>BSBK01000978.1:1070000-1430000 GCA_027943335.1 Chamaecyparis obtusa
AAAACAACTTAACAACCCTAACCAAATTGGTTTCTAGTTTCTAAATAATTGTCCCTACTCTAACTAATTAGTTAGGAAAACTATTATTTACTAAATAATAGTGTGTGGAAAAATAGTTGTTGAAAGCTAACAAGCTAACACTCCCTCTTAGTGAGGAAGCTATTTTGCATGACACCCAACTTATCTCTAAAGAAGATGAATTTTTCCTTCTCCAATGCCTTTGTTATAATGTCTGCTACCTTTTCCTCTAAAGGTATGTAATGTAGCTGAACAATCCTCCTTGTACACAATTCCTGATGAAGTGATATCTGATGTCCATAAGTTTAGACTTATCATGAAACACTGGATTCTCAGACAACTTGATGCAACTCTATTTGTCACAGTGTATCATAGCAGTCAACTCTCTAACCAAAAAAGGATACTAGAAAATTTTGAAGCCATATATGTTCACATGTCGCCATGCTAGCTGCTATGTATTCTAATTCTGCAGAACTCAAAGCCACAAACTTGTTCTTCATGCTGAACCAAGAGATAACTCTTGATCCCAAACTGAAATAACACCCTGAAGTGATTCTCTTATCCATTTTACTGCCTCTCCAATCTTCATCAGTATAGCCTATCAACCTGATACCTTCACCTTGAACATATCTGATCCCATACTCAACTGTATCATGAAGATAATGCAACACATGCTTTGCCACTGTCTAATGCACTCTCTTTGGCTCCACCATGAACTAACTAAGAGAGTTTACTATAAAGGATATATCTGGCCTAGTATTGACCAAATACATGAGTGAACCAATCAACTTCTTGTATAAGGTGGGATCTACATCCTTCTCCTTGGATGTATCTACCTTCCTTCAATTCATGGTCATGGGTGGAGACATCGCTTTGCAATCCTCCATCTTGAATCTCTTCAAGATTTCAATGCAATATTTCCCTTTCCCAAGGAAAATCCCTTCATTTGTCTGCCACACCTCCATGCCTAGAAAGTAGTGCATAAGTCCCAAATCCTTCATCTCAAACTCTACTACAAGGTTCCTCTTGCATTCCTCTATTAGCCCTAGTGAACTTGTTAGAAACAAGTCATCCACGTATAGAACAAGAATGAGAACCTCACCCCCAACCACACGGTAGTAGAGGTTAGCATCTGCCTCACTCTTCACAAAGCCCATTACTTGAAAGTAAGTATCAATGTGCTCATACCATGCTCTAGGAGCCTGCTTGAGTCCGTACAATTCCCTCTTCAATCTGCACACACGGGTCTCTTTGTTGTGTGCTACAAAGCCTTATGGTTTCTCTATGTATACCTCCTCCTTCAACTCGCCATTTAGGAATATTGTCTTGACATCCATTTGATGGATCTTCCATCCCATCTGTGCTACAAATGAGATCACAGCTCGTATAGAAGTATACCTAAACACTAGAGAAAATATCTCCTCATAGTCTATTCCCTCCTTCTGAGAGGACCCCTTTTCCATAGACTTTGCCTTGTATTTCTTGATGCTACCATTTGCACTATGCTTGATCTTATAGATCCAACGTGATCCAACCACTGCCCTATTTGTTGGTCTAGGCACTACCTCCTACACATCATTCTGCATTATTGAGGTATATTTCTCAACTATCACATCTCGCCACACCTGATGTTGTGAAGCCTCCTGATAACTAGAAGGCTCACTATCTACCAATTGACTGACTAAACCCACATAGTCATTAAACTTGGCTGGTTGTCTCCTTTGTCTCGTACTCTTAGGAGTTCCTATACATTCCTAAGTATCTCTTTGTTGAACCTCATAGTTCCTGTTGCCAACTATAGAGGATGAGATATCAACCTGTATATCTTCTTGATGCATATCCTATTAAACCAATTTCTCCATACTTTGTGTACTCTCACCACCTGATCCTATGCTAGTACTAGCAACTGTACTCAAGCTTTGCTACCCTTGACTCAGTTGAGCTACTCCTAGAGGTTCTATCAACTTCTCACTCTAACCTTTTACTGGCAAATCTCTATACCTCCTGAATGCCTTGTCCTCCATGAACATGACATCACATTATGATTAAAAGAATGCTAATTTAATAATAAGATTATGAATATAAATATATTAGTTTTATTATTATTTTAGGATTATGACTGATGCCACTGACCAAATCTAAAATCTAAAGATGTTATATAATTATACATTAATCTATGTCTCTCGCCCATAGTTCTACTTGTAACGATGACCATTAACCCAACCTTAACACTAAACCCTAACCTAATTAATATTATAAATCTATACCAAACTCTAACCCTAATGCTAACCCCAAATTAATCAAATTAATCAAATTTTGTAGGGAAAAATCCATTACCATTTCCAATAATTCAAAATATGTAAATTTTAGTAAGTTTCTAAAATTAAATTTATTGTCATTGGCAACAATTCAAAATGCTTAAATTTTAGTAGATTTCTAAATTTAAATTTAAATGTAGAATACATTTAATCTCAAAAAGATTCAAGATTTTAATAAAATTATAAAATTGTGATATTTTGATAAGATGCCCTACTGAGTGACAGACATTAGACATCATTGACACGGGAAAAAGGAGGAAAGAAAAAATACATCAAATACAAAAGATAGAAGAGATTTTATTTGTAGACATATGTACAAGAGAACTCTTCTTACAAAATAAATAAATATTAAAGTTAATATGTTCCTTTTGAAAGAAAATTTTTACTTATAACTGTGTGTGTGAAAATTGTACCTGATCTATAGACACAGTTACACTCAGTAAAACATTAGAGGTTAGTGATAATCAAAATCGTACAAAATTGAAAACTATCTAACCAAGCGATTTACTGCTTTCTAATAGGTGCAAGATTGATGTTCTCAGATTGTAATCAAGATCAGTGACTTAGAGGACACCTAAATGAAGGATTTGAATGCAATTGATCTAGATATGAGATTGAATGCAATTAGGCTATTTTTATTTATTTTTAGTATTTTCTATGCAATAATAATGAAAAACTGATATGAATCTATGCTAGATGAAATTGATATGCTATGAATGCTATTAAAAATTGATATGCAATGCTAATCTAACAATGATATGCAATATGAATGCAAAAATAAGATTGATCTCACAAAGATGTCGATTCGCAAGAGCTTTGATTCTTCAATTCCAATTCTTTAGCATAAGTTTGCACAATTATGAGATCCTGTGGATGCAAATTTGAGAGATGAATTATGAAGAGCTGAGCCTTGTTTTTATAGAAATCTAGGGCTTTGGAGGTGCATGGGAAAAAAAGCCATAAATCACTCAAATAACTCAGGTTGATTTTTGAGTTATTTTTAAATAAAAGATAATTAACTCACAAAAATATGCAAAAGCTAAGTTTTAACTCAAAATAGAGTTTAGCTTTAATAAAACAATTGATTTATGGGTTAATCAATTATTTAATCAAATTTTTATTAAAAATTATATTATTAAATAATGACAACTTGCTTTAATTAATTAAATAAAAATTTAATCAATTATTCATAGGATATTTGGATTTATTGTCAAAATTAAATAATACAATTAATAATAGATAGAATTAAATTTAATTACATAATTAAGTGGAAAGATATTAAATCTAATTAATTAAATATGAAAATATTCAATTAGTCAAACTTTAGGATAAATGTGATTTATTGCCAAATAATTATAAAATTAAAGATAATTATGATGATTAGGAATATTACTAAGAATATTCCCCAATGCAGAATTTAAGATAATCAATTATGATTCGATGATGTTTAGATGTGCCTTAGATTAGGACTTTGATGTCGATTTCATTCGAATTGAAGATGTAGGAGATTAATGAACTTATAGCCCATTTTTGAGGTATTACATTTTGCCCCTCTTTGAATTACTGTGCAAAGCGCAGTGGTTCAAAGATAGTCTGTGTTTGACAAAGATATTAAACTGATGTTTGAAATTGATAATTGATACGAGACAGAAGCTAATTGATATTGATTTGATATGGAGATGATAGGTCCTGAATGACCAAAGATAATGTTTACTATAACAGCAAATGAACCTATGATTGGGAAAAAGTGTCAAAACATCTGATTCCAAACCTTAGGATTGCAAAGAAGTGAGTGACCCATTCTAGACTCGATTGTCTTAGCAAAACTAGCAGGTATCACATCCAAACCCTTCAGTTGCCGAAGAACCAAAGAAAGAACACTATGATCTGATGGTTGCAAAAACTGATATAGTTTACAAGATTAAGAGAATACCAGATTGATATGGATCTTGATGAATCTGATATGCCCCAAGTGATGATAGATTTGCCCCGAGCGATGAGGACTTTTGATGAATTAGTAACTAGACGTGATTGCTTGTCTTGATCACTGATGAAAGATATTGATAGACTTGATCGATAGAATTTTGATTTACAAACTTTGAATTGATGTGCAATACCATGCCCCCTTCGGGATTAAAATTGAAATCTGACAAGAAAAGTCAGCGTTGAGAGCTCAAAAGCATGTTGATTGATGGTAAAAGTGGTTATACACATTCAAGAGCGCATTCTGCATCGTTTAGAGGTCCTGGAGACCAAGGTTGACTAGGTTTGACCATGAGTTGACCATCGTTGACCAAGTTGAAATTTTGATAGTTTGATATTAAATAATCAGTTAAGTTAAATATTGGATTTCTGTGATGATTGAAGGTTGAATATGCAAGTAGTTAATAATATGAATGATCTCAGATTTTGATTTTGATCCCGAAAAAGGATTCTACTTGCTATTTCGTTGGAGGAACCTTCATGTGAGATTTAGCTCTTGTTAGATTTGAAGATGCAATTTGAAGAATTGTTTAAGCATTGAAGTTCGTTTAGCCATTGTGAGATCATGCAAAGATGAAAAATGCAAAGAGACATGCAAAATGAAATGCAACCTAAGACCTAGGACCTAGTCACTGATCATGTGTTGATTTGTTATCATCATTGAACTTTTAGGTAACTGGATAAATCAATACAATGCCCACTAGCCATGAAACTATAGACATATGAATATCAATTTTTATGCGCAAGAATCAATACAACACCCACTGGTTATACGACCATGGACATATGAATATTGATTTGTTTTTAGAATGTTGGATTAGATATAAGCACCAAGGCACAAATGCCAAGATGACCTGAATATCATGTCCATTTTGATATAGCAATTTGTATAAGCATGAAAACATAAATGTCATGATGACCTGAATATGCCTTGCATTTAACATACACATCAAACAATCAAAAGATCATTCTAAATCCAGTGTGAATTACCCGTAGTGACCCTTTATCGTTCACCTCCTTAGGCAAGATCGTGTTTCACAGTAGGAGAAAGAACTTACTAAAAAAGACAATAGTTAGATCAAACTTCCTTGAATTTTTTAGGTATCAATGGTCGAGGTACGTATGGCCATCCAATTCGAGATAGAGGCTCTTATAGTCAGACACCATTTCAATCCAGAATTTCTAAAGTTATAAGATTTCACATACAAGAAGAAAACCAAGAAAAAATTATGCCCCTCAGTCATCACTCTCTAAATCCTGTAAAGGACATCATTGAGGAGCTCGAAGGGACACAATATGCAAAAATCTCAATGCGAATCAGTAAGCATACAAGGAGATAAAAGCATGTAAAAAGCATAGATTGTTTTCAGTTGAGTTTTGATGTTTGATTGCATTGTTGTAGATGCAAAATCCTTTTTGGAGACAAGACAAACTTGACTGACTCAAATGAAGCTTCAAAGGACTCTGAGTGGATATGACACGTCTAAGATACATTGGAGACTATAAGATATGACATTGATTGCCCCCAAGTGTTAAACATTGATAGGATACAGACGCTTGAGCTGGTTGGTGTACAGACTGACTTATTGAAAACTAGAAATGTTGAAACAAACCGGGAGATATGTACAAACTAAAGCAAGACTGAAAGTTGGGAAAGACCAAGATTGTGCTGATAGATGGAGCGTTTTGAACAAGTGGTGCCTGTTTGCCGAGTTTTCACCATCTTGGCAGAGATTTTATTTTTGCTACCAAGGCGCCTGTTTCCAGGTTTTCACCAAGGCACTTTTTTTCTTTTTTTTTTTTTATTTCATTTCCTTTTTTTTTTTTTTAGAAGAAGGCAAGCTTGCTAGATAATGCTCCTTGAAAGGATAAACTATGATATTCTAAGGATTTAAAATGATATGCTCAAAGATGCTGATAGGGAAAGGGAGATGGAAGAGAAAAATAGAGGATAAAGTTTTATGTAAAGCGAGTGAGGTTGGAAGATAGGAGGAATAGGCAAATGAGGAAAAATGATAGAAGGTAGAAGGATAATGCATGGAAAGATTGTGAAAGGGTAGGTGGAAAGGAAGGCAAGATCAATGTAAACACACACCTTGAAGGGTGGCGAGAGGGTGGAAAAAATGTGAATGAAGGAATACGTGAAGGAATATGGCGAATGGATAGCAGAGGTTGAGGTTTAGGCGCATGGAATGAAAGAATATTTTTGGAGGGAAATGAAGTGGAAGTTTTTGGAAGCTTGAATGTCAATTTCACTTTTTGCTCAACACCAGACTCTTTCAAGAGAGACTTTAGAATCCATATAGCCGTAGGCTTTTTATTTCCTTTTGATGATCTAGAGAGAATATCTTCAATGATGGATTTTGGAACACATACTTGTCTTGTAATTTTTTTCTTAGATATCTCTTTTGACTTTATGTTTCCATGTCTATTAGAGGAGACATGGTGATCTTCTTTTTTTGATGGATTCTTGTATTGCTTCTTTTTCTTGTATTGAACATTCAAGTTACTTCCAAAAGACTTGGGACTTGTGGAAGAAGGAGGATATGACTGGTTTAGATGGGTGGGTGGATGAAAAGGATTCAAGGGTATGCATCTATGTTGATCTTGAGGAAAGATAGGAGATAGAGGTATGTAAGGACCTAAGATGGATGGAAAATTAAGAGAGTTAGGAGGGGAAAGTGAAGGGTCATAAGGACCCAAGATGGAAGGCAGACATGAAGCCCTTAGTATTGGTGGAAGAGGTCCGAGGATGGAAGTGGAAGACGCAAAAGGATAATCAATAATTTCATCAGCATCTATATGACAACCAAGGATATCAAAATTTTCAGAGTGAGCATTAGAATTTTCAATAGAATCATGGACATCTTGAATAGGAGCACCTTCTTTGATAGGATTGTTCAAAGCTTGCAAAGACTCAAGAAGAGTAGAAAGTGGAAATGAACATGGAGTGGTAGAACAAGAAGATGGAAGACTTTGATCTTGACAAGGATCTTTGGAAAGCATAAGCGTATAATTTTTCTCTTGATTTTCAATAGGCTCAACATTGGAAGTAACAACACCATTTTTAACAACCTTAATGGAAGTATCATCTTTGGAAAGCACAAGTGTAGTAAGGTTATTTTGATTGTCAATAAGCTCAACAGTGTAAGTAGTAGCTTGATCTTGCTTAGGAGAAGACTTAAGACATGGTGGAATGCATGAAAAAGGGTCTATAGGATCAAAAGAACCTTGAGGCAGATAAGAGACATTAGAAAAAGGAGTGGATGACATGGAGGGTTCTTGATCTTGATCTTTCTTTATGTTCTTTTCTTCATCATTTTTAGAGTCCTCTTGACATAGAGCCACTTCTAAAGACAAGCAAACATGTTGGAATGGTATGGAAGACTGTTGCAGAGATGGTGAAGGACCAACTGAAGTAGGCATTGTAGCGCATAAAGGTTTAGGCTCTTTAGGTTTATCATTATTGAAAGTATTTGCAACCAAGTGAAGGTTAGCTTGAATTTTTTGAAGAGGTAGTCCTGGAGGATAACTATAGGGAATCACATAAAAAGTATTAGGGCTTGTGTCGGATGAAGGTTCTGTGAAAGATTTGAAAGACTCAGAAGCTTTAGGAAATGTACAGGTATTGGAGGAAGTAGGGGATGGAAGGGAACCATCACTAGACAAAGGTTCAACATTAACATGATCTTGCTTGAGAAGATAATCTTTATTTTCAGCAAGACAGTTCTTAGAGGAGAGATCCTTATAGTATTGACGTTTCAAGCTAGCACGATGCATTTTATAGTCCTCACCAATAGTAGATGGATCATCATCAAGGTATTGTCCACAAAAGCCATCAAAGTCTCTTTCAAAATCAGAATCATATGGATCACCATCACGATCTATCCAATGTGATGGCCCATTTGTAGTAAGTAGGAACACGCGACGAGGAGGACTCTTAGGAACAGAGGTGTCATAGGTATCATTACATTGTCTATCATCATAGTTATCATAGTCTTCAAAGCTTGATGTGTCACTCTCTATGGAAGAAGTATCATAAGGGTTGTCACGTTGCTCACATTTTGTCTGAGGGCATGGTGACATGTACAATTCTTTATCAAATGGAAAAGAGCATAGAGTTTCCATGGAGAACTCTTTAGGTTCTTTTTCTTTCTCAAGTTTGTCAAGCTGGACTTGCATAGCATGTATCTGTTTCATTATAGCAGCGATCAAAGCTTCTTCCTTTTGTTTACTGATTCTCAATAGCTACTACTCTGTTCTTGACACAGTGATTTGTTCGACAGATTCTGGAATTAGGCTGAAAAAGCTAAGTATCTGGCAATTTTGACAATTTCTAACAACTCTCTCAAATTTTTCCAAACGACACTCTGCAGACTCGTACGACATTGGGTAGTCTATGAAATGACAGTTGCTAAACTCGTACGACAGTTGGGTAGCAATAAAATGACAGTTGAAAAAAACTTGTACGACAGTTGCTAACAGGGTTTTGACTTTCTTGAATTTGCTGGTTTGAAAACTCATACGACACTGGGTTCTCAATCATACGACAGATGGGCAATACTTAAACAACACTTGACAAAACTCGTACGACTTTTGACTTCCTGAAATGACTTTTGACTCCAGAAAATATTTTACGTCAATTTTTACAAAATTTAAGGTCTTCAATTTTGGATTGTTCGCAAATCTTATTGTCCAGATTTTGAAGGTTATACCAGATTTGATCATTTTTAATAGCCAAGTAGATAAACAAGCACAAAAAACAACAAGCAAGTGATTCCAAGCACGTCTGAAAATAATGAACAAGGGCAAAAGCAACCTTGCACATGAACAATCAAGTGACCAAATTGTGATAATTCCTGAGAGTACTAATTGTGTATGTTCTGAAAAGTTTTACATTAACACACATATACCTAAGAATGAAAAATTGGCCTCTCTAGGGTTTTTAGTAATGGCTTGACTCTGCAACTTTTATGATTCAAAGGGGTGAACTCCAATCCCAGCGCACTAGGGTTTTGACACAGTCCAAGAACTTAATCTTCAAGAGCTGCTAGGGAGATCTGACAACCCAACAATGAACCATACTCGTGGAGATTTCTTCCACAAGGACATTTATATAGCGGCTGTCACTCCCATGGCGAAAATAGCTATTACTGCTTGAGGTTCCGTCAATGCAATTTTCCCTGTAAAGGGATTGTCTGCTATGGTTAACCCTCTCTAAAGGTGACTCACAGATTATACCACAAGGGGACTTGGCTCCAGATCCAAGGTTTTTGACACCTTTTCACTTTTAACCCAAATAAAGCAAGTAGATTAATCCGACATGCTAAGACAAAGTTTTGTTCCACCAAGGTCTGTGATATCAACTCCACATGATCTATCAACCTCTCTGGGGAGAGAATGTATCAATCAATAAGAGAAAATGCACTAACCAATTTTGATTCACTAAAGCTCGTGATATCAACCCCACGTGATCTATCAACCTCTCCAGAGAGAGAATGTGTCAATCAATAAGAGAAGACTCACTAACTAAGTTGAATGTGAAATGCACTAAGTATCCTTCCTACCTACAAGGATTCCATCATCAAAGAAGGATTTTGCTAGGAATCCAATCTCTCAAGAATCACGAATAGTGTTCATAGGGCCTAATTACTATGTGAGCACAAATATATTCCCGAAAGTAAATCTACCAAAAGTACCCAAAAAGCAGAAAGAGGAACACTTAACGCTTAAAGCGAATATGTGATGAGTCCACAAGGTGGAACACTTAACACCTCACACAAGCTGAAAATGAGTCCCCAACTTAGAAAACAAGTGAGTTCCTAAAAGCACAAAAGGGTTGCCAAGTGGAACACTTAACACTTTTGTCCTGTTGACCCCTCCCCTTTATGGCACTGAGATTGCAACCACGGGGCGGAAATGAGGGGCCGGTAGATTAGCGAGTCCAATAACCCAAGATAGCAATCAAGATCAATCACAAGTATTCTAAGACTACTTAATGAATCCTTAAGGGTTCACAACCTAGTATCAATTATGCAAGTCTGTAGAAATAGATCAAAAGCATGAAAAGATGCACACAAGCGTGACACATAAGAGATTTATTTTAAGTCCCAAATAAAAATATTATTAGATGAAGGAGAATACCTGGGATCCTCGCAACGCACTTAGTAGATTTTACCTGATTTTTAGCAATTTTTGTTGAGCTTTACTATGCAAGCAAGCTACGAATTCTCCAACAAGCCAACAAGCAAACAAGATATGCAAGGTATATTCAACTTATGAAAACTTTAGGGTTAGATCTAAAAATCAATTGTTAGGAGCAATAATAACCAGAAATTAATCCAAATGACAACTTATATTATGCATTGAATCATATGAAAAATAAGTGCATACTATCATAAAATTTTAATTTTTTTGCACTGCATTTGACCTAGTCAACAAGATCTAATTTTTTTGATATGATTTTGGCCACAAAAATAGAAATTCAAAATAGAGACCCCTACTAAAAATAGAGAGCTTTCCAAAAATGCAAAAATTTTAGAAAAATCTCTTCATTTGTGCCCTAGAGACCTATTTTATCAAAATAGACCAGTTTTTATAAATTGACTATTTGAGCTACTAAATTGAATCTAAATTTAAAATACAAAGAATAGACCCCCTATAGAATTTAAAGAGCTTTCTGAAAATGTACAAATTTCCAAAAAATATTCTAATTTGCACCGAAAATTAAGTTTTTATGAAAAATTGAAAAAAAATTATTAAAACTTTAAAATATTTCAAAAAATTTTGAATTTTTTATCGAAGCTTCCCTGATATGTCACCAATTTGCAAAAAAAAATTTAGACCAAAAATCCAAGCCGTTTGGAAGATAAAATTAAATATTTGAAACTTTGGGGTTTTAGCTCCCCAAAAAAAATTAAAACCAACATGTAAAGGTGGGTTGCCCCATGGTGGGCGCCAGAAATGTGTGTGTGAAAATTGTACCTAATCTATAGACACAACACTCAGTAAAATATTAGAGGTTAGTGATAATCAAAATCGTGCAAAATTGAAAACTATCTAACCAAGCAATTTACTGCCTTCTAATAGGTGCGAGATTGATGTTCTCAGATTGTAATTGAGATCAGTGACCTAGACGACACCTAAATGAAGGATTTGAATGCAATTGATCTAGATATGAGATTGAATGCAATTAGGCTATTTTTTTTTTTATAGTATTTTCTATGCAATAATAATAAAAAATTGATATGAATCTATGCTAGATGAAATTGATATGCTATGAATGCTATTGAAAATTGATATGCAATGCTAATCTAACAATGATATGCAATATGAATGCAAAAATAAGATTGATCTCACAAAGATGTCGATTCGCAAGAGCTTTGATTCTTCAATTCCAATTCTCCAGCATAAGTTTGCACAATTATGAGATCCTGTGGATGCAAATTTGAGAGATGAATTATGAAGAGCTGAGCCTTATTTTTATAGAAATCTAGGGCTTTGGAGGTGCATGGGAAAAAAAGTCATAAATCACTCAAATAACTCAGATTGATTTTTGAGTTATTTTTAAATAAAAGATAATTAACTCACAAAAATATGCAAAAGCTAAGTTTTAACTCAAAATAGAGTTTAGCTTTAATTGATAATTGATAGTTGTCTGCTTTTATGATTGTGCATGTTTTATTTATGAATTAATAATAAAGTGATTTATTTCCAACTTAACTGCTTTTAAAAATAAAACAATTGATTTATGGGTTAATCAATTATTTAATCAAATTTTTATTAAAAATTATATTATTAAATAGTGACAACTTGCTTTAATTAATTAAATAAAAATTTAATCAATTATTCATAGGATATTTGGATTTATTGTCAAAATTAAATAATATAATTAATAATAGATAGAATTAAATTTAATTACACAATTAAGTGGCAAGATATTAAATCTAATTAATTAAATATGAAAATATTCAATTAATCAAACTTTAGGATAAATGTGATTTATTGCCAAATAATTATAAAATTAAAGATAATTATGATGATTAGGAATATTACTAAGAATATTCTCCGATGCAGAATTTAAGATAATCAATTATGATTCGATGATGTTTAGATGTGCCTTAGATTAGGACTTTGATGTCGATTTTATTCGAATTGAAGATGTAAGAGATTAATGAACTTATAGCCCATTTTTTGGGTATTACAATAACAAACACATAGATTTAACCCATATTACAATTTACTATGCAAACATCTATTTGAATGGTAAATTAATGGTTCCTAGATGCTAGTTTGAGTTAGCAATTTTTGAAAAAAATAAATAAATTGAAGGGAAGTGGTAACCAAATTTACCGTGATCTAAATGTGCTTACATCTACAAACTATTAGAATATATTAGTCAAATCAGAACCAAATCAAATTGTCATTTTGGCAGACTTGTAATTTTTTTATTATACATTTCCTTGTAGAATTATTAGTAAGCTTAGATTTGAAGATAGATACACTTTTTGTTAATCTATCTAACATTTTATTGCCTTTTGGTGGCCGTGAATGAAAAAGATGTACTACTTTCTATTAACAAGAGGGAAAAGATTAATTTACATTTCTGTTCATGTATCGTTAGCATCTGTCAAAAGTGGAAAATGGCAATAATGAAACAGGCAAGAGTTGGCATTTCTATCTATTTTTTGTATTCTATCCAACTGTTAGCAGACGTGGTTTCCAGCCTGACACTTTAATCTTCCCTGCTTCTGTCAACCTTCCGCACACTTACCGACATTTACTATTTACCTTTTTGCATGATCGCATAACTATTATTTGGTTTATGCGATCATGCGATTGCCTACCCAACACTTTAATTTATGACTATTATTATATTCATGCATGACTATTATTTCATTCATGCGATTATGCAACCTGTCCGTTTTTCCTCCGCCAACTACTACATTTAATATGATTTTTATTTTATATTTTTTCTCTGACGTTTCTTTATTCGGACATTCTCCAAGCTGTTCCAAAAATTTTGAGAGTTAGATATTTTGTAAAATATGAATGTTCTTTTAAGTTTTTGTGTCCAAAAAAATTCTCTGTCTCTGCAAAAAATATATTGGGTGTTTTGAGCATTCTGACAGCTCTCTGTGTAAATCTAAAATTTGACATTAATATAAACAGTTTTATTATAAATCTTTGAGTGTCAATACTCTATTTTATTATCTCCAGCATTTATGTGAATGTCTTCCTCCATCACCAACAAGGGTTCCATTTTTTCGCAATAAATAATAAACAAAATGAGAACATTAAAACAAGTTCAGAAAAATAAAGTTAAAAATAAAATTAATTTTGTTATAGAACTAAAAACACTGATTGTAAACTCTGTCGCATATCTTTCAAATTCAAAATATTATAATCTTCTTTGAGTAGATCGTTTCTCCACTGAAATATACAAAAGTTCAGAAATATCAATGAAGATATAGAAGATATACATACACGCACCACAACATCTCAGATTGCAAAGAAAATAAATAGAAATTCTTGAAATGATCGCATATACCTCTAAATCTACGGGTCATCTTTGTCGACATATAACTCTGTCAACACATAAAAGAATCACCTGCACTCCATTACTACTCGAGATGCCATCATTTATTGAACCCAAATGTCTCTATATAAAGAGGAAGTGAAGCAATATTGAATGAGAAAACTGTTGATTCTCTTCCACTGCCCTGTATGATTCTTCGGGTTCCTTGCATGCCTCTTCGGTTTCTTTTATAACTGTTATACAGTTCGTTTTTGTCCACCTTTCATATTATTCCTTTCGCTGTCATTATTTTTGGATGTTACGAATTGTTTGAATAATATAAATCATTCCTTTGGCTGTCAACTATATTTTTATTGTTGGTGACTGCAGTTGCCTCCGCTGCCAACTGGCCACTCTGCCAACTCACTATAAAACATTCAAACATTCAAATGAATGCCAAATTTTTTAAAAATAGTAAAATGTTTACATTGATGAATGATGCCACTGTAGGAAGCCTCTGGCTTAACTAGAAAATATAATCATATAATAACAACTCAATATTAATTACAATATAATAATTACTATTGACATTTTTACTTTTAGAGTATATTAATTGTGAATAATATTTTTCTGGGTTTTCTTAGAATTCGTTTCTTTGTTTTCTCTCCACTGCCAGCTGACGTAAGGTTTGAAAAGGTTAAATGCCAAACAGAAGAGGGCGAAGAATATGCCGGAGCTTGTTCACATCCGATTAAACTGAAAGAAAACAATTCCATTTTCTAAAGAAAGATCCCTTCATCCTTTGGAAAGACCGTCTATAAGTACGTCGATTACAAAGGGCTATTGCGAGCTATGGCGTCTTCAATTCATGAGCATCTGACTGTCCTTGTTATTGGATTTTGCGCTTCAATAGCAGGTTTATAACTCATCTTTCAGCTTTTTCAAGTTACTAGATTTCTTTTGAACTCTGGGCTTGTGTTATCTGAATTAATGTACTTATTTAGAACAAAAATTTTCATAGAGGTTAAAAACAAATTAAATTCAATTTCTATTTCAATTCATGAGCATCTGTCTGTTCTTGTTATAGTATTGTGCGCTTCAATAGCAGGTTTATAACTTATCTTTCAGCTTTTTCAATTTACTAGATTGGAGTTTTGGTTTAGTTATATTTCTTTTTAATTGTGGGCTTTTGTTTTCTGATTTATTATATTCTTTTTAGAAAAAATATGTTAAAAAATGTCTAATAGATGTCATTAAATTCAAATCAAATTGAGTTTTTGATAGTGTCTGTTTATTGTGTTCACCTTCTTTTCACTTTGTATTGTATAGCACTTATCCTTATAAAAAAATTTTAAGACAATTGAAAATAAATCAAATTAGTTTCTAACTTTTTAAAAACAAATTAAACCCAATTTCTATTTTATATGATAGGTATGTTTCCTGTTATTCCTACACTGATTGTGCTCACCTCACTTCCTGCAAGTCCTGGTGTTATTATATAATGTCTATCCACATAATAAATAATAATAATCAAAATTTGTTTTTCATTGAAATTATTTGTGAAAATATTTGTAGGATTCTGTTATTATATAATGCTTATTCACATAATAAATAATAATAATAATCAAAATTTATTTTTCATTGAAAAGATTTATGAAAATATTTGTAGGATGCTATGCTAAAAAGGTGAATAGATATCATTATTAGGATAATAGGAAACAAATCAAATCAAATCTTATTTTCATATTTTAGAAACAAATCCAATCTAATTTCTGCTATTTTTTTCCTTTTGCTTTCTTCTATATTTTGCAGTAGTCTATAATTGTCATTTCTGATTGGATAAAGAAGAAAACAACATTCTTATCCTTTTTGTTTTTATGACACAGATAAGAATAACAGTCTTATCTTTTTTATTTTCAGTCTTATCCTTTTGATTTTTTTGGTACTCATAAGAATTAAGAATTATAGTAGTATTAGGAACATTTCAACTGAGAGGTCTTGGATCTAAGTTTACTAGAGTCTCATATCAATATAGACTTCGGCCAATTACCAATCAAAAAAATTACAGTGCTATTGTATAATTACACCTCTCAGCATAATAAATAGGAGAATTTATTTTTAATTGAAATGATTTGTGAAAATGTTTGTAGGATGTTATGCTACCAATTTCACCATACAGAACAAATGTCCATTTACAATCTGGCCTGCTAGTTTCAATCCAAGCAGTGGAACAGAGCTCCCATCTGGCATGCAGACAACTCTAACAGTCCCTGGAAGTCAACAGGCAGGAAGAATATGGGGACGAACTGGGTGCAATTTCAATGCACAAGGAACTGGGTCCTGCTTAACAGGTGACTGTGGGGGAGTACTGAATTGCCAATTGACTGGGGCAGTCCCTACCACCTTGGTTGAATTCACCCTCAGTGGAAGTGGAAACCAGGATTATTATGACATATCTCTTGTAGATGGCTTCAATTTGCCTGTTGCAGTTTCACTCAGTTCAGGGAATTGCAAGGCCATTTCTTGCAACAAAACCATTACTGCAGATTGTCCCCAAGAATTGAAGACTGATGGAGCGTGTAAGAATGCCTGTTTGGCTTTTCCTTCTAATGATCAGTATTGCTGTCGTGGGCAATTTGTCGATAATTGCCAACCTAATAATTATTCTAAATTTTTTAAGGGGGAGTGTCCTGAGGCCTATAGCTATGCAAAGGATGATGCAAGCAGTACCTTTGTTTGCCCAACGGGGGCTAGTTATACTGTTACTTTCTGCCCTTGAATCCATTCAGCTCTGGATAGCATAGGTTTACTGATAAGAAGGTTTGTTTTGGCATTTTATTAAAACATGTACTGCAACTTTTTGGTTTTGTATATTTGAATGGAGTGCAACCATGAATGGCGCTTGTAAGCCAAATGCAGAATTTTTATTTTATTTTATGTTTGCTGAGTTCTTTGATCTGTATTGACATTTGTTTCAGCAGGTGAAAAGTTTTATGGGTTAATGACAACTTAAGCATTTATTTATTGAGGAGACTATGAGGATTGAGGCTTGGCTCAATGATTGGATTTATGTAAAGCATTGCATTAAATAAAATCTTTCAGCAAGTATTTTATAGTATTATTTAGATTTATAAAATTTTAAATACATATAGGAATAGATGTCATTATTAAGGTAGTTTAAAACAAATAAAATAAAATTTTTACTTTATTTGGTGGATTTTTAAAAATAAATCAAATTTAAAATTTAATTTTAAATACCAATCAAAATTAATTTGTACTTTTACAGTAGAACTTTTTTGTTTTGTTTTGTTTTTTATTTTTATATAGATTGTGCTCACTTTTTATAAATTCTATTGTCATGGTAGAACTTCTATCATTCTAATAATAGGAATTATTTTTTGTTTTTGAAATGATTGTGTACAATTGTTTTTTAATTTATTTTTGGGTAAGTAGTTTTTTGATTAAATATTAATAAAAAAAATCAGTCTTCTTAATATCATTACAAGAATAAATTATTAAAAAGAATTGCAAATAAATTAATAAAAAAAATGCCTTTTAACATCATCTAAAAGAATACATTTTAAAGTAGCACTTGCATCTTTGAAGGGTGCAAGGGTTACACCAATAGTATTATATATATTAAAGGATGTCATTGATGTAGAAAGTTCGCTAATAACATTTTGTGTGCACAATAAAATATTGTTAGGATAATTTCATCTTTGTTGTTTTTTCATCCTTGGTACCCATAGACTACACCCTGTTAGACTTTTCCTTCGTCGAGGTTCTGTTAGGAATGAATGCTAAAGTGTTTGGCACCCATTCTATAGTAGTTGTTGCATTCATGACTATGATTATCATTGATGTCAACATAGTGTTTTACCGAAGACTTGCAGAGAAGCAGACAGTGTTTTGATTAGCGCACGTGGGATATTGCAATTGGAGCTATGCGACGTTGAGGATATACTCTTTGATATGTTATATGTCTATGGTTAAGAGAACAGACAGTAATTTTTTTATTCATGAAAGTTATGATCATTTTGGTGGAAGCAGTATTTAGGCAGTGTTCCTGAGTAGCGGTTTTGGCAATCAGATGATATCTCCTAATCGGGATGGAATCTAGCTTTGCGTAGTTAAAGGGAAGTTAGAGACACATTAATAGTGATGTGGATGATAGCACAAACTTCAAAGTCACACGAGTGAAGATTTATTGTATTTGGAAGCCGACAGTTTTTATGTAATTTTGGTGTAGCGTGTGGAATATTTTATTTTGTAATTGTGTGCTAACTCATTTGTAATTATTTGAGTGTGGTATAAAGGAAGGAATGTTTTTCTTTTTTTTAATGTTGATGTGTGATGCGGTATGTGTAAAGTGAAGAAAAGAGCTAAGTATGAGAGCAAAATTGTGAAAGAAGACATGCGAAGTACAAAGATCTGGAATTGAGATCTGATGTAATAGTGAGTGCAGTTTGGCATAGTCAGAGAAAAGGTATCATATTATTTTGTTGAATAATGAAAAGATTATTTGAACAGCGAGTTCAATGATCTTACCCTGAAGCTGTTTGGGCAGTGGGTCCTTTTATCTTCCATAACTCTTAAGAGGGTTAGAATCTTTTAACAGGGATTCAAAATCTCCTAACAAAGATTTATATGTACTGAATGTATTTCATAAGACTGCTAACAGAGTCCATCCTTTCACAAGGAATATTCATATTAGTACATCTTTTGTGGGCATCATTCCCACCAGGGTTTACTCTTTGATCAAGAGGTTCCCTAGTTAACATATCTTGTGTTATTATGTAATTGTGTATGAATATCTTTCTATGGTTGGTGATTATATTGCTTATATGGTTTAATATTGTTGAAGATGATAAAAGTTATAATTATCTGATAACGGATTCACTCCCCCCTCTCAGTTATCTTGGTGGACTTTACTTTCTAACAATTGGTATCAGAGCAGCAGATCCTTGAAAAAAAAGTTTAACAGCTTAAGGAGATCCATGGTGAATTTTAGGAAAGAAAGCCCTAAGTTTGATGGAGTAAATTTTGACAGTTGGAAAGAAAAGATGAAGACACACCTACTATGTTTAGGACCAGGTTATTAGTTGACTAAAAAGAATGATAAGACTATCATTGAAGAAGATGATCTTGAGACATGCTCTAATGATGAGAGAGATCTGTTCATGTGTAACAGACTTGCAAGAGAAGCACTTTTGACAACACTTCCGGAGAATGAATATAGTCAGGTAAAATGTTTGAAAAAGTCTCATGAAATTTGGAAATTTTTACACTCTACTTTTGAAGGTGATGAACATGCAAAAAGAGTTAGATTACATAATTGGATATGTGCATTTGAAGATATAAGAATGTTGGAAGATGAATCTGTTAGAAGCTATATTGGTAGAATGTCAGAAATTGTTGTAGGGATAAAATCTTGTGGAGGAACAAAGACAAAAAATGAAGTGATATGAAAAATTCTGAGGACATTGACTCCTGTATTTAAGCAGACAACACAGATGATTGAACAAATTATACCTTGTACTATGAACTTTACAAGAGAGACTCTTCTTGGAAGATTGGAAGCAACAGAGATGAACCTTAGGTTATTAGGAGACTTACCTAGAATGCATACAACATTCAGTGCTCTTAGTGTTCGCCCTACATTATCAAGAAGTATCAGTGTGAGCGAAGATTATGCTGGCAGCAGTAGATCTAGAAATGAATAAGACAAGAAGATTGAAAAATGTATTGCCTTGCTTGTGAAAAGAGAACCAGACAGTAAGAAAATTTTTAAATGTTGGACTTGTCAAGAATATGGTCATTTTGCATCTAAATGTCCTAAGAGAGTTAGGAAGTACATAAATAATTTCAAACCTAGAAGATCTAAGGAATGTTACTATGCTAATGATGAAGACCTTGAAGCTACTATTGAAAAAACTTTAAGTGAAAGTGATACTGAGAATAATGATGAAATAGGATTTGTAGCAATTAAAAAAGAAAATTATGAAACTAATGTTAAGGAAGAAAAAACCTTAGTTTTCTAAGTTGAAAAGAAAGCTGATTGGATTATAGACAGTGGTTGTTCACATCATATGACTGGAGATATGAAAAAATTCATAAAGTTTAACAATTATGATGGAAGAGTTGTTAGAGTTGGTAACAATGCACCTTGTTTGATTAAAGGTATAGGATCTATTACTCTTGATGGAAAGACTAATACTGATGATGTTTACTTTGTTGATGGATTGAAACATAATCTTTTGAGTGTTGGACAGTTAGTTGATAAGGGATATCAAGTTTAGTGTACTGAGAAAACTTGTGTGATAAAGGATAAAGATGTAAATCTGATTAGAACAGGATCTAGAACCAGAGGTAATGTATTTCAATTGAATCCTACTAAGATGACATGTTTGATTGCTAATATTGATGATTGTTGGTTATGGCATAGAAGGTTTTGTCATATAAACTTTGATAATATTGTGAAAGTCAGTACTACACTTGCAGTAAGGGATTTGCCTAAAATTATGAAGCATACTAACATGATTTGCAAAGAATGTGTGATGGCCAACTAGAAGAGAAGTTCATTTCCTAGTAAGAAGTTCACATCGGCAGAGAAATTGGAGATTGTTCATACAAACTTGAGCAGTCCTAGCAAGACTAGAGGATTCTATGGAGAAAGGTATTTTATGATTCTTGTTGATGATTTTACAAGAATGATGTGGATTACATTTCTGAAAGAAAAATCTAAAGCATTTGATAAGTTTAAGATCATTAAGAACAAAGTTGAGAATGAATCTAGAATGAAGATTAAATGTTTGAGATCTGATAGAGGTGGTGAATTTACTTCTAGAGAGTTTAACACTTTTTGTAAAGTGAATGGTATTAAGAGACATTTTTTAGCCCCTAGAACACCTGAACAAAATGGTATTGCAGAAAGAAGAAACAGATCAGTGACTAAAGCAACAAGAGCTATGTTATTTGAGACTGATTTAGCGAAGACATTTTGGAGAGAAGCAGTGAATACAACAGTATATACAATGAATAGAGTACAAATCAGAGCATACACAGACAAGACACCTTATGAATTATGGTTTGGACATGCACCCTCAGTTAAGTATTTTAGAATTTTTGGAAGCAAATGTTATATAAAGAGAGATGATGATATTGGAAAGTTTGATCCTAGAAGTGATGAAGGCATTTTTCTTGGATATTCTTTGAAGTGCAAAGCATATAGATGTTACAATAAGAGAACTAAAACTATTTTTGAGAGCACAAATGTTAAAGTTGATGAAAAGTTCAAAATTCAAGAAAAAATGCTTGATTATGAATTTGATGAAGAAGCTCATCCTAAACCTAACACTGAAACTACTGAATTATTCTATGAAATTGATAGTGAATTGTTGAATGAAAATCATGCTGAAGAAACCAAAGTGGAATCTAGAGAAGAATCTATAGTTGAAGCAAGATCTGAGACTATGACACTGAACAGGTATTTATCAAGACATCATCCTGTTGAACAAGTTATTGGAAGTTTGGATAGAGGATTTCTAACTCAGAATAAGGTACATTTATGTTTGATTTCTCAAATTGAACCTAAATCTACTATTTAAGCTTGTGAAGATGAACATTGGATTAACGCTATGAGAGAAGAACTAGATAAGATAGAAAAGAACAAGACATGGGAATTGGTCCCTAGACCTAAAGACAAGAATGTAATTGGAACTAAATGGGTATTCAGAAACAAGATGAATGAACAAGGAGAATTTGTAAGAAACCAAGCAAAATTGGTATGTAAGGGATACTCACAGCAAGAAGGGATTGACTATGAAGAAACTTTTGCACCAGTAACAAGAATTGAAGAAGTAAAAATGTTTTTGGCCTATGCAGCTTTTAAGAAATTCAAAGTGTATCAGATGGATGTGAAGTCAGCATTTCTGAATGGAGAATTGGAAGAAGAAGTCTACATTGAGCAGTCTGAAGGTTTTCCTTTGACTCAAGAAGGAGACATGGTATGTAAACTGAAGAAAGCATTATATGGACTAAAGCAAGCACCTAGAACTTGGTATGCAAGAATGGATAAATATTTGTTAAAGTTGGGATTTGATAAAGGAATAGCTAATAGCAATCTATACACAAAAGAAATTAAAAATGGTTTGTTGATTATAGTTATTTTTGTTGATGACATTATTTTTGGAGCAGAAGATGAGGCTAGTGACAAATTTGTTGATGAAATGAAGACTGAATTTGAAATGAGTATGATTGGTGAAATGAAATACTTTTTGGGATTACAGATAACATAAAACAATGATGGTATCTTTGTAAGTTAGACAAAGTACTTGAATGAGTTGCTTAAAAGATTTGGAATGGAGGACTATAAATCAGTTGGAACACCTATGGTAACTAGACATAAGTTATCTAGCACAGATGAAACACCGGCAGTTGAGCAAAAGAAATACAGATCCATGATTGGAGGATTACAGTATTTGACACACACAAGACCAAATATAGCACATTCAGTTGGAATTGTGGAAAGATTTCAAGCTGAACCTAGAGAATCACATTATGTAGCAGTAAAGAGGATACTAATATATTTAAGAGGCACAATGGACTATGGATTGTGGTATGAAAAATCTGATGACTTTACCCTATGTGCATATACAAATGCTGATTGGGGAGGAAGTGTTGATGATAAGAAAAACACCAGTGGAGGAGAATTTTTCCTTGGAGGAAGATTAGTTTCTTGGCTAAGCAAGAAGCAGAATTGTATTTCACAAAGCACAATAGAAGCAGAGTATGTAGTAGCATCAAACAATTGTAACCAGATAATTTGGATGAAGCAGATGCTGAAAGATATTGGAATTAAATTTTTTGAACCTGTTGTTATACATTGTGACAACACTAGTACAGTCAATATGTCTGAGAATCTTGTACTACATTCTAAGATAAAACATATTGAGATCAAGTATCATGTTGTAAGAGAGAAAGTTGCTAAGAAAGAAGTCAAACTAGAGTACATAAGCACACAGGAATAGATAGAAGACATATTTACAAAGCCTTTGCCTAAGGATACATTTGAATATCTGAGAGGTATGCTTAGGGTTATGCCCCAGCCTAATTTTGAGTAATGATGTAGTTGGTTGCATCCATCCAGTAATATATGAGCCCTATCTTTCTTCTGGACTGGATGTTGGTACTTCCTCTATGGGGGAGTATGTGTATCTGAGCTGAGTCATGAGGACTCTAGTAAATGTATTTTTTTTCTTCTAAATAGTGTCTTTTGACATTGAGTTGTTATTGACATAGTGATGAAATTTCTATCATTGATGTCAATGGGGGAGAAGTATGCATGAAAAACAATATGAGAAAAACAATATAAGAGAACTAAACAGGATAACGAAGCAAGATTTGATTGATGAAGAGGATTTGAAGAAGCAGTGTTGCAGTATTGGATTTTTGGAACATTAGATGTTTTTCATCTATGTTTCCATCAATGCCAATGGGGGAGATTGTTAGGAATGAATGATAAAGTGTTTGGCACCCATTCTGTAGCAGTTTTTGTTGCATTCATGACTATGATTGTCATTGATGTCAACATAGTGTTTTACCTAAGACTTGCATAGAAGTAGATAGTATTTTGATTAGCGCACGTGGGATATTGCAGTTGGAGCTATACAACATTGAGGATATACTCTTTGATATGTTATATGTCTATGGTTAAGAGCGCAAACATTAATTTTTTTATTCATGAAAGTTATGATCATTTTGGTGGAAGCAGTATTCAGGCAGTGTTCCTGAGTAGCGGTTTTTGGCAATCGGATGATATCTCCTAATCGGGATGCAATCTTAATTTGAACAGTTAAAGGGAAGTTAGAGACACATTGATAGTGACATGGATGACAACACAAACTTTGAAGTCACATGAGTGAAGATTTATTGTATTTGGAAGCTGACAGTTTTATGTAATTTTGGTGTAGCATGTGGAATATTTTATTTTGTAATTGTGTGCCAACTCATTTGTAATTATTTGAGTGTGGTATAAAGGAAGGAATGTTTTTCCTTTTTATAATTTTGATGTGTGATGTGGTATGCATAAAGTGAAGAAAAGAGCTAAGTATGAGAGAGAAATTGTGAAGGAAGACATGTGAAGTACAAAGATCTGGAATTGAGATATGATGTAACAATAAGTGCAGTTTGGCACAGTTAAAGAAAAGGTATCATATTATTCTATTGAATAATCCAAAGATTATTTGAATAGTGAATTCAGTGATCTTACCATGAAGCTGTTTGGGCAGTGGGTCCTTCTGTCTTCCATAACTCTTAACAAGGTTAGAATCTTTTAACAGGGATTCAAAATCCCGTAATAAGGATTTATATGTATTGAATCTATTTCATAAGACTCCTAACAGAGTCCATCCTTTCACAAGGAATATTCATATTAGTACATCTTTTGTGGGCATCATTCCCACCGAGGTTTACTCTTTGATCAAGAGGTTCCCTAGTCAACATATCTTTTGTTATTGTGTAATTGTGTATGAATATCTTTCTATGGTTGGTGATTATATTGCTTATATGGTTTAATACTGTTGAAGATGATAAAATTTATAATTATTTGATAACTGATTCACCCCCCCCGCAGCCTCTTAGTTATCTTGGTGGACTTTACTTTCTAACAGGTTCATCTTGTCTTTTAAAGAAGTTATCTTCTTCGCAAGTTTTACTAGTATCTGCACCCTGTTTCATCCACAATGAACTTCACATGCTCTCGGTCGGGATGGCTAATGATTTTATTGTCCTCCAAATGAATGGGTTGAGCAATAACATTATCATTATCATTAATGAAGCACAAACTATTATAGCACGTTTTCATCGTGATATAAGACATGATGTATTGGTGATATGGAAATTTTGATCATAATGTTTTTGTTACATAGTAAAACATAAGGTAAATAATTTCAACTTTATTGTTCCATACATGCAAAATAATTACATTTTGTTTGGACAACTATGCTAAGTTAAATTATGTTATAAAATAATCCTAGCAAAGTATAATTTATTTCAATTTTTGGGAATCTATGCTTTCAACTTTTGAAATGAAATAAATCACACCATTGAAAAAGAGAACTCTCACACTCTCCCCATCCCTGCATTTATATCTTTCTCTCTCACACACATAGACACTCCTTTGTTCTCCCTCTCTATCTCTATTTTATCTTACCCCTCTTCTGTCTCCTCTCCTCTCCCCTCTTCCATTTTCTTTTTCTCCTACTCACTTCCTCTTTGCCTCTCTCTCTCTCTCTCTCTCTCTCTCTCTCTCTCACACACACACACACACACACACACACACACACTATCCCCCTATTTTTTCCTCCCTATTTATATTCCTATCAAACTTTTCACCCCTCTCTCTCTCACTCACATACACACACATTCATCTTACTCAATACTACCTCTCCCCTCTCTCTCCTTATCTCTTCCTATATCTTTGGATCCCTATTTCCCTCTCTCGAATAAAAAGAGTTGAGGTAACAAAATAAAGGTTCAAACAAGTACTTCTATTATTTAAAATATAGGAGTTTTTAGTTCATATATTATCTATTAAAATATATTAATTTTCTCCAACTTGAAAGAATGATTATAATAGATCTAATATTACATAGAAGAATACTAATGTTCATTAATATATATTTGAAAAGAAAGTCGCCACGAGTTTCAAACATCAGTGTTATCTATCATAAGCTTGTGATTTCCTTTGAACAATGTTGGACAAGTATAATCAAATATGCTATCATAACTAATCAAATATCAATATTGATAGAAAAAAGTCCAACACAATCTAAGTTAGAAATAGTTACAATATTCTTTATGAATTGTGGAAATTTGATATCATTAATTACTAAAATATACTCTACTATAGAATCATCTCCCACACATACGTTCATCCCATTCTAAATTTTTTAGTCCAATTCTCTATCACAATTCAATCATAAAATATTCATATTTATGTGAACTAAAAAGTGTGGCTTGCTAAAGGCCTACTTAGTTTTTTTCTTAAATTATCTTTATATATCACAAGGTTTAGCTGGATGGATAGTGATTGTTTGGCTAATTCCTATCATTTATTCTATATTTCAAGGTGATCATTTACATTTAGAAATGGAAGCCAATAGAAAATAAGTAATGAAGATGTTGATAAATCCCCCTTGATGCTAAACCTATCTAAAACTATAATAAAAAAATCCAATGTCAGTGAATATTTGCCTTGGAACAGAGATTAATGTCTATGTGTAGTTTGTTTTACACACCAAAGGTTATTGTATGAGGAGGTTTTTCTTCTACATGTGGACAAATTATATTAAGAGGATCATACATCAAAAATTTGAAACATGCCTTCCAAGTCTGATGATCAGAGCCCCATTTCACATGTAGGCAATTTCTCATTCCTTTTAATGTTGTACCACAAATTTTTCCTCCCTTCACAGTTAACATTATGGCCAAGAAAAAGACAACACACGATATATCTTGCACAGTAGCTAATCTTGCTATCAATTACATAATACCAAAAAAATTTATTTTCCTCCTCGTTTGGTCCATTCCGTGTACACAAAATCAAAGTAAATTCCTTACATTTAAGATTTTAACAAAAAAACAAAAGAATTCAAAATCTTTATCAAGATTTTTGGACTAAATCCACACACATATTGAAATTAACAATTCTATTAGGTTACTTGTATCAAGAGATTGTTGTGTTTCTCTTATCTCCATCACCAAATGACTCATATTCTGAATACTTTTGTCTAGAGATAATGTGTCCACAATCTTTAGTAGAAAACCTCTTGACACAACAATTCAAAGGGGCTTACAAATATCACCTTCCTCCTTAGAAACTCCCACAAATATGTTTAAAGTCAAAATTTTAACATTATATGAAATCAAAGATACCTTAATGTAGTTTCAATTGTTATTTTTTGTATTTTTTTGAAAAATGAAAAAATAATATTTTTTTATGATGTCATGCCCAAAACTAGGGAAAAACACACACACAATTTTTTTTTCTTTTAAGGGTTCAAATCATGAAAACGTAACCACAAATACACAACCACTAGGGGGAAACAACCCTATCTTTTGTTCGAACTAAGGAACTACCAAAAAAAGTATGAGGGTTGATGATCCTATGCCATTAGACCTAGGAAGGTGTGTCATAGATCTATCTGATTTATGTCCACCTCATGGTGGTCATCTACAAAAGCTAGGATAGATGAACTAATCAAAGGAGGAATTGTATGTATATGTTACCATCTAAGCTTATATGTACAGTGATGCATATATACATATAAGGTTGTTCGATAATATATAAATACTTATCCTAATTGGTTAAGACATAGGACTCAACAACATAAGCTACTCTTTGATGTTCTAGGTACACAAGTGCACCCTAGGGACAAGACATATGTTGTTAAATGGGGTTGAACAAATTAAGGAGTAAGATTTTCCTTAGGATAAATCATAGTCACTAAAGGACAATATCCAATAAGAGAGTTGTAACTGTCAAATTTGCAAACATCTCCTTACTACAACAATTATAACACTACAATATATTATTATATTTCCTAGGATATTTTATCAAGGATAATTATTTACCCCTATGTTTTTATCCTAAGATATAACATGATAAAATCTCACCCTTGAATAAAATTTTAGAAAATTAATTAATTACCTCATAGTAATAAGATCCTATAATAGATTGAGCAATATTTGTTAAATCTTTTAATAAAAAGAAAATGTGCAAAAGAAAATTTTATTCCCCACAAATTATTTGGTCTAACAAATAATATCTTTTATACAAAAGTAACTAGTTTCACTTTCCTAAAATTTAAGAAGGACTGAAGAGAATACTTCAATAATAGAAATAGCATATCTATTATATCTCCTGCAAATCTAGGGAAGACTAGATGAAATTGTAGGAAACAATTTAAATTAAATTACTCAATTAAAGGGGAATATTTTAGTTTCTAATTATGAATGAAGAAAATCTAGAAGGAAAAATCTAATCCTTGACTAGATGTAATTGTAGGAAATAATTTAATTTGATTTACTCAATTAAAGGGAGATATTTTAGTTTCTAATTATGAAGGAAGAAAATCTAGGAGGAAAAATCTAAACCTTAACCCAAATTTGTCAAATATCATGTAGGCTGCCTTTTGCATCAGGCTAGAATTTTTTTTTCTTTCACTGTATTATTTTCTCTGCATGAGTTCAAGTCACAAAATTTTAACAAGGAGGCATTAACATGCAAATCCTCTAAGTAATACATTCAACCAGACACATGAATGATTACATCAAATTGTGTACCTATTCATGTGCAGGCTTAATGAATTACTCAGGATTGTTCCAGAAGAATATGCATGCCCTGAGGTATTCATCCCTTTATTTCTCTATTGATATTGTTTACTGTTATAATTTTATTAGTTTTATTTGTTTCTTCCCTTTCTTTTCAAGATCTCATCTGATTATTTAAATGTGATTCTAATACAGGTACCAGTCTATCTCTTATGCTCCAGATAGATCTACTGAAAAAGATCAGGGTTTCACGGCCCAGTGATCTTTTTTTTAAATTTGTTTATCAAATATGAGTTATACTCAGAGCATTATTATTTCCCTCTTTAACTATCATACTGAGGGTTCTATAAATTCTAATATATATTTTATACTCAATATTTGTTATTGAGTCCCTAGTATACATTAAAATTTTATTTATTTATATAGTGTTACGAGTTATGCGAAACCTTAATTTCATTTAAATGTCTCTTATTTATTTTTCTAAAATATATAATAAAATGATGATGCAAAGGAGACATTAATTTTAATTCGTATCAAATGTTAGTTTCTATGGTAATAATCATATTTTACATGATGCGGTAGTATTTATTAAATCAAAAGTATTATATGCAGCGATAGTAAATCGGCATGTAATATGTTTAATAATAATATACTTGTAAATTAAACACTTACATGTATTAATTTTGAATTCTCAAACAGCATAAAAGAACACATCATTATCAATGAATATATATTTACATTATATGTATATGTAATTATATATATATATATTTGCATAAATATAACACCTATCTTATATATATATATATATATATATATATATATATATATATATATATATATATATATATATATATATATATATATATATATATATATATATATATATATATATATATATATATATATATATATATATATATATATATATATATATATATATATATATATATATATATATATATATATATATATATTTGCATAAATATAGGTGTTATATTTATGCAAATTTATACACACACACATTTATCTATTTATATGATTTTATTCCTTATTGATGTTTTAACAAGAAAAGAATTGAGTTACTAAATAAAATACATCAGCTTCTCTGAAGCTAATATTAATTTTATTAATAAAAGACCATGATTATTTAATCTATAATATTCAATTAATGCTATGCAAGGAATGATTATGCACACATATATGACACATACAAATAGTTATTTATTTCATTAAACTAAATGCACTATTTACAGATTTATAGCCTGGTAGTATAAAGTACACACATAAAATTTGCAGAAGCAAATATAAAATTTTGACAAAGAAAATTTACAAGAGGCTCAATTTAAAAAAGATGTAAGCCAAGTAACATCATTATACCAGCCCTCATGTAAAATAAAGGATTGTAACTCTTTTTTTTTTTAAAGAGTGTCACTACTTGCACACCTGATCAAATTGCAACTTTTTCCTTTATTTTGAAGTGAACATAACTTATGTATTGCATAAAATTATAGCTTCCAGTTTATCAATCCTGATAAATGAATATAACTATCCTTACTTCATTCAACACTATTAAAATTAACACTTCAGAGAGAACATAAGAGAAACGTACAATTTCTTCCTTGAGATAATAACAAAGGAATATAGTTCAACATCACTTCCATTACAAGCATATGCTATGCTAGGCTTATTACATAGTCAATGTATAGGACAACATTCATGAGGCTCGTATCCATTCAGCAAGATAACTATAACAGTATCAAATTCCAACATGTCTCTTGAATTTCTTGAAACCAGCAAGATGTTCCATTCCAAGAAAAATCTACAAAACAACAACTGGCCATGGAGGCTCACCTCCCAACCATAGGCCGTTACATGGCCACCCCCGAGCTAGGGGAAAACTTGGATGGATATTGGGTAACAACACCATGCAAACACATTACACCCATACAAGTAGAATACAACAATTTAACAACATCAAATTCCCTTCCCGTGGCTTTCATAATAGGAACCTCATTGGTCTCCTATAGGGGTGAAGGTGGAACTAACAATCTAGGAGATGGCCCCACTGCAAAAATATAAATATAGCCTTCGTCAAGGCTTAAAATATACATGCCTTCACAAGGCCATGTAAAATACACCTACAAAACACACCCTTATAGCTCCCAAAAAAATGCGCATGGAGGCACATGGCCACCCATACAACCATGCTTTCTCCCCTTCCTGCGCAGAGGAAGGACTCTCCACTAGAAGGTAATCCCAACTTGTGCCCTTCACCCATGAAGGCTCTCTTCCCTCCCAAGGGTGAGTCTGGCCTTGCACAATCCCCAAGAAACATTGGACAAAAGAACTCACAATGCATAAACATGAAGACACACACATAACATATTACATATACAATCCTTCATGAGAAAAGTAAATTAACATTACAACAAGGTAAATAGTAAGAGTTTCAAGACCCAACCTTAGTCCTAGCTTCTTGGCTTGAAGATGAAGATAGCAATCCAACAATCCCTCTTGCAAATCCAAACTCCAAGAACTCAAGAAACTCCAAATCCAATACTACACAATTTTCACAAATTCACAAGTCTCCAAAAGTTGGAGAGTGGGAAATTGCCAAACAATTTTCCCTCCATCCCCTTAAGAAGACAAACCAAACCTAAGAGGGAAAATTCAAAATTCAAAATCTAGAGTGGTTCTTCCAATTTTCGTCACTATTCAAAGGGGCATCTTTTGGAATAGCAAAAATAGTCAAAATTCATCATACTAGTCAAAATTTGACTCCCAACATATGACACCACTATGGGGTATCCTATTTTTAACCTCCACTAACATAAATGACCATTAAAACCCATTCAAAAGACCACTCAAAGCATGAATCCAAAAATGAAAGAGAATCCATTCATGACACCCTAAAATTTGAGACTGCTACGCACATTAAATACTTGGTCATGCCTACTCACGAGACAAGTGTCAATTGACACCACAAATAACTCACATGACATGCCTAGTAGACTAATAATGGAGTAAAAATAAACATAATACTACAATTAACATTCATACATCACTTTACAAAATTAACACTTCACAACGAGGTTAATTTCTCCCTTTGGAGATAACCTTGGCTTAACAGGGTTTTCACAATTTATCCATCTTTAATTTCCCTAAAATTTCCATGGCCTTACCTGCACACTTGACAAAGCATCAGTAGCTCATGAAAAGTTAAATATCATATACATATACATGAAATTAAAATGCATCAAAATCACATTCTGATTCATCACAATTTCTAAATGCATCTCATAATAATTCACAACATTTCAACATCAATATTGCAATTCTAAAGCACATAAAGTCAGGATTAACATGATACATAATGTTCCATCCAATATACTAGCCATGATCCATTCCATAAATTTTCTATCATAATGTAACATCAAGATATCATGTATGTATAAATCAAAGATGCATCAATTACTATGCTCATGACCTAATAAATAGCATCAAAGTGAGAGTCTTATATCATCATCACTCAATCAAAATCTAGTACATCATTTAGTCCAACTGCATCCACACTTTACCTCAAAAGAATCACCTACTTCCAATAATACCTTTCTAAATTTCAAATCAAGCTATTTCAAGAACATAAATATATTGATTAACCTAATTTATTAACCATGATTATCTCACACAAACTCCCCTTGTACAAACATGAAATTATGGCATAATATTCTAACTTGAATAATTCATCAATACCATAAGTCAAGACCTAATAATCCAACGTGAAAATAAGTCCTAAATTATTTACAAGCTACATTTCAAATGATTCTCTTTTCTTGCATAATTATAACATCAAAGCGTTCTATGTGAAATCTCCCGTTCAACATCAGGATCTAATAACCACTTTTCTATTAATACATGTCTCAACATAAAATAAATTCAAATAGTCCTTTATGTAAGCATTCATATCCAAATAGAAATATCTCAACATTCAGTAGTGGTACACTCACACCTTCCCTACTGCATTTCTTCTAGAGATTACATACACACATGAACAATATTTAACTACATTAGAATATATATATATATATATATATATATATATATATATATATATATATATATATATATATATATATATATATATATATATATATATATATATATATATATATATATCACCCTTTTATTATTTAAACTACCTTATTCCAATACAATTTCTATAAAATGTGCACTTGATAGTATTATCACAATGATTAGTTGAATTCAATTAATCTTATTTTAAACATAGAACATCCTAGGATTTTGAGTGTATAAGTAACATGAAAAGAGTACATCACAATGGTAATCAAACCTCTATCTACCAGAACACAAATCATAATGTAACAACATAAATTTCTAATTACTGAGTCTCTTATGTAGAAAAGATAATTCTGAGATAGAATCTCTTAAAACACCTGACATGACTTCGAGAGATAAAATCTAGATAAACATAAGGATAATCCAGCAAAGAGCATCTCATGATGCCACCGACCATAAAGTGGGTAACAATCGTTGTACCCACATGAATGACTCATCCCTACTCTAAGGGTTCCAGAATGTGATTCAAGACCATATCCTATGTCTCCTAGTCCTTGCAGAACATCGATACACGCTCCAAAACAATCCTCCTAGCGGATTTTCCTTACTTGGGACCTACATGACTTTACCCTTCAAGAATGATAGTTGAAACCACACCATAAGGATACTTGCACAAAAGGGGTAAATGAGGGAGGCACTACATATGAACTTTGATGATTTATGATGTGGGAATGAAAGTGTGATTGATAATATGTGGAAAAAAATATGTTGGGATTATGTTGTGAAATATTGTGAAAATGGAAGATTATATGCTATAATGTTTTTTTGTGAAAAAAGGCATTATTTAGTTTTATGTGACATTTATTGTGGAATGTGATGAGATTATGATGTAGGTATTATAGAGGGTTATCTGAGAGACTTCCAATGCTTTTTTATCCCATACTGGTATGAGAGAGATGATCACATTTAAGGAGTTAGTAAATCAACTCAAAACTAATGAAGCATAGATAATTAATTAATGAAGATAATGGATGTCCCTCTCATGACTTGAATGATTATATAGGTTAAGTTTGATTGAATGAGAAATACCTACTTATGGAGCTTGGGACATACATAATTGAGTAGTCCTCATATTTAGGAGAATAGTACTTAGTTTTATGTGAGGTTATCACTTTAGACCTTGTGATGATAATCCCTTACTAGTACTCTAACATCTAGCCCTAGTGTAATTAGAATGACACCTAAAAGACAAGCTTTTAAATTTTTATGTTATTATTGAATTTATTTTAAGTTTGGAGTTTATATATTCTCTGTACATTATGCGAGTGTGTGACATTATCCTTCTATGTTATATTTGTTTGTTTGAGTTGTGTGGCTATCTCCTCGCATTGTGGGATAAACATATGGATATCACATGGTTGGATAACATAAAAATGACTGTTAGGGATCAAGGGACTATAGATCAAAATTGGCATTGGATGACCTCTATTCTTCATCATTTATACATTTTAATTAGTTTCTTTAAATATATATAACTAAGGAAATTCAAGACCCAAGAAAATGCAATTTTAATATTGAGTATTGGAATTAACTTATAGGATTGATTACAATATGCTATATGTGTAGTACCATTATTTGAAATTTTTTGCATGCATCGACATTGAATTCAAGTATTTTTGTATTCTTTATATGATATATGCTTTAAGCTTTGTTTTGTAATATGAACTTAGTGACTTTTGTTTAGCTCAAAAATGAAAGTAGTGTGTCTCAAAATCATCAATGCTTTTACTCCCACTGAAATATTTTGTGGTGTTAGTAACGAGAATGATCATTTCTTATATTCTATAATACCCTTCCTTTGACAGAATTTTGGGTTCATGTGATAACCATGTGGCGATGGTTAATTTAGCGGGTTTAACTAATTGATTGATTTTTCCAAGTTTGGTTGATAAATAAATAAGTAAAGATATATATAAATATATTTACATGTCATAAATAATTGTAGTGCAGATTAGTCATTTTAAATTTGTCTTAATATTTTTACTAAAGGTTGATATATCCATATTTAATTATTTTAAGCATATAAATATATAAATATTTATATATTTATATCTATGTATATAAGATAAAGATCGATTAGTAACTCAACATAATGTAAATATGACTAATAGATAATATATTTTAATAAAATACTAAAATATTAATTTAACATCATTAAAGTCAATAATAGATATTTGGTCATGTTGGTTAATTAATAATGTTTAATTTAAAGAAATTTTATGTTGTTGAAATACTAATTAATGAATAACTATCTTATTTTAGTGAACAAATAATTATGGAGAATAAATTTATGGAATTCATTTATTGATGTCAAGGAGTTACTCACATGCGCTTGCATTTTCTTTCGAGGGAGTGGTAGAGTTTGTGACCAGCATTATTTATGGACTCTCAACTTTTATTTTGAAGGGGGGAGAATATGAGACGTTTCTTGGAAATACTATTTTTACCCTGCATTTTATGTGGCTATGGGTCTCTTTCGAGGGAATAATCAAATCTTCCTTTTGTTCCATCTAGAAAAAGGAGAAATATGTTGGGGATCTAAAGTAGACTGGAGGAGGTCTATGGGAATAGATAAAATTTTTACCATTGTCGAGCACATTCTTGTATGTTCTAAATCTCTTAGTCTTGTTAAGTTCAATCTGTACATTTTTAAGATTATATAGATCACATTTATGAAGGCATTCTGTCAAGATCTCACATGCATCCTATCTCATATCAAACCATAAATTTCAATAGCCAGTATAATGGCTCCAAACCACGAACACATATTTTTCAATGTATAAAGTTTTCAAATAACAATTTATGTAAATTTCTGCTTATTAGCTAGTCAGACCACTACCTTTCACTATATTTGAAGGGGGTCTCACATTTTCATACGTTCAAATATCATATTTCTCTGCCTCCCATATTTTTATTTGAAAAAAAAAGTCTCACATCAACTACTCATACTTTCTTTAGATGTTTTGGATCCCACCAGCAATCCCTCTTTCCAACATTGTTTCCTATTACACACTATAGATTAAAATAAATATATGTCCATAATAATCTAGTGTGGTTGTAATTCTATAAGTGAAAATGAAGGATCATTACATCCAAATAAAGACCCCATGCCACTTACTCATCTTTAAGGAAAGTTTCAAACTGTTAGCATTGCCACAAGATAGCTAGATCCAACATCAAGCTATAGGCGCAATCCTGATTGACAACAAGTTTCTACAAAGTACAATGAATTTATGTGTTTTCTTTACTTTTACAAACATTTACATTAAAGGTTAATTCCTAAACCAGGGCTTGACTAAGGAAAGCCCCTCCCCAATTAAAAAAACAAAACATTTTTCTCTTATAGATTCAGAGCCTTCAAAATTAATTTTTTGTTACAGATCTAGATCCCAAAAAAAATTACAGATTAATGGAGGCCGATTTTGACCTAGTTTTGGGTGCATTTTCCTCCAAGTCATCATACCCCCTCCAAGTTGACCTATTCTAGAGGTAAAAATATTTTTGGATTTTGCAGATCACAATATTTCGATCTGTTTTGATATAAGAATCTCAAATTTGAGTTAGAGAACACATTTCAAGTATTTTAAGGTGAGTTGGCATATTTCATTAATTATTTTAAGTATTTCTATATCAGATCTAATCTATTTTCTTAGTCTAATCATTGTATTTACCTTCCTAGGTGACTATACCTAACACATAGGAAATAACATATTTTTATAGAACTTGGTTAGATCCTTGTTTTGAATTGGAACCCCTAAATCACTTGGGTTGTGCTAATATAACTCAGATCCAACTAGGATATTTTCTTGGGAGATATCTTCCTTTTTGGCTCTGTCTTGAGAATAAAATTAAGTGTATATGCATGAAAAGTGTGGTGTATTATATATCTTACCCTGATCACATTTTTCACCACTATAAATTTTTGTGAATCCTCATTCAAAACATATTTCCTTTTGGTGTTAGATTAAATTATGTGTGTCGGTCCACCACCCTTTTGTGAATTAGACACTTTCATTCTTTTATCCTTTTTATTTGGTGGTTAGATTTCCTTTAGATTCTAGTGTGTTAGATCTCATTGTGTGCTTTATGTATGCGTTGTATCATGTTTACATTTTATGCAACAATTAGATGTAGATTTAGTGTCCATACTTTCTTGTGGTTAGATCTCATTTTTGTGCTTGAAAAACCTTTGTGTGATCTCCCTTTTTCTTTGAAATCCTTTGCGTATTAGATTTATTACTTTAAGTCCAACCTATAGTATCCTGATTAGAAGAACTTGTAGACTCATGGGTTCTTTTGATCCTAATTCCTCTTTCTTCCCTAGAAACCTCGATGATAACATGATCCCTCATGATCCTAATATTTCCATGGAGAATAAATCTTCCCACTCATCCCATGATGAATATGAAGCTTTAAGAATTCCTCCTTCCCAAGTTCAAAATCTCACTAGCGATATTGAAAAGATGGAAAGTTGGGCTTATTTAAGAGAACCGTAATCCCGATACTATTACCATAATTGAAGCCTTAAGGAAATTTATAATTAATGATGAAAGTGGTGTTAATACCTTGCGTGGTGTGGGTATGTGAAAGATCATGAGGGGCCAAAAAGTGGCGATGTGAAAAATATTCACTTTTAACTCGTCCAAAAGTGCATGAAAGCGCTTGTTGACTTTTTAGTAAGCCTGGGTGTCAGTACACCTAGGCAAACATGCCACCAAAGCACAGACCTTATCTGGTACCCGATAACTGTGGCATAAATCTGAAACCCACGAGCCCTTTTCTTCATTTCCTTGCACGATTTTCTTCAAGTTTCTTTTCGCGATTTTCATATACCCGATATATTTTCGAGTACCTGATATTGGAAACAAAAAATTCAACTTCGAGCATATTCAGTAAGTAGTTATTTGTATAATTTTTATTAATTTATTTCATTTTCATGCTAAATGTAGCATTGTTTTTTAAATAGGGTTTTGTATTTATATTTGTAATAATATATGAAATTAGATTGAAATTTAGATTTGTTTTTTATTTGATTAGGCATGGCTAACAATAATGAAGAAAATGACCCTCCCACACCAAATAATGATCTCAAAAACAATCCCCCATATCTAAAACCTAAATCTTTACAAGATTTGATACAAGAAAATTTGAACACGATACAAAGTTTCCAAAACACATATCAAAATATACCTACATTAGGTCCCATGCTTGCCACACCAAATACAATTGTTGGAAATATTGACACACTCATGTAGTAGCATAATGTTTCTCTTCATTGGCATGATGATATGCATGCCCAATTTGATGACGGGCTTGACCATGATGGGATTGCAACCCTTAATATAACTAAGGAAGATATAGCTGCCCTTTTTGTCGATCCTAAAACTGGAATACCAATTCACCACAAAAAGCCTAAATTATCAATAAAATGGTACACAAATGAAGCAATGCACACAAACTTTTGGGATCACTGGTGGATGGTTTTTGATAAACCACCCCATAGAAATTTGGAGGTCCCATTTTATTTCATTAAAAAATTGTATGCTAAGTTTTTGCTTGGTCACCATGTTGATTATTGGAGTATGAGGCCCAACATGGGTGTAGGAAAAGGAGCTCCTCAGACTAGGCCATCTTCCTAGCACCGAAAGGCCAGTACCTTTGTCCCCCCCACTAATGTCGCACCCCTTCCTCCAGTGCAGCATCCCGATATCATTGCAAAGGCTGCCTCATAGACTATTAGGGCCATTCATTTATTGACTGATCAGTTGATCACACAGACCAGGTCAATGTTGCCTCCTATGGATGCTGCTAATGCTTCGACATGTTGTTGGAGTTCACATGTATGTGAGCCCCATATGTGCATTATGTGTAGGCATATGTGCCTCAGACTGCTTACTAATTCTGTTACATATTAGTTTCATGATATTGATGAGGAGGATAGAGGAGACGCAGCTACAGAGGCTGCAACACCTCATGGAGCATCTACATCTCATGAGAGTGCTCAGGAGGTGCATGTAGAGCCATTGACTCCTGTTGATATGGTAAGAGTAAACATTATAAATAAATTTTTCACATGACTTATTTAATTTAAAAATAATTTATTTATTTAGATTAGTTTTAATGATTGCATGCACTTATGTATATATATTTTTTTCATTTATGTTCAGTCTATGACACAAGAGGAGGTGAGACAGGTGGATGAGTCCACACTTTCGGCCATTTCATTTGGCCTTGATGACTATATGGTATATTATAAATTATGTACCCATTAATTTTTTTTTTATATCATTTGGTGTACATACTTAAATCTCTATCAATTAGAGAAATAAAATTCATACATTTACTAATATATATTGTCATCTTATTGTGTTCTTGTAGGCTACAGCCGATGTCAATGGGGGGCATGAGGGGGTTCCTTCATCAGGTCTTGAAAAAGGAAAGGTAGTTAATTGTTTAAGATTAATTATGCATGCATATGTATGCCACTTGTGTGTAGTAATAAATATTTTACTTGCACTTTATTGTATAGGGTGTGGCTATTGATGATGTCCCAACACCGATTCGGCAATGTAGGGTTACAGGCGTCTCGATTCGGAGTGATAGCCTGATTATACGTAGACTTTTACGTATTGTTATTTGTATTTTGTAACCAGGGTTGCTATGATGGAGTACATTGATATATAATTGACAATCTTTTTACTTTCATAGGTTACTCTGACTGTGAGGGAGGGCCCACAAGAATCTTTCATTTCTTTGTTGACCCAGCCCACTATTCCAGAGGAGGGATCACCAGATGTAAGTTTTAATTTTAGTTCAATCAATTTGTAATTTTATTATGCTATCATCCTATTTTGTAGATTTATTACTCTATGTTGCACCACTCTACTAATCTCATTATTGCAAATATATATTTATAGGCCAGAGTTGGTATTTCTCGCATGGTCCCTTTGCTACCCAAGACTTACGCTAGGACACCTGATCATGGTAGGTGATTGAGAGACCAAGTACAAATATTTGTATTCAGTTATAATTTTAATTAAATTAGTGTTTGAATTATGAATTATATATATATATATGTGTGTGTGTGTGTGTGTGTGTGTGTACAAATCATATAAATTAAGCAATCTAACTTTGGTTTGAACTCATTTTTTATGCAGGACCAATCAGAGCCCAACACTTCTTCAAAGAGGCTAAATTTTGATGATCCCCCTACAGCATAGGATGTAGTTTTAGTTTTGTGGTCATTTAGAGATGACACTTGGCACATTTTGAGATGGCATATATGCCACATTGTACACCTTAAAACATTGATTTTGTAGACATTTTGAAATGGCATGTGCCATATTTGTATATGGACATACTTTTGATACATTTGATACATATATAGAACATGTTCATTTATATGTTATATTTGCGTCATCTTTTGTATATACATATTTATTATTCATGTTTATGGAAGTGAATGGTGAAGTTATATCTTGACTATGATTATCATTATGATTTAAATTATATCTTGTTGAAGTTAAATTTGTTTTTCTTTACTCTGGAATACCCTGTTCATGGAGCTTATTATGTTTGAGGTTTAACTTCTATAGATTTCCTAGATTTCTAGTGCTTAACTTTCCTTGTGCCTGAGACGATGATGAGGCCATCAATATCGATACTGAAGATCATTTCTCTGCAAAACAAAAACCATGCCATCTTCTCTTCATCACTAAATTAAGACTTCAATCACTGCTAATATGAGAGTTTTGTTACGACTTCTATGAATTTTCGTATACAAATTCTATACCATCAATTATGTTGCTATTTTTCATTATGTGCGCATTCAGTCTCATACTTGCATTGCTAATTTCATATATTATCATTTTCAATGCTTTTTGTTCACACTTATAATAATTTTAACTGCCGGCAATAATGTTTCAATATCATCGTATATGTAGGAGCCTTCATTTCATGCTATAAAAAATCTCCATTATCGTATAAGCATATGGTCTTCATTTCCAATCTTTGATATTACCATTGATAGATATGACATGTGACTATTGACTTTTTCATTGTGTATAATATATGATTGCTTGTGCAACATGATATCCCTCAGACTTACAAAAACACATCTCTTGAATATATCATCTCTCAAATGTTCATTGAATGATTTTAATATTGTCTTCGAACTATGCTCAACACTGTGTATATTTATTTTTTATTACTACATGGCTCCTTCAAATGTCTTCATATCCATATGTTTAATCAATCTTTAACTCATGTTGTGTTCACTTCATTTGATGAAGTTGTTGCTTCATGGGTTGATTATTGTTGACTGGACATTCATGATGAATTTTACTTTACCGCCTCTTGTAATATTCTTCCAAATAATATGTTTGTCATCTTTGTAATATGATACAGCTGTTAACATCTATGAGGAAATGAAATTTATTTGGGTTGACTTTGATCATTAATTACTGGTGTGTATACTTCACTCCATTCGAATGCTGATATGATGCTTAATGTTCCAACATTGCCAAGTTGCATAGTTGTCGATGCTATTTATTCAATAGTCTTTACTATCTGTCCTAGTTTTTATCTCCACTTAATAGTATGTGTTCGTATATCTTGTGAGCAACCAAAAAACCTTCAATGACATCAATGACAACCTTATCAAATCTACAACATTATTTCTCAAATGGAGGCCCTAATTTTTGTAAAAAATTAAGGCTCCATCAGGCGGAACAAGGTTGTCACTGGTGTTTACTTGGCCAACTGAAGCCGATGGAGTAGATGGTTTGATGCCAGGTCAAATGGTTTGAAAGATATGTTGCTAAGCCACTTTCAATTGACCCTCACTACAAGTTTTGGCATCAACTAAGATCACCTTGCCAAATGCAAACGAAGTTGAATCGCCCAAAACTGAGAGAGGTTATTGTAGACCTCAAAAACAAGATCCTATATCACCTAACCATTTGTTGATACCTCTCATGAGGTCTGAGATATGAGCCCTGGAAGATCACTGCCCAATCATGCTTAGTGCACCTTGGGGTCACTTGGGTCGAGCATGGTTGGGAGCGTTCCGGTGACTCTATGTGAAGAATGAGGTTTTCACTAGCATTTACCCAGCCAATCGGAGTTGATGGAGTAGATGGTTTGATGCTAGGTTAGACGGTTTGAAAGATACGTTGCTAAGCCACTTTTAACTAACCCTCACTGCAACTTTTGGCATTTGTTGAGATCGCCTTGCCAAATGCAAACAAAGTCGAATGGCCCAAAACTGAGAGAGGTTATTGTAGACCTCAAAAACATGATCCTATAGCACCTGATGATTTGTCAATACCTCTCACGAGGTCTGAGATAAGATCCCCGCAAGATCGCTATGCAATCATGCTTAGTGCACCTTGGGGTCACTTGGGTCAAGCATGGTCGCGAGAGTTCCAGTGACTCTATGGGAAGAATGAGGTTGTCACTAGTGTTTACCTAGCCAAATAGAGTCAATGGAGTAGATGGTTTGATGTCAGGTCAGACGGTTTGAAAGATACGTTGCTGAGCCACTTTCAACTGACCCTCACTACAAGTTTTGGCATCGACTGAGATCACCTTGCCAAATGCAAATGAAGTTGAATCACCCAAAATTGAGAGAGGTTATTGTAGACCTCAAAAACAAAATCTTGTAGCACCTAACAGTTTATTGATACCTCTCACGAGGTCCAAGATACGAGCCCCGCAAGATCGCTACCCAATCATTCTTAGTGCACCTTGGGGTCACTTGCATCGAGCATGGTTGCGAGCATTCCAGTGACTTTGTGGGAAGAATGGGGTTGTCATTGGTGTTTACCTAGCTAATTAGAGCTGATGGAGTAGATGGTTTGATACCAGGTCAGAGGGTTTGAAAGATACGCTGCTGAGCCTCTTTCAACTGACTCTCACTACAAGTTTTGGCATCAACTGAGATCGCCTTGCCAAATGCAAACGAAGTTGAATCACCCAAAAATATGAGAGGTTATTGTAGACCCCAAAAACATGATCCTATAGCACCTAATAGTTTTTTGATACCTCTCACAAGGTTTGAGATATGAGCCCCCGAAGATCGCTACCCAATCGTGCTTAGTGCACCTTGGGGTCACTTGGGTCGAGTGTGGTCGGGAGTGTTCCGGTGACTCTACAGGTAGAAAGGGGTTGTCACTGGCATTTACCCAGCCAACTAGAGCCAATGGAGTAGATGGTTTGATGCCAAGTCAGATGGTTTGAAAGATACGCTGCTGAGCCACTTTCAACTGACCCTCACTGCAAGTTTTGGCATCGACTGAGATCACCTTGCCAAATGTAAATGAAGTTGAATTGCCCAAAACTGAGAGAGGTTATTGTAGACCTCAAAAACATGATCCTATAGCACTTGATAGTTTGTCAATACCTCTCATGAAGTCTGAGATATGATCCCCACAAGATCGCTGCCCAATCGTGATTAGTGCACCTTGGGGTCACTTGGGTCGAACGTGGTCGCGAGCGTTCCGGTGACTCTGTGGGAAAAATGGGGTTGTCACTAGAATTTAACTGGCCAACTAGAGCTGATGGAGTAGATGGTTTGATGCCAAGTCAGACGGTTTGAAAGATACGCTGCTAAGCCACTTTCAACTAACCCTCACTGCAAGTTTTGGCATCAACTAAGATTGCCTTGCCAAATGCAAACAAAGTCGAATTGCCCAAAACTGAGAGAGGTTATTGTAGACCTCAAAAACATGATCCCATAGCACTTGATGGTTTGTCAATTCCTCTCACAAGGTCCAAGATATGATCCCCACAAGATCACTACGCATTCATGCTTAGTGCACCTTGGGGTCACTTGGGTCAAGCGTGGTTGCGAGCATTCCGGTGACTTTGTGGGTAGAATGGGGTTGTCACTAGCATTTACCTAGCCAACCAGAGCTAATGGAGTAGATGGTTCAATGCTAGGTTTGACAGTTTGAAAGATACGTTGCTAAGCCACTTTCAACTGACCCTTACTGCAAGTTTTGGCATCGACTGAGATTGCCTTGCCAAATGTAAATGAATTTGAATCACCCAAAATTGAGAGAGGTTATTGTAGACCTCAAAAACATGATCCCATAGCACTTGATGGTTTTTCAATACCTCTCATGAGGTTTAGATACGAGCCCTACAAGATTGCTGCCCAATCATGCTTAGTGCACCTTGGGGTCAGTTGGTTTGAGCATGGTTGCGAGTGTTCCGATGACTCTGTGGGTAGAAAAAGGTTATCATTGGAATTTACTTGGCCAACTAGATCCAATGGAGTAGATGGTTCGATGCTAGGTTGGACGGCTTGAAAGATATGTTGTTGAGCCACTTTCAACTGACCCTCACTGCAAGTTTTGGCATCGACTGAGATCACCTTGCCAAATGCAAAAGAAGTCGAATCGCCCAAAACTAAGAGAGGTTATTGTAGACCTTGAAAACATGATCCCTTAGCACCTAATAGTTTGTTGATACCTCTTGCGAGGTCCAAGATATGAGCCCTGCAAGATCGCTGCCCTATCATGCTTAGTGCACCTTGGGGTCACTTGTGTTGAGTGTGGTTGCGAGCATTCTGGTGACTCTGTGGATAGAATGGGGTTGTCACTAGCATTTACCCAGTCAAATGGAGCTAACGGAGTAGATATTTTGATGCTAGGTTAGATGGTTTGAAAGATACGCTACTGAGCCTCTTTCAATTGACCCTCACTGCAAGTTTTGGCATCGACTGAGATCACCTTGCCAAATGCAAATGAAGTCAAATCGCCAAAAATTGAGAGAGATTATTGTATACCTCAAAAACATGATCCTGAAGCACCTAATGGTTTGTCGATACCTCTAACAAGGTCTGAGATACAAGCCTCACAAGATCGCTTCCCAATCGTGCTTAGTGCACCTTGGGGTCACTTGGGTCGAGCGTGGTCGCGAGTGTTCCAGTGACTTTGTGGGTAGAACAGGATTGTCACTGGTGTTTACCCAGCCAATCAGAGCCAATGAAGTAGATGGTTCGATGCCAAGTCAGATGGTTTGAAAGATACATTGTTGAGCCACTTTCAACTGACCCTCACTGCAAGTTTTGGCATCGACTGAGAACACCTTGCCAAATGCAAATGAAGTCGAATCGCCCAAAACTGAGAGAGGTTATTGTAGACCATGAAAGCATGATCCCATAGCACCTAAATATTTGTTGATACCTCTCACGAGGTCTGAGATATGAGCCCTGCAAGATCACTGCCCAATTGTGATTAGTGCACCTTGGGGTCACTTGGTTTGAGCGTGGTCGGGAGTGTTCCGTTGACTCTTTGGGAAGAACAGGGTTGTCACTGGTGTTTACCCGGCCAACTAGAGTTGATGGAGTAGATGGTTTGATGTTAGGTCAAATGGTTTGAAAGAAATGCTACTGAGCCACTTTCAACTAACCCTCACTACAAATTTTTGCATCAACTGAGATCGCCTTGTCAAATGTAAATGAAGTTGAGTTGTCCAAAACTGAGAGAGGTTATTGTAGACCTCAGAAACACAATCCCATAGCACCTAATGGTTTGTTGATACCTATCACAAGGTTTGAGATATGATCCATGGAAGATCACTGCCTATTTGAAAGATACATTGTTGAGCTGCTTTCAACTGACTATTAGTGGTATGTTTGAAATTTGAACTGTGAAATTAATCATGATTAAGCTTGTGAAATTTGAACTATGGAGCTTATAATGTTTGAGGTTTAAATTTTATAGATTGTTTGAAATGATAAAAAATAATATCCTTAAAGCATTAGAAACAACAATCAAACATGTAAGAATTCAAACCATGCAAATGACATAAGTATATGACATGTAAGTTCCCTTCTTGGCACTATTGGCCACCCATACATGATTTTGGTCATAAGTGCTTATGAAGAGTTTTAGGACATTTAAATTTTAAATCAAATTGATTGTTACAAATTTCCATTATATGCTTCAAGAGATCTCAATTAACCATTAAGGATCCTTTTGTCCTTCTATCTCTGATTGGATCCATGGTGACCATAAGTGTCTTCATAGGCGCTCCTGCACAAGTTACAATCCACATACAAAACCAAGTTTATTGACTCAAAATAAAATCTAAGAAAGGTCAAATTAATGTATTGAAATTAAGCTTAATGAACTTAGAAAAAAATGCACTAAGTTAACTTATTACCTAGTCAAGTGTTCCTGAAGGGTCATCTCTTTGCTTCAGGGTCTCCAATAGTGCTTCACAATCAGCAGTAGTAATAGTCCAAAGTTCTTTTGTCTTTGGTGTTCCTTGATGCTTTGACAACTTGACATTTGTTGTTATAACAAGGTTTGAATACATGAGAATAGTTTTGTGAGTCTCATAATCTTCAAATGTGGGAACTCCATTCTTTCTAATCATGTATGTTTGCTGTCATGTTCCCACAACAACAACAAAACTAGTAGGATATGTGAACCCATCACCATCTGTCATTGGTTGTACAAGCTTCTGTTTACCTTGTACACAACATGCTAACCAATAATCTGACCTCTCATCATTCCCCTATAGTGAAACCAATGCAAAAACATCACCTAGCTTCAGAAGATCTGAAAGATGGTCATAGTCAACTGAAGTGTCCATGGCATCATTTCTTATAGAGAGTGTCAAAGATAAAGGAGTCAGATACTATGGAACCCATGTATCCACTCACTCACTTGACTCACAATGATCCCAATCATATTGAAAACACATAGGGCAAAAACAAGCCAACTCTCATGTCCAAATGGTCCATGTACTACTATTGGAGCTTCGAAATGAATGCATTTTTGAAGAGTCTTTCACTGTTTGACAATCCAATCTATCTCCTATAGTTCCCTCCTCAAACAACCAAAAGAATCTATGCACTATAGAATCAAGAGTCCCCCCTATGACAATGATAAAGTACACCAATCAACAATAGAACAAGCATCAAGAAGTATAGCACCTAAAATCCTCAATTGCTCCTTAACTAGAGCTCTCTTCACACATGCACCTGCTTTGTCATGCTCCCCTTTCCCATGCCCTGACTCAAAAAAACTCCAAATATGAGGTGCACCTCTCTCCACATGCATTCTACAAAACCAATAAAACATTTTGGCATTCTTAAATTGATTGGTGCAATTATCTGACCAAATGAGATGACTATCCATAGCAATACCATTTTCCTACAAGAAGTCAAAATAGTTCTGGAAACAATGTTGAACAAACTCATGAGAGTGAGACCTGTCGTTGCTCATATAAAAATGGTACTCTTTGATTATCTTTCACTCATCTTTTGTGCTATCAGGGGAATGTCTATATGTCATGTGTACAAAAATAGCAACCTGAATGGAATTGTAATATTGAGCTTGAGTCTCATTTTGGGGCTGCAATGTATAGTTCTCCGCAAAGTCTACAATGGATATAATAGTTCCAATGGGGAAAGTGTCCTTACATGTCTTGAATTTTTGATCCAACCATTGAGACCTGTGACTATGCCTTGCATACTTGTAAAAAATATTTGTCTTGAAATTTGAGATAAAATCAACAACATTGTATTCTTTTGCAACTAACTCACATCTAGAGCCTTCACCTCCACTCTTCAATGTATATTTCACTGTTTCATATACCTTTTTTTGGATGAGTGTCTTTCCAAAATTGTGTTCCAAACCCTCATGAAAACATGTTCTAAACTTGGACAAGCCACCACATTCTGAGCACTTGGCATTTAAGCAATCTTTTTTATAAAATAAACAACCATCATCTCTATGACATAAAAATTGATCTAGCAAGTCTCTTGATGATTTGGGAAGACCACTTACACCACAATCCTCTAGCATTTCATTAGTATGCAAATTAGAATGAATGGATCGTAATAATTCATGATGCATTGAAAAATCAACATGATATTTGCAACATGTATTTCAAATCTTAAGGGGTACACAATAAAATGGCTTCACGGATTCAAAAGACCTTTGTGATATTTTCAATGTTGGATGTGTATCACAAAATTTTTTATACAACATTGTTTGACTTACCTCCACATAATGTTTAGGATGTGGAGTGTGGTCTCGATTGCCAACTCTCAACTTAAGGACATCCTTCACATTTGGTGACACTCTTGAGTTAGCATCCCAAAATTGTTAAATTTCATCCTTCACAACATATGTTAGCTTCTTATCGAAATGTGGAAGTCTCCCACCATAAGCCCATGTATCAATTTGAAGCGGATCATCAAGTCTTTCTCTTCTTGCAAATGCTCTACCCAAAGTTACAGTCTATATTGAAGTCAACACAAGTTTGTCTCATCAAACGAGCCTTTCTCAACTGATGACTTACTAAGGAGGTTGTAATAACCCTGTGAGCAACTCTCTTGTCTTTTTCTCTGCTAGTCTTCCCAATGCTATTGAGAGATTGAAAAGAATCTTCACAACAATGGCATTTCTCTCCATTTTCTTGCTCACATGAATCTTCAATTTCACAAGCATAGGTCTCATCTTTTGCATCTTTAACAACTGCACAAAAATTTGACATTTCTCAACCAATGTCTTGTTTCAAAAAAATTGATCATAAAGTCTTGAAGCCCACAACCTAACGGTTCTATGTGACCTCTTTCCTACCCAATTATTCATAATGTTCTCCTCAATTTCAATTAACCATTTAGGTATTCTTGAAAGCCCCAAATTTGAAGATTGATTATCTTTATTGCAATGGACTTCATTTTGCATATAATTTGGAGATGTATAACATTCATGTGGTTCTTGTGCAACATTCTCATTCCCAAAGTCTACATTTTCAATCTCCATCTGTGCATTTTCAAATTGAACATCCTCTTCACTTACAACTACATTTACAGGGTCACCTTGATTAATGTTTAACATACCTTCTCTCCTTCTTTGGTGATTTTCCTTATCTTTTTCCCTATATGCTTGAATTTCGTCATCTATCAGCTTCCTCTTGCGTTTAGCCTTTCGACAATTGCTACTTCCCATGGTGAGACCATAAGTCGACAAAAATCAAACAATGGGCCCCAAATCACATTTTTTGTTTTGCAATGCGTGAAAAAATTATAAAATCCCATGATTGTCTGGTTTGTGGGGATAGGGAACATTTTGGTCAAATATTTACTTAGCGAAAATCGGGTATCCAATTCCATATCGGGTACCCGATATTCCCAAGATGATGAAAAAAGGGTGGGAGCAAATGAAAAAAATTTGAACTTTTACATATATTGATGTATATAATATATATATAGAAAAGAGGCATATGATATATATAATGTATATTATATATATACTAATGTATTATAATAGACTAATATATTATATGTACTAATGTATTAAATATACTAATGTGTTATATGTACTAATGTATACATATACTAATATATTAAATATATAATATTAAAAATTTTGGAGAATCTCTTGCAAAAATATGGAAATTATAATCTTTCTCCTAGACCATACATTAATGAAGTTCTTCTTGCCTTAGCAGAGGAAGCCAGCTAGATTGTTCAAGCTTATGGTACTACATACAGAAATGCAGTATGTATTTTTGGCCTAAATTTTTTTCTCATTTCTTTTAGGTCTTTAAAGGTGGTTGGATAAATCTTTGTATTAAATGTTCCTTTTACAGGTGTTGTAAACCCTAGCTATGCAAAAATGAAGGCTTTGAAGAATAGTTCACTAGAGCCAGAGAGAGAGACTGCATAGGGGTCATGGGGACTCGTTACGGATCCTAGTATGGACCCCTTAAGACACACTTGAGCCTTCCAATGTGTCAAAATGGGTCACGGGGACTCCCTAGGGGGCCTAACATGTGATAAGGCATACTAGGACCCCTAGGGAGTCCCCATGACCCCGTTCAGCACATTGGAACATTCAAGTTTGTCTTAAGGGGTCTTAGGACCCCTTAAGACACACCTGAGCATTCCAATGTGTCAAAAGGGGTCATGGGGACTCCCAAGGGGTACTAACATGTGATAAGGCATACTAGGACCCATAAGGAGTCTCCATCACCCCTTTTCACAAATTGGAACGGACACCTTAAGACACACATGAGCATTCCAATGTGTCAAAAGAGGTCATCGGGACTCCCTTGGGGTCCTAAGACATGATAAGGTGTATTAGGACCCCTACAAAATCCCCATGACCCCTTTTGACAAATTGGAATGCTCAAGTGTGTGTTAAGGAGTCCTAGGACCCCTTAAGATAGACTTGAGCATTCTAGTGTGTCAAAAGGGGTCATGGGAACTCTCTACGGGTCCTAACACATGATAAGGCATACTAGGACCCCTACGGAGTCCCCATGATCCCTTTTGAAACATTGGAATTCTCAAGTGTGTCTTAAGGGGTCCTAGGACCCCTTAAGACACACTAGAGTGTTCCAATGTGTCAAACAGGGTCATGGGGACTCCCTAGGGGTCCTTGTATGCTTAAGACACACTTGAGCATTCCAATGTGTCAAAAGGGATCATGGGAACTACCTAGGGGTCCTAACACATGATAAGGCATACTAGGACATGTAGGGAGTCCCCATGATCCCGTTTGACACACTAGAACACTCAAGTGTGTCTGAAGGGGTCTTCAAACCCCTTAAGACACAGTTGAGCCATTTTGACAAATTGGAATGCTCAAGTGTGTCTTAAGGGGTCTTACGACCCCTAAAGACACACTTGAGCATTCCAATGTGTCAATAGGGGTCATGGGGACTCCCTAGGGGTCCTAATGTCTGATAAGCCATACTAGGACCCCTAGGGAGTCCCCATGACCACTTTTGACACATTGGAATGCTCAAGTGTGTCTTAAGGGATCCTACGGCCCCTAAAGACACACTTGAGTGTTCCAATGTGTCATAAGGGGTCATTGGGACTCCCTAGGGGTCCTAACACATGATAAGGTGTACTAGAACCTCTAGGCAGTCCCGATGACCCCTTTTGACACATTGGAATGCTCATGTGTGTCGTAAGGTGTCTTAGGACCCCTTAAGACACACTTGAGCATTTCAATGTGTGAAAAAAGGTCATGGGGACTCCCTAGGTGTCCTAACATGTGATAAGGCATACTAGGACCCCTAGGGAGTCCCCGTGACCCCTTTTAACACATTGAAAGGCTCAAGTGTGTCGTAAGGGGTCTTAGGACCCCTTACAACACACTTGAGCCTTTGAATGTGTCAAAAGGGGTCACAGGGACTTCCTAGGGGTCCTAACACATGATAAAGCATATGAAGACCCCTAGGGTGTCCCCGTGACCCTTGTTGACACATTGGAACACTCAAGTATGTCTTAAGGGGTCCTTTGACCCCTTAAGAAAAACTTGATCTTTCCAATGTGTCAAACGGGGTCATGGGCACTCCCTAGGGGTCCTAAAGCATGGTAAGGTGTACTAGATCCTCTAGGGAGTCCCCGTGACCCCTTTTGAAACATTGGAACACTCAAGTGTGTCTTAAGGGGTCCTAAGACTCCTTAAGACACATTTGAGCATTCCAATGTGTCAAAAGGGATCATGGGGACTCCCTAGGGGTCCTAACACATGATAAGGTGTACTAAGACCCCTAGGGAGTCCCTGTGACCCCTTTTGACACATTAGAATGCTCAAGTGAGACACACTTGAGCATTCCAATGTGTCAAAAGTGGTCATAGGGACTCTCTAGGGGTTCTAGTATGTGATAAGGTGTACTAGGACTCGTAGGGAGTCCCTGTGATGCCTTTTGAAACATTGGAATGCTCAAGTGTGTCTTAAGGGATCCTAAGACCACTTAAGACACACTTGAGCATTCCAATGTGTCAAAAGGGGTCATAGGGACTCCCTAGGGGTCCTAACACATCCATTAAAAGAGGTCATGGGGACATCCTAGAAGTCCTAACATGTGATAAGGTGTACTAGTACCCCTAGGGAGTCCCCATGACCCCTTTTCAAACATTAGAATGCTCAAGTGTTACTTAAGCGGTCCTACAACCACTTAAGACACACTTGAGTGTTCCAATGTATCAAAAGGGGTCATGGAGATTCCCTAGGGGTCCTAATGCATGATAAGGCATACTAGGACCGCTACAGAGTCCCCATGACCCCTTTTGACACATTGGAATGCTAAAGTGAATATTGACAGGTCTTAGGACCTCTTAAGACACACTTGAGTTTTCTAATGTGTTAAAAGGGGTCATGGCGACTCCCTAGGGGTCCTAACAAGTGATAAGGCATACTAGGACACCTATGGAGTCGCCATGACCTTGTTTGACACATTCCAACACTCAAGTGTGTCCGAACGAGTCCTAAGAGCTCTTAAGACACACTTGATCCCTTTTGACAAATTGGAATGCTCAAGTGTGTCTTAAGAGGTCCTACGACCCCTTAAGACACACTTGAGCATTCCAATGTGTCAAAAGGGGTCATGGGGACTCCCTAGGGGTCCAAATGCATGACAAGGTGTACCGGGACCCGTAGGGAGTCCCCATGACCCCTTTTGATAGATTGAAACACTCAAGTGTGTCTTAAGGATTTCTACGACTCCTTAAGACACACTTGAGTGTTCCAATCTGTCAAAAGGAGTCATGGGGACACCCTACGGGTCCTAAAACCTCATAATGTGTACTCGGACCCCTAGGGAGTCCTCATGACCCCTTTTGACATATTGGAGCCCTCAAGTGTGTCTTAAGGGGTCCTAAGACCCCTTAAGACAAACTTGAGCATTCCAATGTGTCAAAAGGGGTCATGGGGACTCCCTAGGGGTCCTAATGCGTGATAAGACATACTAAGACCCCTAGTGAGTCCCCATGAACCCTTTTGACACATTGGAACACTGAAGTGAGACACCCTTGAGTGTTCTAATGAGTCAAAAGGGGTCACGGGGACTCCCTAGGGGTCCTAACGCATGATAACACTCAAATGTGTCTTAAAGGATCGTAAGAGACCTTAAGACACACTTCAACATTCCAATGTGTCAAAAGGGGTCATGGGGACTCCCTAAAGGTCATAACGCATGTATCAAAATGGGTCATGGGGACACCCTAGGGGTCCTAACATGTGATAAGATGTACTAAGACCCCTAGTGAGTCCTCATGAACCCTTTTGTCACATTGAAACACTCAACTGAGACACACTTGAGTGTTCCAATTTGTCAAAAGGGGTTAGGGGGACTCCCTAGGGGTCCTAATGCATGATAACACTTGAGTGTGTCTTAAGGGGTCCTAAGAGACCTTAAGACACACTTCAGCATTCCAAAGTGTCAAAAGGGGTCATGGGAACTCCCTAGGGGTCATAACACATCTATCAAAATAGGTCATGGGGAAACCCTAGGGGTCCTAATGCGTGATAAGGCCTCCTAATACCCCTAGAGAGTCCCCATGACCCCTTTTGAAACATTGGAATGCTCAAGTTTGTCTTCAAGGGTCCTATGACCCCTTCAGAAACACTTAAGCATTCCGATGTGTCAAAAGGGGTCATGGGGACTCCCTAGGGGTCCAAATCCATGATAAGGTGTCATGGCAACTCACAAATTGGAATGCTCAAGTGTGTCTTAAGATGTCCTATGACCCCTTAAGACACACTTGAGCATTCCAATATGTCAAAAGGGGTCATGCGGACTCCCTAGGGGTCCAAATGCATGATAATGTGTACTAGGACCTGTAAGGAGTCCCCATGACCCCTTTTGACAGATTGGAACACTCAAATGTGTCTTAAGGGGTTCTACGACTCCTTAAGACACACTTGTGTGTTCCAATCTGTCAAAAGGGGTCATGAGGACTCCCTACAGGTCCTAACACCTCATAAGGCATACTCAGACCCCTAGGGAGTCCCCGTGACCCATTTTGACACATTGGAACCCTCAAGTGTGTCTTAAGGGGTCCTAAGACCCCTTAAGACAAACTTGAGCATTCCAATGTGTCAAAAGGGGTCATGGCAACTGCGTAGGGGTCCTAATGTGTGATAAGGCATACTAGGACACCTAGGGAGTCCCCATGACCTTGTTGGACACATTCGAATGAGCAAGTGTGTCTGAACAGGTCCTAAGACCCCGTCAAACACACTTGATCCCTTTTGACAAATTAGAATGCTCAATTGTTTCTTAAGGGGTCCTATGACCCCTTAAGACACACTTGAGCATTCCAATGTGTCAAAAGGGGTCATGGGGACTCCCTAGAGGTCCTAACATGTGATAAGACATACTAGGAACCCTAGGGAATCTCGATGACCAGTTTTGACACATTGGAATGCTCAAGTGTGTTGTAAGGGGTTTTAGGACCCCTTAAGACACACTTGAGCATTCCAATGTGTCAAAAGGGGTCATGGGGACTGCCTAGGGGTCCTAATGCATGGTAAGGCATACTAGGACCCTTAGGGAGTCCCCGTGACACCTTTTGACACATTGGAACCCTCAAGTGTGTCTTAAGGTGTCCTAAGACTCCTTAAGACACACTTGAGCATTGCAATGTGTCAAAAGGGGTCATGGGGACTCGCTAGGGGACCTAACTCCTGATAAGGCATATTATGAACAATAGAGGGTCCCGGTGACCCCTTTTGACACATTCAAATGCTCAAGTGTGTCTTAAGGGGGCTTAGGTCCCTTTAAGATACACTTGAGAGTTCCAATGTGTCAAAAGGTTTCATGGGGACTCCTTACTTGTCCTAACACATGATAAGGTGTACTAGGACCCCTAGGGAGACCCCATGACCCCTTTTGACACATTAGGATACTCAAGTGTGTCTTAAGGTGTCCAACAACCCCTTAGGACACACTTGGGCATTCCAATGTGTCAAAAGATGTCCCTAGGGGTCCTAACGCATGATAAGACATACTAGGACCGTTCAGGAGTCTTGATGAGCCCTTTTGACACATTGGAATGCTCAAGTGTGTCATAAGGGGTCTTAGGTTCCATTAAGACACACTTGTAAATTTCAATGTGTCAAAAGGGGTAATGGGGACTCCCTAAGGGTCCTAATGCATGATAAGGCATACTAGGACCCCTAAGTAGTCCCCGTGACCCCTTTTGACACATTGGAACGCTCAAGTGTGTCTTAAGAGGTCCTAACACCCCTTAAGAAACACTTGAGCATTCTAATATGTCAAAAGGGGTTATGGGAACTCCCTAGGGGTCCTAACACATAATAAGGCATACTAGGACTCCTAGTGAGTCCCCATGACCCCTTTCAAATCATTGAAACACTCAAGTGTGTGTTAAGGGATTGTAGGACCCCTTAACACACACTTTAGTGTTTCAATATGTCCAAAGGTGTCATGGGGACTCCCTAGGGGTATTGACACATGATAAGGTGTACTAGGACCCCTAGGTAGTTGCCATGATCCCTTTTGACACAATGGAACAGATAGTTGAAGACACACTTGAGCATTCCAATGTGTCAAAAGGGATGATCAGGACTCCTTTTGGGTCCTAACCCTTGATAACGCATACTAGGACCTCTAGGGAGTCCCCATGACCCCTTTTGACACATTGGAATGCTCAAGTGTGTCTTAAGGAGTCCTAGGACCCCTTAAGATAGACTTGAGCATTCCAGTGTGTCAAAGTAGGTTATGGGGACTCCCTAGGGGTCCTAACATGTGATAAGGCTTACTAGGACCCCTAGGGAGTCCCCATGACCCCTTTTAAAACATTGGAATTCTCAAGTGGGTCTTAAGGGGTCCTAGGACCCCTTAAGACACACTTGAGCATTCCAATGTGTACAATAGGGTCATAGGGACTCCCTAGGGGTCCTAGTATGCCTTATCACGCATTAGGACACCTAGGGAGTTCCAAGGACCCCTTTTGACATATTGGAATGCTCAAGTGTTTCTTAAGGGGTCTTAGGACCCCTTAAGACACACTTGAGCATTCCAAAGTGTCAAAAGGGGTCATGGGAACTCCTTAAGGGTCCTAACACATGATAAGGCATACTAGGACACCTAGGGAGTCCCCATGACCCCGTTTGACACAATGGAATGCTCAAGTGTGTCTGAAGGGGTTCGAAGACCCCTTAAGACACACTTGAGCCCTTTTGACAAATTGGAATCCTCAAGTGTGTCTTAAGAGGTCCTACGACCCCTTAAGACACACTTGAGCATTCTAATGTGTCAAAAGGGGTCATGGGGACTTCGTATGGGTCCTGACACATGATAAGGTGTACTAGGACCTCTAGGGACTCCTCATGACCCTTTTTCACACATTAGAATGCCAAAGTGTGTCTTAAGGGGTCCTAAGATCCCTTAAGACACACTTTGGTGTTCCAATGTGCCAAAAGGGGTCATGGGGACTCCTTAGAGGGCCTAATGCATGATAAGGCATACTAGGACCGCTAGGGAGTCCCGTCAACCCCTCTTGACACATTGGAAAGCTCAAGTGTGTCTTAAGGGGTCCTAATCAACTTAAGACACACTTGACCATTCCAATGTGTCAAACGGGGTCATGACGAATCCCTAGGGGTCAAAGTACACCTTCTCACACATTAGGACCACTAGGGAGTCCCCATGACCCCTTTTGACACAATGGAATGCTCAACTATGTATGAATGGGTCATAGGACCCCATAAGACACACTTGAGCATTCCAATGTGTCAAAAGGGGTCATCGGGTCATCGGGTCCTAATGCGTGCTAAGGTGTGCTAGGACCCCTAGGGAGTTCCCATGACCCTTTTTGACACATTGGAATACTCAAGTGTGTCTTAATGGGTCTTAGGACCCCTTACGACACACTGGAGTATTCCAATGTGTCAAAAGGGATCATCGGGACTCCCTAAGGGTCCTAATGCATGATAAGGTGTACACAAACCCTAGGGAGTCCCTGTGAACCTTTTTGACACATTGGAATGCTCAAGTATGTCTTAAGGGATCCTAAGACCCCTTACAACACACTTGAGCATTCCAATGTATCAAAAGGGGTCATGGGGACTCCCTAGGGGTCCTAACACATCATAAGGCATACTAGGACCCCTAGGGAGTCCCCGTGACCCCTTTTGACACATTGGAAGGCTCAAGTGTGTCTTAAGGGGTCCTAAGACCCCTTAAGACACACTTGAGTATTCCAATGTGTCAAAAGGGGTCATGGGAACTCCTTAGGGGTCCTAACACATGGTAAGGTGTACTAGAACTCCTAGGGAGTCCCCGTGACCCCTTTTGACACATTGGAATGCTCACGTGTGTCTTAAGGGATCCTAGGACTGCTTAAGACATACTTAAGTGTTGCAATGTGTCAAAAGGGGTCATGGGGACTCCCTAAGTGTCCTAACATGTGATAAGGTGTACTAGGAACCCTAGGGAGTCTGTGTGACCCCTTTTGACACAATGGAATGCTCAAGTGTGTTTTAAGGGGTCATAGGACCTCTTAAGACACACTTGCACCTTCCAATGTTTCAAAAGGGGTCATGGGGACTCTCTAGAAGTCCTAACGCATGATAAGTCATACTAGGACCCCTAGGGAGTCCCCATGACTCCTTTTGACACATTGGAATGCTCAAGTGTGTCTTAAGGGGTCCTTACCCCTTAAGACACACTTGAGCATTCCAATGTGTCAAAAGGGGTCATGGGGACTCCCTAGGGTTCCTAACACAAGATAAGGCTTAATAGGTCCCCTAGAGAGTCCCCATGACCCATTTTGAAATAGTAGAATGCTCAATTGTATCTTAAGGCATTGTAGGACCCCTTAAGACACACTTGAGTGTTTAAATGTGTCAAAAGGGGTCATGGGGACTCCTTAGGTGTCCTAACATGTGATAAGGCATACTAGGACCCCTAGGGAGTCCCCATTACCCCTTTTGACATGTTAGAATGCTCAAGTGTGTCTTGAGGGGTCTTATGACCTCTTAAGACACACTTGAGCATTCCAATGTGTCAAAAGGGGTCATTGGGACTTCCTACCAGTCCTAACGTGTGATAAGACCTCTTAAGCCACACTTGAGCTCTTTTGACAAATTAGAACACTCAAGTGTGTCTTAAGGGGTCCTACGACCCCTTAAGACACACTTGAGCATTCCAATGTGTCAATAGGGGTAATGGGGACTCCCTAGGTGTACTAACGTGTGATAAGGCATACTAGGACCCCTAGGTAGTCCCCATCACCAATTTTTGACACATTGGAATGCTTAAGTGTGTCTTTAGGGGTCCTACGACCCCTTAAGACACTTGAGCATTCCAATGTGTCAAAAGTGGTGATTGGGACTCCCTAGAGGTCCTAACACATGATAAGGCATACTAGGACAGCTAGGGAGACCCGATGACCCCTTTCAACACATTGGAATGCTCACATGTGTCATAAGGGGTCTTAGGACCCCTTAGGACACACTTGAGCATTCCAATGTGTCAAAAGGGGTCATGGGAACTCCCTAGGGGTCCTAACATGTAATAAAGTGTACTTGGACCCCTAGGGAGTCCCTTTGACCCCTTTTTACACATTGGAATGCTCAAGTGTTTCTTAACAGGTCCTAAGACCCCTTACAACACACTTGAGCATTTTAATGTGTCAAAAGGGGTCATGGGTACTCCTTAGGGGTCCTAACACATGATAAGACATACTAGGACCCCTAGGGAGTCCCTGTGACCCCTTTTGACACATTGGAACACTCAAGTGTGTCTTAAGGGGTCCTAAGACCCCTTAAGACACACTTGAGCATTCCGATGTGTCAAAAGGGGTCACGGGAACTCCCTAGGGGTCCTAATGCATGGCAAGGTGTACTAGGACCCATAGGGAGTCCCTGTCACCCCTTTTAACACAATGGAATGCTTAGGTGTGTCTTAAGGGTTGCTAAGACCCCTTAAGACATACTTGAACATTCCAATGTGTCAAAATGTGTCATGGGGATTCCCTAGGGGTCCTAACATGTGATAAGGTGTACTAAGACTCCTAGGGAGTCCCTGTGACCCCTTAAGAAACACTTGAGCATTCCAATATGCCAAAAGGGGTCATGAAAACTCCCTGGGGGTCCTAAAACATGATAAGGTGTACTAGAACCCCTACAAAGTCCCCATGACCCCTTTTGACACATTGGAATTTTCAAGTGTGTCTTAAGGGGTCCTAAGACCCCTTAAAAAACACTTGAGCATTCCAATGTGTCAAAAGGGGTCAGGGGGACTCCATAAAGTATCTAACACATCTATCAATAGGGGTCATGAGGACTCCCTAGGGGTCCTAACACTTGATAAGTATTACTAGGACCCCTAGGGAGTCCCCATGACCCCTTGAGAAACATTGGAACACTCAAGTGTGTCTTAAGGGGTCCTACGACCCCTTAAGACACACTTGAGCATTCCAATGTGTCAAAAGGGGTCATGGTGACTCCCTAGGGGTCCTAATGCATGATAAGGCATACTTTGACCCCTAGGGAGTCCCCATGACCCCTTTTGACACATTGGAATGCTCAAGTGTGTCTTAAGGGGTCTTAGGACCTCTTAAGACACACTTGTGCATTCCAATGTTTCTAAAGGGGTGATGGAAACTCCCTAGGAGTCCTAACACTTGATAAGGCATGCTAGGACCCCTAGGGAGTCTCCATGACCCTATTTGACACATTGGAATGCTCAAGTGTGTCCGAATGGGTCCTAAGACCCCGTAAGACACATTTGAGCCCTTTTGAAAAATTTAAACACTCAAGTGTGTCTTGAGGGGTCCTACAACCCCTTAAGACACACTTGAGCATTCCAATGTGTCAAAAGGGGTCATGGGGATTCCCTAGGGGTCCTAACACATGATAAGGCATACTAGGACCCCTAGGGAGTCCCCATGACCCATTTTGACACATTGGAACACTCAAGTGTGTCTTAAGGGGTCATAGGTGTTAGTACTAGTAAAAATTTTCATCTCTACATACCCTTGTTCTTGGCCTCTACATCCTTTTTTGTTGTCTTTGGTTTAAACCCTAGGTGAAAATTTTGAAAATCTAGTCGTTGTTGTGAAAAGCCCTAAAAGTGGCCTGGCCTTGTTCTAATTTTGTGTTACTTTATTCAAGCCACTTAAAAGTCCTATAGTGCATGTGCTAAATTTTTAACCTCTTTGTCACGTGATCGCGTGAACCTTTTTCATGTTTTGCAATCATGTGACTAAGGTTTGATGTCGGCCCCCTTTGATTTATTTCCCTAAGTCAATCAGCTTTAATATTTCCTAAGTTTGTGCTTGATGAAATAAATTTTTCTAAGTCCCTGCACTGTTAAATTTTCCTATGTTTCAACCCCTTTTAAACTTGTGGTTGTCGCTTGTTCACAAGACTGTTTGGTGTCAGAGGTCTGTGACATGCGAATTTTTGACCGTGTGCCATCTGTCCTGGGGGGCCCTAGCTTCCTTGCCTGTTGACTTGCTAATGAGTTAGCAGAATCAACGATCATCACTATACCACTAAGGGAAGATGCATAAGTTTTAATATAACACTTTAATGATGGTCATCCGATGCATTCCCTGAAGAAGGGTCAATGTGGGTCCACTGCCATGTCATGTTGTCGTGCCAATTTCTCATTGGTTGTGTCAGTGATTAGTTGGATTTGCTGTCAGATAGGCTTGGTATCTTAGTGACCTTTTGATCCTATGGTTGTCATATGATTGCATGGATTCTTTCCACACCATGTGATCATGTGACGGTCATCGATTTGGAATCAAGGGGAGGTCAGTGGGACCTGTGTTAGAAATAGCAGATTGGCTATCTCTGATTGGTCCACATAATAATGACTGGACAGGTTGTCAATGGGACCTGAGTTTTTGGCTTGTCAGTGGGCCCTAACATCTATAGAAAATCAATGGTGGGCATAAGTTCTTATCGAATGTGTCAGAGGCTTGAGATTATGCGACAACCATTCATTCTCTTGTGTGACGTAACCTTTTATTTCAAGTGGGTCCACTGCCAGGTGTGCATAGTTGGCATCTTTTCATTGGTCCATGAGGTGCTGAGTCACCATTTTTCAGGGGGTCCTATGTCAGAGATTTTGTAGACCAGTATCAAAGGGTTGATCTAGTCTGATGTTTGCATAGAATCTTTTTTCTCTATGCAAACTTATGATAGCTGTTGATCTTATTTCTTAGCAGGTGGGTCCTCTCAAGGGTGACTAGGTGGAAGTGACAAATGGTCTGATGACATGTGGTAGTTTAAAGGTAGGCCCAGGGGTATTATGTGCTTCATGGCGGTGGTCCCGGTGTCAGATAGAATTGATTGGCAGATTCTCATTGGTCCATGTGTGCTAAGATGGACTTGTTAGTGGGTCTACTAGTTTGTTAAGAGGTTAAAGTGCCACATGATCTCTTGGATGTCATTGCACCATAAGGGTAAGTTGCACGATGGATAATTCAGTGGTGTAGCGATAGCCATCGATCTTCACTAATGACATAAAGCCCATGAAACATGAGAATCTGACGGTTAGGTTATAAAGTTGATCCAAATTCAAATTGTGATCGTTGATATATTACAGGTTCCATAAAGTAACTATTGTAGTTCAAATTCAAATTTTTGAGGGTTCCTCAATGATAGAAAGGATTCGTTTTTAATTTTTTAGCAGCTGGATTTGATTTGTTTGGTGGTGTCAATTGTTGCAGTGTGGTCCAGTGAGTATGATGATTGACTGCAGGGAGTTTTATGCCATGGGGGGAATGAATAAAGGTGTTTCAGACATGATGTGGGGGTCAAATCAGATGTATTTGCAAGAATTTCATGATCTTCAGTACATTTCTAGAAGAATTACCATAAATGAAGACTATTTTTAGGATCTAATTGCTTAGGGTTGCTTGGTTTTCCCTCCAATGTATTAATTTTTGATCTATTTGAATTGTTTGGTGGGTGGAAACCGTAACCCTTACCCTAGTTATCTGTAGGTTGTTACATCCTAACCTATTTGGGATTCCAAGGTAACCAGTGGTATATAGTGTTGATTTTTTGATTTGGTAGGGGTTCCAATTTCGAAGTTCAAAAACAGTCCCTAGTTTCTGGTCCTAAGGTTTTGTAATAATTTTTGACTAACTATTTGTTAATGAAAGAAGAAAGTTGTAGGTCTAAGCTGTAATTTGCAAGTAGGGTGTCTTGTGATTCATTGTATACATAGAAGGAATTCATCATACTTAATACAAGTATCTGGTTCTTATCTCTCCTTTGTGTCAATTCTAGTAAGCTTTGAGTTTTCTAGCTCATTACATATCATTTGTATGTATGTATCTTCATTCTTGAGTTCTAATCTAGGATTGGATTAAACTATGCTCTAGGTGGGAGATGGGTTTTCCCTTGTCTTTGTAAGGATGTCTTGTAAGTAGTAAAGATTAGGATAAATGTATTTATGGCTATGAATTCTTAGATGTTCTCAAATTTGTGTGTCTTTGTGTCTAAGAAATCTTTCCCAATGGATGAGGCACTGGCCTAAATGAGTATTCCTCTTGTTAACATACACTAGTTGAAGTTATTACATCCCAAATATTGAAATCTATAACCTTTCTAAGCTTTAGGTCTTTGGTTGTGTGGATGTGTTATCAAATAGTAATGGAGAGTCAATGAATGTGAGGTTAGCATTTAGTACTTTCTTACTATCAATCTATTGTTGAGACCTAGTCTTTGGTGTGTGAAGTATAGTTTTCACTGGTTTAGGTGCACCCACCTTAGTTTTGCAGAGCCAGAAGTGAAGAGGACAATCTTGTCCCTATAGTTGGTCTAGTTATCCTAAGATCCTTATACATTTTGGAACTAACCAATCCTAAAATTGACCTGAGGGTATATTGGCAGCCTAAGAGGATAAGAATCCATTTTGAACACCAACAAGATGGCAACTCTACTGGGGAAATGCTACACAAGTCTATAATAACTAGTAGGTCATCATTGGAAGAAATAGGGTTATTCTTGTCCCTTGTCTTGTCAAGCTCATTTGGATATTTGTTAAGTGAGGAAGTTGTATTGTAAAATTATCAATATTCTTGGGTGGTGACTCAAACATCTCTGTAGTAGTGTTGGTCAGTAGACTATTTGTAAAATGAGTTACAGAGGTACTAGGTCTTGGAGAAAGGAGCATCCTGAAGATAGAATGGAAGAAGGTATTCCAAGTACTTCTAGGCCTAGTCAGACAAGGGGAGGAAAGAAGAAAAGAAATCTTTCTCATACTTGGAAAAGTAAGAAGGATACGAGGCAAGATACTCAAACCAAGCCTAGTCAAGAAGACAATATTTTAGAATATGAAGAGGTTGTTGATTTGGGACTAAACCAGTATGAGGATGAATTTCAAGTGGGAGATGATGAGTCTGAGACTACTCTCCCAGAATTAGAAGAGATCTTTGAGGAGGTCTATGAATTGGAAAGAAGAGTCCAAGAACAAGTTGCTATCAAACAATAAAGAGAAAAGGAAAAAGAAGACAGAGTAAGACAAGCCATGATAAGGGCTGATCAGCTAAAGAGGTAGTTGTTAGATTTGGAGGCAATTAATTTTGTACTGGATCCTAAAAGAGTAGAGGAATAGCCTATTGTGCAGAGAACACATGAGATAACTAGGCCTAGAGATAAAGGCAAACAGAAAGCTATTGGAGTTCAAATCATTGAACAAATTCATGTGGAGGACCCATTAGAGAAAGGGTTGAGATTAGATGAAGACCTTGAGAAAGCTAGAAAGGAAAAAGAAATACTAGATAAAGAATTAGAGAAGGCAGAATTGGAGGCCACTGCTATAGAAATAAGGAAGAAGATTGATTTTCTCAAGCATACCTCAAGACCTTCAAATGTTGTTGCTTCCTTTTTGGGACAAGGTGGAAATCATGGTAACCTTGCAAATCAGACAAATGGAATTCCGGGTGCTGCTAAAATTCCTGCTCGTTCAAACACAAGGACATTTACATCTCAAGGAATGGACCAACATCATGGAGTTCTTGTTCATGAAAGGTAAAAACAACTTATCTTTTTTGGTATTCCTAGTTATCCTAATGTAATTCTTGATGAAATTAGAAAGAAGCTCCCAAAGTTTACTGGGAACAATGTCATCACATATGAGGAACATCTAAAAAAATTTATGGATGTGATAGATGATTATAACGTTGAGCTTGATGATGTTGTAATGAAGTTATTTGTATAATCTCTGACCGATAGGGACTGGTTTAGAGGATTACCCCATGCTAGTATAGGATCTTGGAATGAATTTAAGAATTGTTTCAAGGAGCATTATGGAGATAAAACAAATGAGGTTTTTATTTTCAATGAATTCAATAACATAAAGAAAAATCAGAATGAAGAGGTCCTTGAATTCAATATAAGATTCTAAAAGGCTATGCATAGGCTCCTGCAAGTTATTAGGTTAGATGACAGAGTGTGTCTTGTGACATACTTAAATGCTTTTGATGAAAAAATGGGGTACCTTTTAAGGGATAAGAATCCTAGAAATCTTGGGGAGGCTTACAAGTTGGCTATCAACATAGAAAGTAATAGAAGAATATCAAGAAAATTAGGGAGAAGAGATTATTATAGGCCTCAAGTGCAAAATAAGAAAAAGATGGGAAGGTCTAAATTTTAAGCCAAAGGAGGAGGATAATCTAAAGTGGATTATAAGTGCTTTAGATGATCTAAAGCCTAATGAAAAAAGAAACAATAGGGTTGTACCAAATGACTATCTTGTTTCAAGTAATTTCAGCAGGCAACTAAGAATGCAGAATTACCCATACAATACTCAGTGGAAGGATGGAAAACCCATTTTTCTAGTTAAAAGGGATAGGCTCGATGATAGGATTCCTGATCCTTTGCAAAGAAATTCAGTCAACATGAATGATGATGTCCCATGGTGTACTGCTTGTCAATCTCCTCATAGTCCAGAACATTGTGTTATTGCTCTGAATTTATCTGAGGATCAAGAATAGGATGAACAATATGATCAGAGTGGTTGTGCAATGACTTATTCACATGCATGGGATGAGGTTGACTCTACTGATGATGAGGAAGAAGAATTTGATGATGTTGGATGTGGTGCAGTAAAGTGTGAGGAACATGTTTCCTTAAGGAGACCCTCTGATGAGGAAATTGCTCAAATCACTACAAACATGGTCACTCAAGCTAGGAGCAATTATAATTTGAGAAATAGGATAGTTGGAAGCACAAATGGTAAACCTAGTAGCATGTTTATCAAAAAATCAGAAAAGAGTACACAATAGCATGAGTAAAGGGAGAAAGATGCTGGCGTTGTCAGTAAGGTTAAAGTAAAAAAGAAGATGGGACCTGCTGCAATACCTCAAGGTAAAGAAAAGACACTAGAGATAGTTGTTCCTATACCTCATAAGGAAGATGAATTTGTGAAAAAGGGTAAATCTAATTTGAGTGTCCAGAAGGAGGATAAAGATGTCACTGAGATTAAGGAAGACATGGGCAACCGTACATATGTTCCCATTGACATGACTAAATTGCTTTCACAAATAACTGTCAAGGTCCCATTGTTAGAAATGATGAGAATAGAAGAGCATAAGGTGAAAGCTCTAGATTGGGTAAATGGTTCCTCTTCTATAAAGGTCCAAGAAATGAACAAAGGTGATAAGCATGTAGCTTCTTTAGATGACACACCTGATAGTAAAAATGAAGAAATTGTCTCTCAGATTCCTCATATATTTTTGAGTGCAAATGCAATAAATACTGCATCAGGGATAGTTGATCCTTTTTTCTTGTCCCTTATGATAAATGGAAAATTATTGAAGAATTGCATGATTGATTCAAGAGAATCAAACACTGTCATGCTTGCAGAGATCATGAAGTAATTAGGACTAAAGGTTGATACACCTCATGGGAGATGCCAAGCTATGGACTCAAGAGAAGTGCCAGTTATTGGTACCATTAAGGCTTTGCCTTATAAATTAGCAGCATTTCCTAACAAACAACTAACTATGAGTGTTCTTGTAGTCGACATTCCTCCTCAGTATGGAATGCTATTATCTAGAAAATGGAGTGCTTCTATGGGAGGAAGTATCCAATGTGACTTGTCTTTTGCCACTTTTAACATTGAAGGAGAAAGTGTGAAAGTTTCAAGGGAAGCTAGAACTCCACATATGATTGAGGAGGATGAAGAGGACAATATGAATTGTTTTGTTGACACTAACATTGGTTCTTTCCAAGTTCAGGAGAGAGAGGTACAAGAAAAGGTCAAGCCTATCCTTCTGGCTGATGATGAGAATAACATGGCAGAAGGTAATGCCTTATGGACCCTATATTTTGATGGAGCAAGTTCAAAGGAAGGTGCCAGAGCAGGAGTGCTATTGATATCCCCAAGTGGTAAGACTTTCAAGTTTTCTTTCACTCTCTTGTTCCTTTACACAAATAATGTTGCTGAATATGAGGCCCTATTGATTGGTTTGAGACAAGCATCAAAAGATGGAATCAAACATCTTAGGGTGATTGGTGATTCTAAGTTAATAGTTTCTCAGATTAGATCAAAGTATGCATCTAAGAATCAAAGGCTGAAACAATATAGAAATGTTGTTTGGGATGAAATTGAAGGTTTAAATGCCTTTGGTATTGATTGGCTGGATAGAAGCCAAAAAAGAATGGCTGACTTATTGGAAAACATAGCACTAAGGCCAAAGGATATTACTTTTGTGGGGATATCCAAAATTGACTATAAGTCTAGGCCTTCTATCCAAGACAATGTTGAGAATTGGCAAGTATTTTCTGATGATCAGGATATACTAAGGTTTTTGCAGTGTGAATCTCATTTTGATTGTCATGAGGTGGATTTTAGCACTTATGTTGACATAAGAAATGGAAAAGAGAATGTTCTTGGGAAAGAAGTTTTGCAATTGAAATCAAATAGGATCCCAAGGGGACTGGTTTCTCTTGAGAGGGCATTTGATGATAAAGAAAGGACTTGTTTTCCTAAATTTGTTGATAAGGTAAATGATTTAGAGGAAGTAAATTTAGGAACAAGTCAAATACCTAAAAATGTTTACATAGGTAAACATTTGTCCCAAAGAACTAGGAACAATTTGATTGATCTTTTCAAAAAATTTAGACATATCTTTGCATGGTCTTATGATGATTTGAAAGCATATAGAGAAGATCTATTCCAGCATGAAATACCATTGAAAGAAGAAAATAAACCTTTTAGGAAAAATTTAAGGCCTATGAATCCTACCTTGGCACCAAAAATGCAAGATGAACTCAAAAAAATGATGGATGCTAGCATCATCAAGCCTATTAAGCATTCTACTTGGGTGTCAAACTTGGTTCCAGTTAGAAAAAAGAATGGTGACATTAGGTTATGTGTTAATTTTAGGAACTTGAATGTCAATTCTTTGAAGGACAATTATGGTTTGCCTAATATGGAGAATATGCTGCAAAAAGTTACTGGATCAGAGTTAATGTCCTTGATGGATGGTTTCTCTGGATATAATCAGGTCATGGTCAAGGAGTCAGAATAGTTCAAGACTGCATTCATTACCCCTTGGGGAACATATGTTTATGTTAGAATGCCTTTTGGTCTGACAAATGCAAGAGTTACTTTTTAGAGAGCTATGGATGTGGCCTTTGCAGACTTCATAAACAAATTTCTAGTGGTATATCAGGATGATCTCATAGCATATTTAGATAAGGAAAGTCAACATTGTGAGCATCTTGAGAAGATTTTTATTAGGGCTTTGGGGTATGGTTTCTTTGAATCCAAAGAAGTGTTCTTTTGGTGTTGTGGAAGGCAAGCTCTTGGGACATATTGTGTCCAAGGATGGAGTGAGAATTGACCCTAAAAGGTTTATGGCTATAGATAAACTTTTACCTCCTAGAAATGTTAAAGGAATACAATCTTTCTTTGGGAAGGTAAATTTTCTAAGGAGATTTGTTACAAATTTTGCAAAAATTAGTCTCCATATCTCTAGGATGTTGAAAAAAGAGGCAAAGATTGAATGGAATGAAGCAAAAGATGAATCTTTTAGAAATATCAAAAAGGCCATCAAGGATGCTCTAGTTTTGAGGACACCTGATTATGGTAAGCCCATGCAGATATTTTCTTTTGCTTCTTGTCATACAGTTGCAAAATTTTTATTGCAAAAGAATTCAGATGGATATGAACAACCTATATCATTTTTTAGCAAATCCCTACAAGTAGCATAATTGAAATATGATATTACTGAGAAATAGGCTTATGCCTTAGTTAAAGTAGTCAAGGATTTTAGATGTTACCTTGTGGGAGCTAAGGTGGTTGCTTATGTTCCTAGTGCTATAGTTAAGGATATATTGGTGCAACAAGAAGTTTCAAGAAAAAGATGTAGATGGATCAATAGGATCCAAGAATTTAATATTGATATCTAGATTACAAAGCTGGTGAGAGGCTTAGGTCTTGCAAAATTAATGGCACAAAGCAATTTAGTTGCAAATCATGTGAATGTGTTAGAAGAAGAACAAAGGCCCTACATTTGTGATATGGATTGTTGTGACTAGTACAAAGATGTTAGTGGTTACTTGTAGAAATTGGTTCTTCCCCCTGAGATGCATGAAAATAAAAGGAGAACTATCAAGTTGCAATCAGCAAGGTATGCCATTATACATGGTAAGTTTTGGTGGAGAAGCAATGGAGTATTGCTAAAGTGCATAGACCATAAGAGGTTTGAAGCTCTGATTAAGGAAATGCACTAGGGTGTTTGTGGAGGACACTATATGGCAAAGACCATAGCTCAAAAGATCCTTAGGTCTAGATTTTGGTGGCCTACAATTTTTAAGGATACACATCAGTTTGTAAGAAAATGTGATGCATGTCAAAGATTTGTTGGAAAGTTGAAATTTAATGGAAATTTGCCAATCTGACCTATTGCAGTTCAAGCTCCTTTCCAGAAGTGGGGTATTGAATTTATTGGAGAAATTCCAAACAAATCTAGTGGTGGACATTCTTACATACTAGTGGCAACAAACTATTTTACCAAGTGGGTTGAAGCTATCCCTACTAGAAAGGCTACTAGCAAAGTGGTAGCAGATTTTATGATGCAGAACATCCTTACCAGGTTTGGTTGCCCAGAGGTAATTGTGGTTGATAATGTAATGTGTTTTAGATCATAGGAATTTAGTGATTTTTGTCAGCAATATGGGATACACATTTCATTTTCTTCCCCATATCATCCACAAGGAAATAGTCAGGCTGAGTCCAGTAATAAATGTCTGATTAAGATTCTCAAGAGAGTGTTGGACAAGAATAAGAAGGCCTAGGACTCAAAATTATGGTGGGCACTATGGGCTGACAGGGTAACTATTAAGAAGGCCATAGGTTGTGCTCCATTTGATTTGGTATATGGAATAAGTGCTAGATTACATCAAAATAATCTATTGTAGATGTATAAGTTCATCCAAGAATATGATGAAGACTTGAATGCTGAGATGAGAGTAAGGATGGATGAACTAATCTAGCTGGAAGAGGTAAGGAGAGATGCACATGAAAGAAATGAGGCATTACAGAGACAATGTAAGAATTTGTTTGATAAAAGGGCTATTCAAAGAAGTTTTGAAGTTGATGACCTTGTCTTGATGTGGAATGCAAGGTTAGAAGATAAGGGGAAGCATGGAAAGTTTGATCCAATTTGGTTGGGCCCTTATCTTATTGAAAGCAAATGGGGGACAAATTCTTATGTCCTGAAGGATTTAACTGGTGGTACTTTGGAATTGCCTATTCATGGAAAATTCCTAAAGTTTTAATTCTCCTAAAGTATCTTTTCCATGAGTAGTAGTTTAAGTTTTCCCTTGTATAGTTGTCTATTTTTGTTTTTGGGTAAAAATTTTGAGTTGGTCTGCTCTTCTAGGAGATTCTAGCTTACTCGTTGTATCTACAGGAGATACACATCCCCAAGGATGAGCCACTGTTAGTACTAGTAAAAATTTTCATGGCTACATACCCTTGTTCCTGGCCTCTGCATCCTTTTTCCTTGTCTCTGGTTTAAACCCTAGGTGAAAATTTTGAAAATCTAGCCATTGTAGTGAAAAGCCCTAAAAGTGCCCTAGCCTTGTTCTAATTTTGTGTTACTTTATTCAAGCCACTTAAAAGTCCTATAGCGCATGTGCTAAATTGTTAACCTCTTTGTCATGTGATCGTGTGAACCTTTGTCATGTTTTGCGATCATGCGACTAAGGTTTGATGTCAGCCCCCTTTGATTTATTTCCCTAAGTCAGTCGGCTTTAATATTTCCTAAGTTTGTGCCCAGCGAAATAAATTTTCCTAAGTCCTTGGGCTGTTAAATTTTCCTATGTTTCAACCCCTTTTAAACTTTTGGCTATCAAGGGTGATTGGGTGGAAGTGAAAAATGGTGTGATTACATGTGGTAGTTTGCAAGTAGGCTGAGGGGTATTATGTGCTTTGTGGTGGTGGTCCTGGTGTCAGATAGAATTGATTGGCAGTTTCTCATTGGTCCACGTGTGCTGAGATGGACTTGTTAGTGGGTCCGCTGGTTTGTTAAGAGGTTAAAGTGTCACATGATCTCTTGGCTATCATTGCACCACAAGGGTAAGTTGCATGATGGATAAGTTAGTGGTGTAGTGACAGCTGTCGATCTTCACTAATGACAGAACGCTCGTGAAACATGAGAATCTAACGGTTAGGTTATAAAGTTGATCCAAATTCAAATTGTGACTGTCGATATATTGTAGGCACCATAAAGTAACTGTTGTAGTTTAGATTCAAATTTTTGAGGGTTCCTTAGTGACAAAAGGGACTGGTTTTTAATGTTTTAGCAGTCGGATTTGATTTATTTGGTGGTGCCGATTGTTGCAGTGTGGTCCAGTGAGTATGATGATTGACTGTAGGGAGTTTTATGCCATGGGAGGAATGAAAAAAGGTGTTTGAGACATGATGTGGGGGTCAAATCAGATGGATTTGAAGGAATTTCATGATCTTTAGTACATTTCCAGAAGAATTACCATAAATGAAGACTATTTTCAGGATCTGATTGCTCAGGGTCACTTGGTTTTCCCTCCAATGTATTAATTTATGATCTATATGAATTTTTTGGTGGGTGGAAACCCTAACCCTTACCCTAGTTATCCATAGCTTATTGCATCCTAACCTATCTGGGATTCCAAGGTAACCAGTGGTACATAGGTTTGATTTTTTGATTTGTTAGGGGTTCCAATTTCGAAGTTCAAAAATAGTCCCAAGGTTTTGTAATATTTTTTGACTTAGTATTTGTTAGTGAAAGAAGAAAGTTGTAGGTCTAAGCTATAATTTGCAAGCAGGGTGTCTTGTGATTCATTATATACTCAAAAGGAATTCATCATACTTAATACAAGTATCTGGTTCTTATGTCTCCTTTATGTCAAGTCTAGTAAGCTTTGAGTTTTCTAGCTCATTACATATTGTTTGTATGTATGTATCTTCATTCTTGAGTTCTAATCTAGGATTGGATTAAACTATGCTCTAGGTGGGATATGGGTTTTCCCTTGTCTATGTAAGGATGTCTTGTAAGTAGTAAAGATTAGGATAAATGTATTAATGGCTATGAATTCTTAGATGTTCTCAAATTTGTGTGTCTTTGTGTCTAAGAAATCTTTCTCAATGGATGAGGCACTGGCCTAAATGAGTATTCCTCTTGTTAACATACACTAGTTGAAGTTATTGCATCTCAAATATTGAAATCTATAACCTTTCTAAGATTTAGGTCTTTGGTTGTCTGGTTGTGTTATCAAATAGTAATGGAGAGTCAATGAATGTGAGGTTAGCATTTAGTACTTTCTTACTATCAATCTATTGTTGAGACCCAGTCTTTGGTGTGTGAAGTATAGTTTTCACTGGGTTAGGTGCACCTGCCTTGGTTTTGCAAACCAAGAAGTGAAGAGAGAAATCTTGTCCCTATAGTTAGTCCAGTTACCCTAAGATCCTTATACATTTTGGAACTAACCAATCCTAAAATTGACCTGAGGGTATATTGGCAGCCTAAGAGCATAAGCATCCATTCTAAACACCAACAGTTGGACCCCTTAAGATACACTTGAGCATTCAAATGTGTTGAAAGGGGTCATGGGGACTCCCTAGGGGTCCTAACCAGTGATAAGGTGTACTAGGACCCCTAGAGAGTCCCAATGACCCCTTTTGAAATACTGGAATGCTGAAGTGTGTCGTAAGGGGTCTTAGGACCACTTAAGACAAACTTGAGCATTCCAATGTGTCAAAATGGGTCATGGGGACTCCCTAGGGGTCCTAACATGTGATAAGGTGTACAAGGACCCCCAGGGAGTCCCTGTGACCCCTTTTGACACATTAGAACCCTCAAATGTGTCTTAAGGGGTCCTAACACCCCTTAAGATACACTTAAGCATTCCAATGTGTCAAGATGGGTCATGGGGACTCCCTAGGGGTCCTAATGCATGATAAGGCATACTAGGAACACTAGGGAGTCCTGATGACCCCTTTTGACACATCGGAATACTCAAGTGTGTCTTAAGGGGTCTTAGGACCCCTTAAGACACACTTGAGTGCTGCAATGTGTCAAGAGGGCTTATGGGGACTCCCTAGGGATCCTTATGGATGATAAGGCATACTAGGACCCCTATGGAGTCCCCATGACCCCTTTTGACACATTGGAATGCTCAAGTGTGTCTTAAGGGATCCTACGACCCCTTAAGACACATTTGATTATTCCAATGAGTCAAAAGGTGTCATGGGGACTCCCTAGGGGTTCTAACACATGGTAAGGCATACTAGGACCCTTAGGGAGTCTCGATGTCCCCTTTTGAAACATTGGAATGCCTAAGTCTATTGTAAGGGGTCTTTGGACCCCTTAAGACACACTTGAGCATTCCAATGTGTCAAAAGGGTTCATGGGGACTCCCTAGGGGTCCTAACATGTAATAAGGCATACTAGGACCCCTAGGGAGTCTCGATGATGCCTTTTGACACATTAGAATGCACAAGTGTGCCGTAAGGGGTCTTATGACCCCTTAAGACACACTTGAGAATTCCAATGTGTCAAAAAGGGTGATGGGTACTACCTAGGGGTCCTAAGGCATGATAAGGCATGCTAGGACACCTAGGGAGCCCCCGTGACCCCTTTTGACACATTGGAATGCTCAAGTGTGTCTTAAGGGGTCCTAAGACCCCTTTCAAGACACTTGAGCATTCCAATGTATCAAAAGGGGTCATGGGGACTCCCTAGGGGCCCTAACGTGTAATAAGGTGTACTAGGCCCCCGAGGGATTCCTCATGACCCCTTTTGACATATTGAAACACTCAAGTGTGACTTAAGGGGTCCTAAGACCCCTTAACACACACTTGAGCATTCCAATGTGTCAAAAGGGGTCATGGGAACTCCCTAGGGGTCCTAATGCATGGTAAGGTGTAGTAGGACTCCTACGGAGTCCCCATGAACCATTTTGACACATTGGAATGCTCAAGTGTGTCTTAAGGGGTACTAGACACCTTAAGACACACTTGAGTATTCCAGTGTGTCAAAAGGGGTTAGGGGGACTCCCTAGGTGTCCTAACGTGTGATATTGCATACTAAGACCCCTAGGGAATCCCGGTGACCCCTTTTGAGACATTAGAATGCTCAAGTGTGTCTTAACAGGTCCTAAGACCCCTTAAGACACACTTGAGCATTCGAGTGTGTCAAAAGTGGTCATGGGGACTCGCTAGGGGACCTAATGCATGATAAGGTATACTAGGACCCCTAGGGAGTCCCCATGACCCCTTTTGAAACATTGGAATGCTCAAGTGTGTCTAAAGGGGTCCTATGACCCCTTAACACACACTTGAGTGTTCCAATGTGTCAAATGGGGTCATGGGGACTACCTAGGTGTCCTAGTATTCCTTATCATGTGTTAGGATTCCTAGGGAGTTCTCATGACCCCTTAAGACACACTTGAGCATTCCAATGTGTCAAAAGGGGTCATGGGGACTTCCTAGGGGTCATAACATGTGATAAGGCATACTAGGACCCCTAGGGAGTCCCCATGACCCCGTTTGACACATTGTAATGCTCAAGTGTGTCTTAAGAGGTCCTACGACCCCTTAAGACACACTTGAGCATTCCAATGTGTCAAAAGGGGTCATGGGGAATTTGTAGGGGTCCTAAAGTGTGATAAGGCATACTAGGACCCCTACAGAGTCCCCATGACCCCATTTGACATATTGGAATGCTCAAGTGTGTCTTAAGGGGTCTTAGGATCCATTAAGACACACTTGAGCATTCCAATGTGTCAAACGGGGTCATGGGGACTCCCTAGGGGTCCTAACATGTGATAAGGCATACTAGGACCCGTAGGGAGTCCTCGTGACCCCTTTTGACACATTGGAATTCTCAAGTGTGTCTTAAGGGTTCCTATGACTCCTTAAGACACACTTGAGCATTCCAATGTGTCAAAAGGGGTCATCGGTGTATGCACCCTAAAATGGTCACCTAAACTTTGGGCCACATTTCTCAATTTATCAAATCGCTGAATCAAGATTTTCAAAAATTAACATTTTATCAATTTCCTTGATCAAATCCTTTTCATCATTTTTTATTATTTTCCATAGACTGACTATTTTCTCCTAAATTCTTTATTTATTTAAAATGAATATTTCCTCCCCTTTAATAAATAAAAAGCCCCCTCTTTTCCTATTATCCTAAGTTGCACAAATAAAGCATTATTCTTATTTTATAAAAAGGGAAAAGTACTTTTTGTCTCATATGGACACAGAAGTCAACTCTTATTTTCTCATTGGAGGATATTTGTGCACATGAATTTCTCCTCTTTGATGCTCCACTATTGATTAAGTCTCTTGCCTCGTAATCTCCATGGTCCATTTCTTCTCATTTCCTATAAAAAGAGAGCTCTCCCCCTCATTTGCATATCCATCATCTTTATGCTATTGTCATGCCACAGGTTTTGTAGGTCATTTGGAGCTCTTTGAAAACATTCTTACATTCAAGCTTTGAAGACATTTTTGTTTCATTTCATTTAGCTTGCTTTCTTGCTTTCATAATTGCATAATCATGTCATTCTTAGTATAGATTTATTTTTTGCAATAGATTAACTCACCTAGCTTAATTAAGAGGATTGTAATACTTTCATTTCATTTCATAGCTTAAATTGCATACTCATTCTTATCTTAATTTTCATTGCATTTCATTTTCATAGTGATTCTTGGGGATATTGTAATTATTTCCCTTGTCTTCGCTTGAATCTCTTATTGTGTGGTTGACTAGCAAGGTCATTAGCTTTATAGCTCTAGCTGAGAGCAACTCTACATCTTGCAACTCCATACATAGAGAGCTATAGATCAATTTTTGAGGCCTCATTCTTGAGTGTTCTTGATTGTAAGGATCCATAGAAGTTCTCTACTTTTGTGTGTACATTTTTGGTGCCCACCATGGGGCAAGACATTAGCTTTGTCCCTTCATTTTCTGCATTTTTGTCAATTTCTGCTAATTTTTTGTCAATTTTTAGCACTATTTTCGGTCTCTGGTCTTTTTGTCTCAGAGTGTCGTGCAACACTTTTCACCAGTGTCATGTGATAGTCTTCTATATGATAGCATGACACTTCACCGGTTAATAGTGTCACTCTTTTTGGTGGAAATTGTTGCCTTGTTTGCTGTGTTCTGTCGCCTGCAGGTTTTGAAATCTGTCACCCCAGGAAGAATTGTCACACTAGTATATAGAGAAGTTGTGCATGATAGTTCTGGTGAACTGTACTATCACTTGTACCCGACAGTGAGTTTTTCAGACCCTTTTAGCCAAATTTAGATTGATTTGTTTGTTAGTTTGATTTGTTGTAGCTAAATAGATTGCATTTCCAAATTACAGTTGGTTTACTTACTTTCATAGGCACATCTCTTTGGGTTAATAAAAGAACATAGATTTTCTTTTGATAGTTTGTGAATGCTCTTTGGTTTCCAATATCAAACATCTCATTTGAGTGATTGAGGGCATGGATTCATTTCTTGTTTGCATAGGGGGTTAAATGTTCCACTTTTTGGACTCACCCTATGTTTTCTTGGAAAGTTAAATATTCCATTGTTCAACCCTTTTTCATTTGTGGGTAATGTTGATAAGCAACTTTAGATTACTTTTGATTAAGCTTGTTAGCTAAATTGGGTGTTCGACTCACTTATTTCTAATCACCCCTCATTATTTTCCCTTTGGGTGCAAGGTCAACATTCATACATGGGGGAGGGGTCTACTTGAAAAGAGCATTGAATGTTCCACAAAATTCTCCCTTTTATGCTTTCTTGATCTCATTAGTTTTCTAAGGTGTGGACTCACTTTGAGTTTGTGTGAAGAGTTAAATGTTCCACTTTTGGACTCACTTTGAGTTTGTGTGAAGGGTTAAATGTTCCACTTTTGGACTCACTTTGAGTTTGTGTAAAGGGTTAAATGTTCCACTTTTGGACTCACTTTGAGCTTGTGTGAGGAGTTAAATGTTCCACCTTGTGGACTCACTTCACATTCACTTAAAGAGTTAAATGTTCCACTTTTAGACTCACTTCACATTCACTTGAAGAGTTAAATGTTCCACTTTTGGGCTCACTTCACATTCACTTGAAGAGTTAAATGTTCCACTTTTGGACTCGCTTCACATTCACTTGAGGGGTTAAGTGTTCCACCTTTAGTGCTTTAAATAATTTTTGATAGTGGATTGCTTAGAGCTAATTGGATCTTGGGATTGTTCTAACCATTGTGAAGCTAACAAGTTGCTTTATAGGTACTCTTGCTTGAAAAAAAAAATTGATCCATTGCATGCTAAAAAGGGCTACTAAAGGTTTTTGTAGGGCTGCCCAAAGCATAAGAAAACAAATCAAGTGCTTGTTTAATTTCTTTCTTTATTGATTAAGTGCGGCATATACTAGTTGTTTCATTTTATAGGCACTTAATATCTTGTGGAAGGAATTTTGATGTGGTAGGAGAAGTATGCTCTTCACCCTTGTGGTGAACTAGAAAATCTTGACCCATCTTAAGATTTTGGAAGCAAGAGGGTAGTTGAACTTCGCTTGGTGTGTTTGGGAGAAAGCTTTGGGATAAGGGGAGTATGCTCTTCACTCTTGTGGGGAAAAAAAATCCTTGAATCTCATAAGTTGATCCATTTTTGTTTAGATTGTTAGAATCCTTTAGTGGGCCTGCTCTTGAGTAATCAAGAGGAACAACCCAATTGGGGACAAGCCTTTTTCCAGCTAGTCCGACTCACTATAATCTCAAGGCTATCAAGGACACAAAACCTTGGTAGATGTAGTGCTTGTCTTTGCTTGATGTGAGTACTTGTGGGATTGTGACCATGAGGAAAGTGTTGAGCAAGAATGCTTAAGGTACTCTTGAGGCCGCGAGGTCCTAGTCCTTTACTAGGAGCAAGAGGGGTACTACAAACAGAAGCCCTTACTAAGAACCATTAGATAGAAGCCACCCTATTTTTCCACTTAGCTTCTTGGTGCAAGGATTGATTCAAGTGGAATAACCCAGATCACCCCAAGATTACCCACCATTTGTGTTCCTTTGGTTGTGCCTTTGGCACTCCCATGACAAAGCCAATATCTATTGTGGGCAACCACTTTGTGTGAGGCAAGGGAGCATCAAGTGTGGGCCAAGTTGTTAAGTACTGAGCCTTGACCTTTTAGGATAGATATTGCTTGAAGTGCTTTCGATTGTGCTATACCAGTGTAAACATTCTCAACATTGAAATAATCAGTAGCATTCATAGGGTGTTTTTCCATTTTTGATATCACAATTGTTTGTCTTGGAAAGGTTGTTTTTGCCCTTGTTCTAAGTGCTTGGAGACATGTTTGATCCCATACTATTTGTAAACCTATCAAATTATTGCTATCATTGTGATTGGAATCGAAAAATCAACCCTTAGACTGAAAATTTTGAATGAACAAGCCTTAAAACTAAGATTTTGACACTCACTGGTTAAAGATTCATGCGACACTGAAAGATTGTCGCCCCCTATTTTGAGAATAGTCATGCACTAGGTCACCCCAGAAACACTGTCACCTATCTTACCTGGAAATTGTCGCTCAGTCTGCCTAGACTATGTCGCACAACATTGTGTGAAGTGGTGCCTGACCTTAAAGTGGCACGCTATTTTCCTAGAGACTATAGCCTAAGATTTTGCTGTTGTATACCTAGTTTCACTTGCTTTTAGTTGGTTGGGTCTTTAGGAAGGTTACTTATCTTGCCGCTGCAAGCCTATTTTGACCTTGAGTTTCTAGTTTTAGCCCTCTAGGGTTCATATCATTTGATTTACAATGTCACCTTAGGAAGGATTTCCAAGTTAGAAGACTATTCTTGTTGAGAAAGAACATCTCTAGAATTGTTAGCTACATTCTTGGAGAATTTTAGTGCTCCTTTTGTCCAAATCATTTTCACCAAATCTCAAATTCAATTATATTTTGGCCTAGTCCAACCTCTTGATTCAAAAGTGTAAGGATATTCATCCTTTGATTTGAGGCACCTCTTTGATAGTGTTGGTAAAGCCCCTTTTATTTCTATCTTTCCATCTCTTTCAGACATTAGAGAACTTCAATTATCCTAGTTTGGTGTTGACACTTTGTGAGGTCACCTTATCATTACAAATCTTTTTCTTTCATGTTAGTTACAACTCGGTACCAAGTAAATCAAGGGAAGCGACCCTTGGTTGTCTTCAATCAGTTACCCTTAGTTAAGACTCGTCAACAATGAAAGGGAAAGGAACCTATTTTTGACCAATCCCCAAAGAGTGAGTCTGAGGTCTGTTTCAATCCAAAGAGTAATACTAATGAAGTGAGTACCTCTGTGGCACCACTTTCATTGAATATGGATATGAGTTATACTTTCACAAGAGAACAAAGGGAAGCAATGAATCAAACTCTTAATGACATTTTCCAATGACATAGGGTTGACACGATGTCTGCTGGGTCTTCTTCTGATAGTCCACCTGGATCACCTCCTATCAATGATATGTATTTGGATGCTCACCAACGAGCAGAGAAACACTATAGGAAAGCTCACCTGGATACATGGTCACAACTTGATAACCAAAACAATGAGTTAGGTGATGCTCACATCAATGCAGCTAATATATTCAGACATTCAAGAAAGTCTTCTCCTCTTAGAGATACCTCACAATATACAAGTGACAGGTTAAAGAGGATTGAAAGAGAAAAAAAAGCTTTCTTAGATGAATAAGATACTAAGAAAGAAAGGTTCAAAAAATTGGAGGATGAGGAACAAGCTTTGCTAGACATAAGGAGAAGAGCTACACAAGAAGAACAAGATAGGCTCCTAGTGCAATAACTTCATAATCAATTCAATAATAGGGGTACCCATAGTGGAACCAACTCTCCACCATCTACTCCCTCAGCAAGTCCAAGGACTAGGAGAAGGTCAAGGACTCCTTCGAGATCACCTAGTCCTAGAGGAAGAAGGACTTCTTGACATAACCATCATAGGAGACAATCACCTCCCAGATATTCAAGAAAACCATCCCAAAAAGCTCATCATGGCTCTCAACATGGAGGAAGTTATGCCAACTTTGATCATATGGATTTTATGACTATGCAACAAGAACCATCTTTTCAAGCATATGTAGAAAGATATGTGGAGCAAAACAAGGATCAGTTCCTAGAAAGTCTCATCAACAAAGGTGCTAAGGTCCCATATGATTTTGATGTGCACCAAAAGATTAAGAAACAAAATCCTTCAACTAACGAAGTGATCATGCAAATGCAAAGGGACATAGAGAAAATGAGAGCTCCTAAGAGTACATTCAATTTAGACTCCATATGTCCCAACCTTATAGACAAAAGTGTGGTGATGATTGAATTTCCTAGGAAGGTTGAGTTCCCAACTTATGACAAATATGATGGTATTGGTGACCCTCATGACCATGTTAGACAATTTTACATAATGATCTTTGCTTTTCATCATGAAGACTCCTATTTAATGAGATTATTCCCAAGGAGTCTAAAAGGTCAAGCTATGGAGTGGTTCACCAACCTTACTCCTCCAGTGAAGATGTTTAAAGAGCTTGTTCAAAGATTTGTCAAATATTTTGCTTACAATCTATCAAGGTCAGTCACAATGCTTGATTTGTGCAAACTCAAACAAAATCAAGGAGAACCTTTTGTCACCTTCTTGCAAAGATGGAGACGGTTGTGCTCAAAGTATCCTAGAATGATTCCTGAGGAAGAAAGAATAGACATAATTGTGAGAAATTTAATACCAAAGCTAAGGAATGAAGTGAGGAAAATGGTTTTTAGCTCTTTTGATACCATGGTAGAGACTGCATGTCATATAGAAGATGTCCTAAGAGAACAAGGCATTTTGGCCAAAACAACTAATAACAACAATGGCCAAAACAATAATCATAATGGTAATAAGGATAAAAAGAATTCTTATTGGAATAAGAATAAGCAAGTGGTTAATGAGGTGGTTTTTGACTCATCACAACCTAAGAATGAAGGAGTTCTTAATCTCTCTAACGCAGTCCAAGCCATGAAACTACAAACATCTTTAGAACAACAAGAGAATAAACCCAAGTATCAAGGGAGACCTAAAATACAAAAGAGACAATTTACCAAGCTTGGGGACTCATATGCAGACATTTTCAAATGTTAATTGCTCATAATTTGGCACAACCTCAAGATCTTGCCAAGCACCGCATACCAGATCCTAAGCCCCATTGGTGGAATGAGAAGGCTTTTTGTGTCTTTCACAATGGAATTGGACACGATATAGAAAAAAAATTTAGACTTAAGCATCTTGTCCAAGATCTTATTGAAAGTGAAAGATTACAAGTTGATGGGTTGACCACAAACGCTGACCACAAAGCTTTTAAAGAACCCTTGCCCAAATATGAAAAAGGAGAGAACTCTAAGAGTAAGAATGGCAAGGCCACTATCAACTACACTTATGAAATAGTTGAAAATGTCATCAGTATGCTCAAATTTGTGGACAATGATGTCAATGTGATCACTGGGAGAGATCCCTATGGTTATAAAGAAAACTCGTCCCCCATTTTTTATGAAGGACCCATTATGGTGCTTAGAGGCTCTCATTCTCAAGGATTGTCTCAACCTCTTAATGCTATCACTAGGAGTTGTGTGATATAAATGTGTCACACTTCTATGGATCATTACATGCAAGTAAATGCAAGAGTGCGCCCTCACAAATTGATCCATAGCTCCCTAGGCATGGAGTGCAAGGGTTTTAAGAATGCTCTCAGCTAGAGCTATTTAGCCTATAACCTTGCTAGTAAACCATGCAATGGGAGATTCAATGAAGACAAGGGCAAGAATGCCAATATCCTCAAGAATCAAGAATGAAAATGCAATGCAATGCTATGCTAGAAATGGAAATACAAGCTAAGCTATGAAAGGAAATATTCAAGTGTTACAACTGAAGCTAATTAATCTATGTGAGCTAATCTAGAGCATAGAAATGAAGCTAATCTAAGAAAGCATAAATATGAAGCTAAGCTAAGAATGAAAGAATGAGATGTAGATGCTAAGAATGAGATGTAGATGCTAAGAATGATCCAAATATTCAAAAGCTCCAAAGTGACCTAGAAATCCTGCAGCATAAAGTTAGCATAAAAAGTTGGGGATCTAGAATGAAGAAGAGAGCTCTCCTTTTAAAGGAAATGAGAAGGAATGGACCATGGAGATTAAGAGGAAAAAGATTTAATCAATGGTGGAGCTTGAAGAGGGATCAATCCTTGTGCACAAATATCCTCCAATGAGAAAATAGGAGTTGACTTTTGTGTTCATATGAGACAAAAAGTTCTTTTTCCCTTTTTCTAAAATAAGAATAATGCTTTATTTGTGCAACTTAGGATAAGAGGAAAAGTGGGAGATTTTTATTTATTAAAAGGGGAGGAAATATTCCTTTTAAATAAATAAAGACTTAGGATAAGATGGTTAGCCCATAGAAAATAATCAAATAAATTATAGAACTAGGATTTGATCAAGAGCAAGCAATTGATAATTTAGCAAAAGGGGCTAGTAGTCTAGATGACCATTTTTAGGTGTATACATTTGCCCCTCTTTGACTAATGTGTGATCGATTTGGGAACACATGCAGTCAAAGAATGAAGTTGAAATGTGAGATTGATTTGGGATCACAAAGCAACTCAGATCAGCCAACAAAGCAAGCAGATAGCCAAGAAGGCAAGCAAATAGCGATCTGACTCCAAAGAATGAAGTGCAGAGAGATAGAAAATCCTACATGATCAGCCTGGTAGTGATAGTATTGAACACTTAGGAAAGAGATAGCCAATAAGATATGATGTGTCTGCCCCCTCGGGATCGAAAGTGAAATCCAAGTAGAGGGAAAGCAGAAGCAAGAGCAGCATGATCAAATCACTAGAAATCATAATCGAAGAAAGAGAATAGAATAACCATCAAGCAGTGAAGATATGCCCCACACATGGGACACGGGGCATGAAACTAGCGGTCCCTCAATGCGTAAACACCATTGAGGGGGGGATTGGAACTTGGGATTTGAAAGTGAATGAAAGAATAGAAGTTGGAAAGAGATGGGGATGAAGAGGTGAAGAATGCCCCAGTGAAAATTGAAGGATCAGGCCTCAAAAGGTCAGCCAACTGCATGGGAGAAGGAGAAAGGAAATTTGGGTGATCAAGGTGAACTCGGATTTTGGTTTGGATCCTAAAATGAAAGGAAAATGATGTGAGATGAAAGACAAGAAGTGAAAGACATGATCGGGAAGAAGCGAAAGGTGAGCGCAGTTGATTAACAAGTCCATGAAAGACAAAGGAGAGCTCTCTCCATATGCAAGATGCAAGACTAAACTATCATGAACCTAAGAATGCAAGCTACATGAAAACTGGTTTACTTGCAAGGTTATGAAGCCAATAGACATCTAATAATCATCATCGAGCATTAGGTAGGGCCGTAAGATCATACAATGCACACTAGCATAACTATGTGGATATGAATATGATCTTTATCAGATAGAAATGTGAGAATCTCACCTAGGCATCAAAGACATATAGGTCAAGATGACTAATGTAGTGAGATTACCTAAGTTTGATATATCAAGATTATGCTCGCATCGAGACACAAGAAAGTCAGGATGACTATAAGCATGCACTTGTGGAATAGTCAAGGATAATACCTTGTAGATCCCAATGTCAAGTGGAACAAGCATAAATGCTTAATGACAGTTAGGACCAACAAAATATCCCCACAAGCAGAAAAAGCAATAAAACATGTTCTCATTCCCTTAGTCTTCTAGCTATGCATCATCAAAAATGATCATAGGGGGAGAACACTAAACAAAGAAATCATCATAGACAGCATGCAAAGAAATAAAGTCAAACAAATCTCAGCGAGTCAAGTGCGTGTGTGTAGGTCATAGAGTCAAACTTTGAGTATCACATCTGCCAGTGAGAAATATTGCATCATCTAGACTACGGGTAGGACATTTGATAAGTGTTAAGAAACACTCGATGCTAGGGTAGTGTTGAAAAACACAGTTGGGGTGGTGTTGAAAAACACCGTTTACAAGGTGCCTAAGAAACCCAGATGCATAAAGAGACCCAAGATAAGCTTAAAACAATGTATGCCCCCTAGACTAAGACAAGAGTCAATTCCAGGCTAGGAGAGGCAAAGTGAGAAGTGGAGCAAAGGAGTGCCACACAAGACTGATAGACATAGGTGCAAGGGTCTCAAGTAGCACCTATTTCCAAGTTTTCAACACTTGATAGATTTATTACAATTTTTTTCAGGACTTTTTATAATTTTTTTAAATTTTTGCTACCAAGGTGCCTGTTTCCAGGTTTTCACCAAGGCACTTTTTCAATTTTTTTTTTCAATTTTTTTTAATTATCTTTTGGTGAGACATCAAAGCGCCTATTGCTAGGTTTTCACTAGGATGCTCATTTTTTTAGGACATTTTATGCTTTTTAGGATTTTTTCAGCATCATATATGAATTTTTTTTTTTGGAATTTTTTCAGGATCATAAAGTATGTACAAAGAATGCCCCTAGACAGAACGGGCATTAAACTCATGAGCAAGATCACATCATGTAGTCCTAATGTCTAGCAAGGTGGGGAACGAGAGGGAGTAGCAAGCTAGTCGAAGAGATGGAAGACATGAGAATGAAGGAGAGTGAAGGGAAGAAATCCTCAAAGGCAAACTCCTCAAGAGTACCCAAGCTAGGGAAAAATTATCATCCAAAGTGCATTTGGACAAGTAATGAGAGGCTAGCATAGGATAAGTCACAAAAGCACACTGCAAAAGAAGGAAAAGGATGCAGTCCAAAGGAGTAGACATGTCAAGAGACTTCATAGCATCATGTTTTACTCTTTTTATTAGATCAAGACCAAAGGGGAAAAAGATAGTGAAAGGTTAGAATGAATTGAGTAAAATGAATATGAAGGCTAAACATGAAAGGAATGAAAGCAAGATCATTGTAAGATAGCTCAAAAGATAGCCAAATGTTTGCATATAGTTCAACCTTGTCAAGATCAAAGAGAGAAGATAGAATGAATGAAATATGTAGAAGAACTACGCATGATGCCTGATTGCCAAGTTTTCATCATGGTACTTATCCAAGGTGCCACAAGGGAGTGGTTTTCACCATAGGATGAATTTATTTCTCTTTACTTTTGCTACCAAGGCACCTGTTTCCAGGTTTTCACCATGGCACATTTTCAATTTTTATTTTTTTTCTTTTTTTTTAGAAGAAGGCAAGCTTTTCAGATAATGCTCCTTGAATGGATAAACCATAATATGCCAAGGATTCAAAATGATATGCTCAAAGATGCTGATAGGGAAAGGAAGATGGAAGAGAAAAATAGAGGATAAGGTTTTATGTAAAGCAAGTGAGGTTGGAAGATAGGAGGAATAGGCAAATGAGGAAAAATGATAGAAGGTAGAAGGATAATGAATGGAAGGATTGTGAAAGGGTAGATGGAAAGAAAGGCAAGATCAACATCGACACACAACTTGAAGGGTGATGATAGGGTGAAGGAAATGTGAATGAAGGAATACGAGAAGGAATATGGTGAATGTTTAGCAGAGGTTACGGTTCAGGCACATGGAATTGAAGAATGTTTTTGGAAGAAGATGAAGTGGAAGCCTTTGGAAGCTTGAATGTCAACTTCACTTTTTGTTCCATATTAGACTCTTTCAAGAGAGACTTTGGAATCCATATAGCCTTAGGATTTTTATTTCCTTTTGATAATTTAGAGAGAATATCTTCAATGATGGATTTTGGAACCCATACTTGTCTTGTAGTTTTCTTCTTAGATATCTCTTTTGACTTTATGCCCCCATGTTGATTAGAGGAGACATGGTGATCTTTTTTTGATGGATTCTTGTATTGCTTCTTTTTCTTGTATTGAACATTCAAGTTACTTCCAAAAAACTTGGGAATTATGGAAGAAGAAGGAGGATATGATTGATTTAGATGGGAGGGTGGATGAAAGGGATTGAAGGGTATGCATCTATGTTGATCTTGAGGAAAGATAGGAGATGGAGAGATGTAAGGACCCAAAATGGATGATGAATTAGGAGAATTAGGAGGGGAAAGTGAAGGGACATAAGGGCCCAAAATGGAAGGAAGACATGAAGCCCTTAGCAGTGGTGGAGGAGGTCCAAGGATGGACATGGAAGATGCAAAAGGATAATCAATAAGTTCATCAGCGTCTATATGACAACCAAGGATATCAGCATCTTTGGAGTGAGCATTGGAATTTTCAATAGAATTGTGGACATCTTGAATAGGAGCATCTTCCTTGATAGGATTTTTCAAAGCTTGCAAAGACTTAGGAAGAGTAGAAAGCGAAAGCGAGCATGGAGTGATAGAACAAGAAGATGGAAGATTTTGATCTTGACAAGGATCATTGGGTAGCATAAGCGTATCAAATTTCTTTTGATTTTCAATAGGCATTACATCAGAAGTAACAACACCATTTTTAATAACCTTAATGGAAACATCATCTTTGAAAAGTGCAAGTGTGGTAAGGTTATTTTGATCATCAATAAGCTCAATGGTGCAAGTAGTAGCTTGATCTTTCTTAGGAGATGGTGGAATGAATGCAGAAGAGCATAGAGGATCAAAAGAACCATGAAACGGATCAGAGACATCATGAAAATAATTGGATGACATGGAGGGTTCTTGATCTTGATCTTTTTTTATATTCTTTTTTTTATCATTTTTAAAGTCCTCTTGACATGAAGCCACTTCTAAGGACAAGGAAGCATGTTGGGATTGTATGGAAGACTTTAGAAGAGATGGTGAAGAATAAGTTGAAGTAGGCAGTATGGTAGATGAAGGCTTAAGATTTTTTAGTTTAGCATCATTAGAAGTATTTGCAGCAAATTGAAGGTGAGCTTGAGTTTCTTTAAGAGGTAGCCCTTGAGGATAACTATAGGGAACTGCATGAAAAGTATTAGGATCTTTGGTGGATGAAGGATTTGTGAAAGATTTGGAAGACTTGGAAGCTTTAGGAGATGTATGAGTATTGGAAGAAGTAGGGGATGGAAGGGGACCATCACAAGACAAAGGTTCATCATTAACATGATCTTTCTTGAAAGTACAATTTTGATTTTCAGCAGTGGAATTCTTAGAGGAAAGATTCTTGTAGTAGTAACATTTATAATCAGCGCATTGCATTTTATAGTCCTCAGCCATAGTAGATGGATCATCATCAAGGTATTGTTTACAAACATAACCAAACTCTCTTTTGAAATCAGAATCATATGGATCACCATCAAAATCTCTGCAATATGACAACCCATTTTCAATAAGCATGAGTCTGCGACTAGGAGGACTCTGAGGAATAGAGGTGTCATAAGTACCACTACATTTTCCATCATCATAGTCATCAAAAGTATTACAAAGATTGTCATGTTGCTCATTATGGTATGGCTCAAGAAGAAAAGCAAGACTCTTGGGGGAAGTAGAGGAAGAACAAGATCGTGAAGAAGAGGAAATTGAAGACTTATTGTAGGAAGAGGACTTGGATAATGAGGAATTTGAATAATGTTTAGAAGACTCATGATAAGATTTGGAAGTTGAAGAAGGAGAATAATATCTGGAAAAGGCATGGTAAGATGTGGAAGATGAGGAATGATGAGAAGACCTAGAAGATAAAGAGTGTTTGGAAGAAGGAGATTGTGAGAGAATCATGTCTATAATCCTAGCAAAGGCATCAGACTCAAGCATCTTTTTGTTTACTCTTTCCTTAAGTTGATGACTTGCCGGATGGTTGGAAAAATAATACTGTACAAATTGAGCAATGAGTTCGAGATCATCCCTTCTCAAGAGAGGTTCTATAGCAAGATAGTTGAAACTCATGATTCTAGAAGAGGAGGAATCAAGCATGAAAGAAATTAATAGAAGAGATGAAATAGAAAAAAGTAGACTAGATAATAAGAGGAAAAGAATCAAGAAGAAATGAAAATTTTAGGAAGAAGAGAAAGAAGCATTAAGAAAGAAGAGAAAGGATGAAAATGGGAGACTAGGAAGACATGAGAGATGTGGAAGAAAGGTGACCAAGAGTCATTTTGAGAAAATTGATACCATTGAAATTCATTTGGATATTGAGCAACATGACATAGCACCTAAGGTTTGACCTAGATTGACCAAGGATGACTGGAAGTGACACAAATCAACTTTGGATTGCAAGAAGCAGTGAGATAGAAAAATAACTTTGTGCAATAGTTCCTAGGAAAACAATGTGACTCTTGACCAGTGAACATGAAAAACTCAATTTTGAAAGCAAGTTGGTCAATGTTGTAGGTTGTAAGTTCAATTTCACAGTTCAAAAATACAGTAATAGTAGATAATAGACAAGTTTGCAAATAGTAGGTGATCAAACATGTCATAGAACACTTGAAACAAGGGCAAAAGCAACCTTGCCAAGACAAGCACTTGTGATATCAAAATAGAAAAATTCTATGAGTGCTACCATTTTGTTTGAATGTTGAGAATGTTTACACTGGTATAGCACAATTGAAGACAATTCAAGCAATTACTATCTAGAAGGACAAGGCTCATTACTTAGCAACGTGGCTCACAACTTGATGCTCCCTTGCCTCACACCAAGTGGTTGCCCACAAGAGATATTGGCATTGTCATGGAAGTGTCAAAAACACAACCAAAGGAACACATATGGTGAGTGTCTTGGGGTGATCCGGGTAAGTCCACTTGGATCAATCCTTGCACCAAGAAGCTAAGCGGCTAAAATAAGGTGGCTTCTAATTAATGGTTCGTAGTAAGGGCTTCTGTTCATAACACCCCTCTTGCTCCTCATAAAGGACTAGGACCTCACAGCCTCAAGAGTACCTTAAGCATTCTTTCTCAATGCTTTCCCCATGGTCACAATCCCATGAGCTACTAACATCAAGCGAAGACAAGTGTTATGTCTACCAAGGTTTTGTGTCCTTGATATCCTTGAGATTATAGTGAGTTGGAATCACTCGCCACCAAGGAAAATGATGACAAGGTTGTCCCCACTTGGGTCATTCCTCTTGATTTCTCAAGAGCAGGCCCGCTAAAGGATCCTTATACTAAACAAAAAGTGGATTAACTCTTGAGGTTCAAGGTTTTTGGTTCACCACAAGAGTGAAGAGCATACTCCCCTATCTCAAGAATCTCTCCCAAACACACCAAGCAAATATTCAATTACCCCCTTGCTTTCAAAATCCCAAGATGGGTCAGGATTTCTATTTCACCACAAGGGTGAAGAGCATACTCTCCTACCACCTCAAAATTCCTACAACAAGGTATTAAGTGCCTATGAAATGAAACAACTAGTATATGCCACACTTAATAAAGAAAGCAATTAAACAAGCACTTGATTTGGTTTTTATGCTTAGGGAAGCCCTGCAAAAACCATTAGTAGCCCTCTTTGACATACGTTCTTTTGGAAAATTTCAAGCAATGAGAGCACCTACAAGCACAACTTGTTAGCTCCACAATGGTTAGCACATCAAAAATCAGATAATTTGCATGTAAAATAGCTAATCAAATGATAAAATCTGAAAATGAAACCATCATGGTTGGATTAGGCTTAGAAAGACCTTTCCAACAATATATAACACTTAAAATTTTGATATCATTTGCAAAAATTTCTCAAAAATGGAGGCCTATTTTCGAGAGGCACGGATTTGAAAACACTAGAATTTTCAAAAAACTAAAAATAGAAAATAAACTAGCAAAATTCAACAAACAATACCAGGCAACATTTAATAGCTAAAACGCGACATTTAAAAGTTGGTAGGCATGATTAAAATGTGCACAGATGACAATAGAACCTGTGAAGGTGACAAAAGATTTTCCAGCCACGCAAGCAAAACCTGCAAAAGTGACAACAAAATGTCTAGACGTGTAAAAAGAACCTACCTAGGCAACAAAAGAGCACTCATAGGTGACAACAGAATATTTAGACGTGCAAGCAAAATGCTCAAAAGCGTCAACAGACTGTGCAAAAGCGGAAAAAGATTTCTCGCAGGCAGGCGTGAACGGAATGCTCAGAGGCACGAAAAGAATGCTCACAGGCATGAAAAGAATGCTCACAGGTGGGAACAAAATGTTCATAGGTGTGAACAAAATGCTCACAGGCATGAACAGATTTCTTGTAAGCGGTGTTTCTCCTGTTTGCGCAAAAATGACAGAAAAGTGACGCTAAAAAAAATATATGAAACTTGATAAAAATGTAGAGAATGAGGCTTACAGCCCCACGGTGGGTGCCAAAAATGTGTGCTATAAATGTGTCACACTTCTATGGATCATTACATGCAAGGAAACTCAAAAATGAGCCCTCACAAATCAATCCATAGCTCCCTAGGCATGGAGTGCAAGGGTTTTAAGAATGCTCTCAGCTAGAGCTATTTAGCCTATAACCTTGCTAGTAAACCATGCAATGGGAGATTCAATGAAGACAAGGGAAAGAATTCCAATATCCTCAAGAATCAAGAATGAAAATGCAATGCAATTCTATGCTAGAAATGGAAATGCAAGCTAAGCTATGAAAGGAAATATGCAAGTGTTACAACCCAAGCTAATTAATCTATGTGAGCTAATCTAGAGCATAGAAATGAAGCTAATCTAAGAAAGCATAAATATGAAGCTAAGCTAAGAATGCAAGAATGAGATGTAGATGCTAAGAATGAGATATAGATGCTAAGAATGCTCCAAATCTTCAAAAGCTCCAAAGTGACCTAGAAATCCTGCAGCATAAAGTTAGCATAAAAAGTTGGGGATCTAGAATGAAGAAGAGAGCTCTCCTTTTAAAGGAAATGAGAAGGAATGGACCATGGAGATTAAGAGGCAAAAGATTTAATCAATGGTGGAGCTTGAAGAGGGATCAATCCTTGTGCATAAATATCCTCCAATGAGAAAATAGGAGTTGACTTTTGTGTCCATATGAGACAAAAAGTGCTTTTTCCCTTTTTATAAAATAAGAATAATGCTTTATTTGTGCAACTTAGGATAAGAGGAAAAGTGGGAGATTTTTATTTATTAAAAGGGGAGGAAATATTCCTTTTAAATAAATAAAGACTTAGGATAAGATGGTTAGCCCATAGAAAATAATTGAATAAATTATAGAACTAGGATTTGATCAAGAGCAAGCAATTGATAATTTAGCAAAAGGGGCTAATAGTCTAGATGACCATTTTTAGGTGTATACAGGAGTCAGTCCCAAGGTCCTGTTGTCATTTGGGGTCCTAATTCTAGCAAGTCAAAACAACCAATGTCAAAGAGTGTTCCTCCTAGGTCTACTGTTCGTCTAGACGTAAGTTATAACCTCGTCAATTAGTTATAGAGAACGCCAGCACAAATTTCTATTTTTGAGCTCCTTGATTTGTCTCCTAAACACAGGCGTGTTCTTGAGGATGCCTTGCAAGCAGCCAGTGTCCCTAATGACATAGATGTTGACCAATTCCAAAACATGGTCAGTCACCTTTCTAGCCCTCATTACCTTACATTTTCCAAAGAAAATGACAAAGCACTAAGTCAGCCGCATAACTTGGCCCTCCATATTGAAGTCATGATCCATAAAACCCGTGTCAAGTGCGTGTTGATAGATGGGGGTGTTGGGCTTAATATTTTCTCTTTGAGTCTACTGAAAGCCTTGGGATATTCTAAGAAAATTATTGACACTAGGAAGAAGATCACCATCAAGGCCTATGATGAGGTAGAGCGAAGCTTTGAAGGATTGGTTGTTCTTCCTGTCAGAATTGGTCCTGTGGAAAAGGACATTTTGTTTCAGATTGTTGATGCTAGACCTTTGGCATACAATATCTTGTTAGGTAGACCATGGATTCATGACATGCAAGCGGTGTTGTATACCTACCATCAATGTGTTAAATTCCCTTACAATGGTGTTGAAGTTTGCATACCAGGGGATAGCACATTATCTGTTAATGCAATTTCACCCGGTTCACATGTTCCCTTAAATAGAGAAGCTGACAATTTTGATGCTGCTCTTGAGTAGTGTAAGAATAAATTTAAGTCTGCTGACCTTGGCATGGGAGATTACAAAATGGATTCCTTCATAAAAATGCCAATCTCGCCTAGGTCCTATGGAAAACCAAAACTTGAGAGGAAGCCTTCATCCTCTGCCATGACTTTGTTTGGGAAATTTGTAGAGTCCTCAGTTCCTATTTAGGAAGAGAAAGATGAAGTAGCAGTTAGAAATTGGATTTACAGAGAAGGAAAATACCTACATAACAAGAATTTTGCACCTTCTCCTAAGACTTATGGGAGAGGATATACTCTGGTTAAAAACATGGGCTACCTAGGTCATGGACATCTTAGTCATAGGTTAGATGCTAAAACAAAACCTCTTGATCATTCTCTCTTTGGCTGGAGAATTAAAAGAACAGTGGGCCTAGCTTTTGAAAGCAAAAATGAAAAAGCTGCTCCTATCCTAGCCACGATGGATAGTGATGATGAGTCTAATTATGTGCCGAATTTTTAGAACCAGCAAGGTGAGTGTGAAGATTGGATCCCTTCCACTAATCTCCTTTGGGGAGATCTAGATGCTCCCGCAATTGATCCAACAAGTTTTGAACAGGAACAATCCTCTGCTACAACTCATGGTGAAGAATCTACTCAATCTCAAAATGATATACAAGAAGGTTGCACCCTCGGTGACCTAGGTGCCTCTACCTCGAGGCCTAAAAAATATGGTTGGTACAAACATCCCAATAGGGATTATGACACAGACTCGCATGAGTATGAGTGGGAGACCCTCTCGGATTGTTCCACTATTGATTTGGACATTGTTGTTGTCCACACATTTGAGTCTCAACCTGAGGTAGCTAACGAGTCTAGTGTAGGAATAGAGGATTGGATTCCTCGAATTTCCTTAGTGGACAATACTTTATTTGGGGAGACAAACCCTAATTTATGTACCTTAGAGGGAGACTTGATGAATCCTAACTATATGATCGCCAAAGATAATACCTACCATATCAATAATATTGAACCAGTCATTGACCTCCCCCTTGTCCACCGCCATCTGATTGACTGGTCATAGCTTTATCAAGAGCCATAGCTCCTTAGTTCCATAATGATTATGAGATAGCCTACTATTTAAACACTCTTGAACCCATAGTCTCTTCCACCAGTGAGCCTACAACAAGTATAACAGAGCCTGATATTAAGTAGCTCAGTCATAAAATAAAAGAAAAGAAAAAGAAAAGAGACAATCTTGATGGCAAAAACCACTTTGTGGTAGTGTTAGAACCCAAAATAGTAAAAACAAAAGATGTATCCAAAGGTGAAAACCTCTTTGAGGTGCCTAAGGATGGGGTACTTAATAACTTGCCAAGTTATTTTTAGGATAGATCATCAGTTCTCATTGAGCCAACACAGCCAGTAAATCTAAATACAAAGGAGGCTCCACAAATGATTCATCTAGCTCAGTCTCTATCAGAACAAGAAAAAGTGGCATATACAAGGTTCTTACAAAAAAAGAAAATCAATTTTTCCCCCACTTTTCCTCTTATCCTAAGTTGCACAAATAAAGCATTATTCTTATTTTATAAAAAGGGAAAAGTACTTTTTGTCTCATATGGACACAAAAGTCAACTCTTATTTTCTCATTGGAAGATATTTGTGCACATGGATTGCTCCTCTTTGATGCTCCACCATTGATTAAGTCTTTTGCCCCTTAATGTCCATGGTCCATTTCTCCTCATTTCCTATAAAAGGAGAGCTCTCCCCCTCATTTGCATATCCATCATCTTTATGCTATTGTCATGCTCCAGGTTTTCTAGGTCATTTGGAGGTCTTTGAAAACATTCTTACATTTGAGCTTTCAAGATATTGTTGTCGCATTCCATTTAGCTTACTTTCTTGCTTTCATAGCTGCATAATCATGTCATTCTTAGTATAGATCTCTTTTATGCAATAGATTAACTCACCTAGCTTAATTAAGAGGATTGTAATACTTTCATTTCCTTTCATACCTTAAATTGCATACTCATTCTTAGCTTAATTTGCATTACATTGCACTTTCATAGTGATTCTTAGGGATATTGGCATTGTTGCCCTTGTCTTCACTTAAATCTCTCATTGTGTGGTTGACTAGCAAGGTCATTAGCTTTATAGCTCTAGCTGAGAGAAACACTACATCTTGCAACTCCATACATGGAGAGCTATGGATTGATTTTTGAGGCCTCATTCTTGAGTGTTCTTGATTGTAAGGATCCATAGAAGTGCACTACTTTTGTGTGTACAATCGGGACTTCCTAAGGGTCCTAACGCATGATAAGGTGTACTAGGACCCCTAGCGAGTCCCCATGACCCCTTTTGACACATTGGAACACTCAAGTGTATCCAAAGGGGTCCTAGGACCCCTTAAGACACACTTGAGCATTCCAATGTGTCAAAAGGGGTCATGGTGACTTCCTAGCGGTCCTAACGCATGATAAGGCATACTAGGACCTCTAGGGAGTCCCCATGACCCTTTTGAAACATTGGAATGCTCAAGTGTGTTCGAAGGTGTCCTAAGACCCCTCAAGACACACTTGAGCCCATTTGACACATTGGAATGCTCAAGTGTGTCCTAAGAGGTCCTACGACACCTTAAGACACACTTGAGCATTCCAATGTGTCAAAAGAGGTCATGGGGACTCCCTAGGGGTCCTAACATGTTATAAGGCATACTAGGACCCCTAGGGAGTCCCAATGACCACTTTTGACATATTGGAATGCTCAAGTGTGTCTTACGGGGTCCTACAACACCTTAAGATAGACTTGAGCATTTAAATGTGTCAAAAGGGGTCATTGGGACTCCTTAGGAGTCCTAACACATGATAAGGTGTACTAGGACCCCTAGGGAGTCCCGATGAGCCCTTTTGACACATTCAAATGCTCAAGTGTGTCGTAAGGGGTCTTAGGACCCCTTAAGACACACTTGAGCATTCCAATGTGTCAAAAGGGATCATGGGGACTTGCTAGGGGTCTTCACATGTGATAAGGCTTACTAGGATACCTAGGGAGCCCCGTGACACCTTTTGACACATTGGAATGCTAAAGTGTGTCTTAAGTGATACAAAGACCCATTACGACACACTTGAGCATTCCAATGTGCCAAAAGGGGTTATGGGGGCTCCCTACGGGTCTTAACGCGTGATAAGGCATACTAGGACCCCTAAGGAGTCCATGTGACTCCTTTTGACACATTGGAATGCTCAAGTGTCTCTTAAGGAGACATAGGACCCCTTAAGACACACTTGAGCATTCCAATGTGTCAAAAGGAGTCACGAGGACTCCCTAGGGGTCCTAGTATGCCTTCTCATGTGTTAGGACCCCTAAGTAGTGCCCATGACCCCTTTTGACACATTGGAATGCTCAAGTGTATCCGAAGGGATTGTAAGACCCCTTAAGACACACTTTATCATTCTAGTGTGTCAAAAGGGGTTATCGAGACTTCCTAAGGGTCCTAACACATGATAAGACATACTAGGACCCCTAGGGAGTCCCCATGACCCCTTCTAAGAAATTGGAATGCACAAGTGTGTCTGAAGGGTTCCCAGGACTCCTTAAGAGACACTTGACCATTCCAATGTGTCAAAATGGGTCATGGGGACTTCCTAGGGGTCCTAACATGTGATAAGGCATACTAGGACCTCTAGGGAGTCCCCATGAAACCTTTTGACACATTGGAATGCTCAAGTGTTTTTTAAGGGGTTGTAGGACTGCTTAAGACACACTTGAGTGTTCCAATGTGTCAAATGGGGTCATGGGGACTCCCTAGGGGTCATAGTACACCTTATCACGCATTAGGATACACTTGAGCATTCCAATGTCTCAAAAGGAGTCATGGGTACTCCGTAGGGGTCCTAACATGTGATAAGGCATACTAGGATTTCTAGGGAGTCCCCATGATCCCATTTCAAACATTGGAATGCGCAAGTGTGTCCGAAGGGGTCCTAAGACCCCCTAAGACACACTTGAGCCCTTTTGACAGATTGGAATGGTCAAGTGTGTCCTAAGAGGTCCTACGACCCCTTAAGACACACTTTAGCATTTTGATGTGTCAAAAGGGGTCATGGGGACTCCCTAGGGGTCTTAACACCTGATAAGGCATACTAGGACCCCTAGGGAGTTCCCATGACCACTTTTGGCACATTGAAATGCTCAAGTGTGTCTTCAGGGGTCCTACAACTCCTTAAGACACACTTGAGTGTTCCAATGTGTCAAAAGGGGTCATTGGGACTCCCTAGGGGTCCTAACATGTGATACGGTGTACTAGGACCCCATGACCCCTTTTGACACATTGAAATGCTCAAGTGTGTCTTAATGGGTCCTATGACCCCTCAAGACACACTTGAACATTTCAATATGTCAAAAGGGGTCATGGGGACTCCCTAGGGGTCCTAACACATGATAAGGCATACTAGGACCCCTAAGGAGTCCCCATGACCCCTTTCTACACATTGGAATGCCAATGTGTTGAAAGGGGTCATGGGGATAGCTGAGGAGTTCTAACATGTGATAAGGCATACTAGCACCCCTAGGAACTCCCCATGAGCCCTTTTGACACATTGGAACACTCAAGTGTGCCTTAAGGGGTCCTAAGACCCCTTAAGACAAACTTGAGCATTCCAGTGTGTCAAAAGGGTTCATGGGCACTCCCTAGGGGTCCTAACACGTGCTAAGGTGTACTAGGACCCCTAGGGAGTCCCCGTGACCCCTTTTGACACATTGGAATGCTCAAGTGTGTTTTAATGGGTCCTAAGACCTTTAAAACACACTTGAGCATTCCAATGTGTCAAAAGGGGTCACGGGGACTCCCTAGGGGTCCTAACGCATGATAAGGTGTACTAAGACCTATAAGGAGTCCATGTGACCCACATTGACACAATGGAATGCTCAAGTGTGTCTTAAAGGGTCCTAAGACCTCTTAAGATACACTAGAGCATTCCAATGTGTGAAAATGGGTCATGGGGACTCCCTAGGGGTCCTAACACATGTATCAAAAGGTGTCATGGGAACTCCCTAGGGGTCCTAATGCATGATAAGGTGTACTAGGACCCCTAGGGAGTCCCCATGACACCTTTTGAAACATTGGAAAGCTCAAGTGTGTCTTGAGGGGTCCTAAGACCCCTTAAGACACACTTGAGTATTCCAATGTGTCAATAGGGCTGATGGGGACACCCTAAGGGTCCTAACTCATGATAAGGCATACTAGGACCCCTAGGGAGTCCCCATGACCCCTTTTGACACATTGGAATGCTCAAGTGTGTCTTAAGGGGTCTTAAGACTTCTTAAGACATAGCTGAGTGTTCTAGTGTGTAGAAAGGGGTCATGGCAACTCCCTAAGGGTTGTCCCACATGATAAGGCATACTAGGACCCCTAGCAAGTCCCCATGAACCCGTTTGACAAATTGGAATGCTCAGGGGTGTCCAAACGTGTCCTAAGACTCCTTAAGAAACACTTGAGCCCTTTTGACAAATTGGAATGTTCAAGTGTGTCTTAAGGGGTCCTAGGACTCGTTAAGAAACACTTGAGCATTCTAATGTGTGAAAAGGGGTCATGGGGACTCCCTAGGGGTCCTAACATGTGATAAAGTGTAATAGGACCCCTAGGTAGTTCCCATGACCCCTTTTGACACACTGGAACACTCAAGTGTGTCTTAAGGGGTCTTAAGACCCCTTAAGACACACTCGAGTGTTCCAATGTGTCAAAAGGGGTCATGGGGACTCCCTATGAATCCTAACACATGATAAGGTGTACTAGGACCCATAGGGAGTTCCGATGATGCCTTTTGACACATTAGAATGCTCATCTCTTTCCTAAGGAGTTTTAGGACCCAGTAAGACACACTTGAGCATTCCAATGTGTCAAAAGGGGTCTTGTGACTCCCTTGGATTCCTAATGCATGATAACTCATACTAGGACCCCTAGGGAGTCCCTCTGACCACTTTTGACACATTGGAATGCTCAAGTATATCTTAAGGGGTCTTAAGACCCCTTAAGATACACTTGAGCATTCCAATCTGTCAAAAGTAGTCATGGGGACTCCCTAGGGGTCTTAATGCATGATAAGGCATACTACGAATCCTAGGGAGTCCACATGACCCCTTTTGACACATTGGAATGCTCAAGTGTGTCTTAAGGGGTCCTATGACCCATTAAGACACACATGAGTGTTCCAATGTGTCAAAAAGAGTCATGGGGACTCCCTATGGGTCCTAACACATGATGAGGCATACTAGTACCCATAGGGAGTCCCCATGACCCCTTTTCACACATTGGAATGCTCAAGTGTGTCTTAAGGGGTCCTATGACCCCTTAAGACACACTTGATCATTCTAATGTGTCAAAAAGTGTCACAGGGACTCCCTATGGGTCCTAACACATGATAAGGTGTACTAGGACTCCTAGGGAGTCCCCGTGACCGTGTCTGAGACATTGGAAAGCTCAAGTGTGTCTTAAAGGGTCCTACAACCCCTTAAGACACACTTGAGAGTTCTAATGTGTCAAAAGTGGTCATGGGGACTCCCTAAGGGTCTTAACACATGATAAGGTGTACTAGGACCCCTAGGGAGTCCCTGTGACCCCTTTTGATACATAAGAATGCTCAAGTGTGTCTTAAGGGATGCTAAGATCCTTTAAGAAACACTTGAGCATTCCAATGTGTCAAAAGGGGTCATGGGCACTCCTTAAGGGTCCTAACACATGATAAGGCATACTAGGACCCCTAGGGAGTCCCCATGACCCCTTTTGACACATTGAACCAAGTGTGTGAAAAGGGGTCCTAGGATCCTTTAAGACACACATGAGCATTCCAATGTGTCAAAACATGTCATGGGGACTTCCTAGGGGTCCTAACACATGAGAAGGTGTACTAGGACCCCAAGGGAGTCCCCATGACCCCTTTGAACATATTATAACACTCAAGTGTGTCTTAAGGGGTCCTAGCTAGGACCCCTTAAAACACACTTGAGTGTTCCAATGTGTCAAAAGGGGTCATGGGGACTCCCTAGGAGTCCTAACATGTGATAAGGCCTATCAGGACCCATAGGGAGTCCCCATGACCCCATTTGACACATTGGAATGCTCAAGTGTGTTTTACGGGGATCACTTCAGACAAAATTGATCATTCTAATATGTCAAAAGGGGTCATGAGGACTCCTTAGGGGTCCTAACATGTAATAAGGCATACTAAGACCCCTAGGGAGTCCTGATGACCCCTTTTGACACATTGGAACAGACCCCTTAAGAAACACTTGAGCATTCCAATGTGTCAAAATGGGTCATGGGGACTTCCTTGGGGTCCTAACATGTGATAAGGCATAGTAGGACCCCTAGGGAGTCCCCATGACCCCTTTTGACACATTGAAATGCTCAAGTGTGTCTTAAGGGGTCCTAAGAATCATTAAGACACAATTTAGCTTTCCAATTTGTCAAAAGGGGTCATGGGGAATTCCTAGGGGTCCTAACACATGATATGGCATACTAGGACCCCTAAGGAGTCCCCATGACCACATTTGACACATTGGAATGCTCAAGTGTGTCCGTAGGGGTCCTAAGACTGCTTAAGAAACACTTGAGCCCTTTTAAGAAATTTGAAAGATCAATTGTGTTTTAAGATGTCCTACGACCCCTTAAGACACACTTGAGCATTCCAATGTGTCAAAAGGGGTCATGGGGACTACCTAAGGGTCCTAACATGTGATAAGGCATACTAGGACCCCTAGGGTATCCCCATGACCCCGTTTGACACAATGGAATGCTTAAGTGTGTCTCAAGGGGTCCTAACACCCCTTAAGACACACTTGAGCATTTCAATGTGTGAAAAGGAGTCATGGGGACTCCCTAGGGCTCCTAATATGTGATAAGGCATACTAGGACCCCTAGCGAGTCCCCATGACCCATTTTGACACATTGGAATGCTCAAGTGTGTCTTAAGGTGTCGTATGACTCCTTAAGACACACTTGAGTGTTCCAATGTGTCAAGAGGGGTCACAGGGACTCCTTAGGAGTCCTAGTACACCTTATCATGTGTTAGGACACCTAGGGAGTCCCCATGACCCCTTTTAATAGTCTAGAATGCTCAAGTGTGTCTGAAGGTGTCGTAGGACCCCTTTAGACACACTTGAGCATTCAAATGTTTCAAAAGGGGTCATTGAGACTTCCTAGGGGTCCTAACGCATGATAAGGTGTACTAGGACCCCTAGGGAATCTCGATGACCCCTTTTAACACATTGGAATAGTCAAGTGTGTTTGAAGGGGTCCTTGGACCCCTTAAGACACACTCTAGCATTCTAATTTGTCAAAAGGGGTCATGGGGACTTCCTAGGGGTCCTAACATGTGATAAAGCATACTAGGACCCCTATGAAGTCCCCATGACCCTGTTTGACATAGTGGAATGCTCAAGTGTGTCTTAAGGGGTCCTAGACACACTTTAGCATTCCAATATGTCAAATGGGGTCATGGGGACTCCAGAGGGTTCCTAGTAAGCCTTATCATGTGTTATGACCCTTAGCGAGTTCCGATGACCCCTTTTAACACATTGGAATGCTCAAGTGTGTCTTAAGGGGTCTTAGGACCTCTTAAGACACACTTGAGCATTCCAATGTGTCAAACGGGGTCATGGGGACTCCCTAGGCATCCTAACATGTGATAAGGTGTACTAGGACCCCTAGGGAGTCCTCGTGACCCCTTTTGACACATTTGAACACTCAAGTGTGTCTTAAGGGGTCGTAGGATGCCTTAAGACACACTTGAGATTTCCAATGTGTCAAAAGGGGTCACGTGGACTCCCTATAGGTCTTAGTACCCCTTATCACATGTTAGGACCCCTAGGGAGACCCCATGACCTCTTTTGACACATTGGAATGCTCAAGTATGTCTGAAGGGGTCGTAGGACCCCTTAGGACACACTTGACTATTCCAATATTTCAAAAGGGGTCATGGGGACTCCCTAGGTGTCCTAACATGTGATAAGGCATACTAGGACCCATAGGGAGTCCCCATGACCCCGTTTGACACATTGGAACACTCAAGTGTGTTTTTAGAGGATCCCTTAAGACACAATTGAGCATTCCAATTTGTCAGAAGGGGTCATTGGAACTCCCTAGGGGTCCTAACGCATGATAAGGAATACTAGGACCCCTAGGGAGTCCCCATGACCCATTTTGACACTTTTGAACAGACCCCTTAAGACACACTTGAGCATTCCAATGTGTCAAAAGGGGTCATGGGCACTCCCTTGTGGTCCTAATGTGTGATAAGGCATACTAGGACACTAAGGGAGTCCCCATGACCCCTTTTGACCTATTGGAATGCTTAGGTGTGTATTAAGGGGTCTTAGGATCCCTTAAGACACACTTGAGCATTCCAGTGTGTCAAAAGTGGACATGGGGACTCCCTAGGGGTCCTAACACATGATGAGGTGTACTAGGACCACTAAGGAGTCCCCATGAGCCCATTCGACACATTGGAATGCTCAAGTGTGTCTTAAGGGATCTTAGGACCCCTTAAGACACACTTGAGCATTCCAATATGTCAAAAGGGGTCATGTGGACTCCCTAGGGGCCCTAACACATGATAAGGTGTACTAGGAACCCTAGGAAGTCCCCATGACCCCTTTTGAAACATTGGAATGCTCAAGTGTGTCTTAAGGGGTCCTAGGACCCCTAAGACACACTTGAGCATTCCAATGTGTCAAACAGGGTCATGGGGACTCCATAAGGGTTCTATTACACCTTACCATGTGTTAGGACCCCTAGGGATTTCTCATGATCCCTTATGGCACATTGGAATGCTCAAGTTTTTTTGAAGGGGTCTTAGGACCTCTTAAGACACACTTGAGTATTTTGATGTGTCAAAAAGGGTCATGGGGAATTCATAGGGGTCCTAATGTGTGATAAGACATACTAGGACCCCTAAGGAGTCCCCATGACCCCATTTGACACATTGGAATGCTCAAGTATGTTCGAAGGGGTCCTAAGAACCCTTAAGACACACTTCAGCCCTTTTAAGAAATTGGAATGCTCAAGTGTGTCTTAAGAGGTCATACGACCCCTTAAGACATACTTGAGCATTCTAATGTGTCAAAAGGGGTCATGGGGACTCCATAAGGGTCCAGCCACATGATAAGGCATACTAGGACCCCTAGGCAGTCCCATGACCCCGTTTAACACATTAGAATGCTCAAGTGTGTCTTAAGGGGTCTTAAAACCCCTTAAGACACACTTGAGCATTCCAATGTGTCAAACGGGGTCATGGAGACTCCCTAGGGTTCCTAACATGTGATAAGGTGTACTAGGATCCCTAGGGATTCCCCATGACCCCTTTTGATACATTTGAACACACAAGTGTGTCTTAAGGTGTCCTACAAGTCCTTAAGACACACTTGAGCATTCTAATGTGTCAAAAGGGGTTACGGGGACTCCCTACGAGTTCTAGTACACCTTATCACATGTTAGGACACCTAGGGAGTCCCCATGACCCCTTTTGACACATTGGAATGCTCAAGTGTGTCCCAAGGGCTGATAGGACCCCATAAGATACACTTGAGCATTCAAATGTGTCAAAAGGGGTCATCAAGACTTCCTAGGTGTCCTAACATGTGATAAGGCATACTTGGACCCCTAGGGAGTCTCCATGACCTCTTTTGACACATTGGAATGCTCAAGTTGGTTTGAAGGGGTCTTTAGACCCCTTAAGACACACTTTAGCATTCCAATGTGTTGAAAGAGGTCATGGGGACTTCCTAGGGGTCCTAACACGTGATAAGACATACTAGGACCCCTATGGAGTCCCCATGACCCCTTTTGACACATTGGAATGCTCAAGTGTGTCTCAATGGGTCCTAGGCCCTTGAAGACACACTTGAGCATTCCAATGTGTCAAATGGGGTCATGGGGACTCCCTAGGGGTCCTAGTACACCTTATCATGTGTTAGGACCCCCAGGGATTTTGGATGACCCCTTTTGACACATTGGAATGCTCAAGTATGTCTTAAGGGGTCTTAGGACCTCTTAAGACACACTTGAGCATTCCAATGTGTGAAATGGGGTCATGGGGACTCCCTTGTGGTCCTAACATGTGATAAGGTGTACTAGGACCCCTAGGGAGTCCTCATGACCCCTTTTGACACATTGGAACACTTAGGTGTGTCTTAAGGGGTTGTAGGACCCCTTAAGACACACTTGAGTGTTCCAATGTGTCAAAAGGGATCACAGGGACTCCCTAGGGGTCTTAGTACACCTTATCACATGTTAGGACCCCTAGGGATTCCCCATGACCCCTTTTGACACATTGGAAGGGGTCATAGGACCCCTTAAGACATGTTTGAGTATTCCAATGTGTCAAAAGGGGTCATCAGGACTTCCTAGGGGTCCTAACGCATGATAAGTTGTACTAGGACCCCTAGGGAGTCCCCATGACCCTTTCTGACACATTGGAATGTTCAAGTGTGTTTGAAGGGGTCCTAGGACCCCTTAAGACACACTTGAGCATTCGAATGTGTCAAAATAGGTCATGGGGACTTCCTAGGGGACCTAATGCATGATAATGCATGCTAGGGCCCCTAGGGAGTCCCCATGACCCCTTTTGACACATTGGAATGTTCAAGTGTGTCTTAAGGGGTCTTAGGACCCCTTAAGACTCACTTGAGCATTCCAATGTATCAAAAGACATCATGGTGACTCCCTAGGGGTCCTAACACATGATAAGGAGTACTAGGACCCCTAAGGATTTCCTGTGACCTAAATGAGATGTTAGTGAATGACTTCTTCCTAATACTACTCTTCCACCAGATCCAAATTTTAACCCTTTTGTGTATCTATAGGCTCAATCACAAGCCCACGAAATTGGCCAAGAGAAAAATGTGATTGTATATCAACTGATTAGAAAATGTTCAGTGGAGGAGAAAATATTGCAATGATCAAGAAGAAAATTAGCTATGCAAAATCTAGTTATGAATTTTTTTTAAGAATGAAACTATTAAGGAATTGGATGAATTACAAACCATGAAAATAACCTTCTACAAAAAAGAACATTCAAGCTATAGAATATATTAACTCTGAATTTAAACATCTTATTATCATTCATGGAAGAGATTTCATTAGCATTAATGGAAGAAATTTCATTAAAACTTCAGACAAAATCATCTAAAAAAATTCATTAACTTCAGGTAAAATCATTTAAGATGGACAATAACAAAATTGTATTACTCAGAAATGGCAGGGAAAGAAAATGAGATAAACCAAATTTATCAAATTCTTGCAATCCGTAGCTTCTCTCCGAGCACAGAATGACAATCCATGGATCCAAAATTACGGTAAAAATTAAATTCTTCAAGTAAGTCATTCAGAAACACATAGAATATTGTAACGCATGATGATTTATAGAGAATTTATTATGGACTATTCTGTTCAAAATCATGCAATCCCTACCATATCTCAGAGTATTGATTAGAAGTAATGGTGAAAGTCTGAGACAGAGGCGGTGCTGGCATTGAAGTGGCAAGACATTCTCCATAATATCAGGGCAACACCATCAAAATGGAAAGGCTTTCCTTATAATGTCGCGTCGATGCTAATCTCTTCTTTAAATTTATTAATGCGGTCAGTTCTACGATGCCTGCATAATTTCCAGTACAACTGCTCATCTTACCAAACCCTTCCCTACTCTCCATAATCTTCGGCCAGTTCAAAGGTCCATCCGGTTGTTCTCGTTTAACCTCCCAATGACTCTGTTGAGCTACCGAATTATCAACAGGCGTGGTACAATTGTTTGGTGACCAGAATCTATTTCAAGAACCTTTGAAATTTAGCATTCCTATTGAAAAAGTAGGGAAAGATACCATTTCATAGCCACAGGCGGTAGAAACAGAGTGATTCTCTTGCCCTTTGCTTCTATAATCTGCCTTGAGTGAACTATTCTTCAAAGCCTCCATTTATGCGTAGCTAGGGTTTTTTGTGCTTGTAAAAGGCACAACTATGCCCCTATAGGGACTCATGGTCATGCTCAGAATCATATTAAATAATATTTAAAACGTAAAATGTATATTATATAATATTTAATATATAATATATAATCTAATATATAGTTTTTGATATTAATATATATTTAATGTAACATGTATATTATATAATATTTAATATATATAATATATAATCTAATATATAGTTTTTAATATTAATATATATTAAATAATATTTAATGTAAAATATATATTATATAATAATTAATATATAATTGATATTATATAATATTTAATATATCTAATATATATCTAATATATAACTAATATATAGTTTATGAAGGATGGAGAAATGGGAGGGAGAAAGTGGAGGCAAAGTGAAAATTCAAAATTCTGCATCATATTTAGGTAAATATCAGGTACCCGATTAGGCTTGGTACTGCTTTGTGCACCAAACCTACATGGTCAACTATTGGAATATCTCAAATATGTGTTTTTCCCCTGTTTCTCTGAGTTCCAGACTTTGACAATGTAGCTGACAACTTTTTTTTCACCCGAATTTGATAAAATGAAAAGGGTATCTTAAGGAGATTATAAGCTTTCTATCGATATAATTGCTATCAAATTTTGAATTCGGTAAGTAATTATTAGTTATTTTCTAATTGAGCTACCTCTAAAGTGCTGATTTATATACTGATTGAAAAATGACTATAACTTTCAAATGGTATAACATTTTTGAAATCCAAAAAATGCGTCACATTCTATGTTTCGCCTACTATAAGGAAATTTTTTTTTTTTTGAATTTTCTAAAGTTTTGAATGAGTTAAGGTGGTCAGACACGAGAGTTTTTTTATTCTGAAGATGTTGTAGTAGAAAATTCATAATTAATTATTTTTTTGGAATAAAATTACAAAAAAATATGTGTCACATCCAGACATGAGTCTACTACTTATATATAAAATCTTATAATAAAACATTATCATTTGATTATGATTAAGGTGGTCAAACATACACCAACTTCTTATTTTTTTCCTAAAATTTTTGTACTGCTACATTGAAATCTATACTTTTCACCAATCATACTAACTTTTTCTCAAAAAAGGCCTAGTAGTTTAGAAACTACGTTCAATTTTCTACATATTCTATTCTTACAACTTTTTGATATTAGGTTCATAGCTAGTTGAAATTTTCACGTCAAGTTGACTAACCTTGATTTTTTGATTTTTCATTGCTACTTAAGGGCATAGTTTGGCCCCTCATGATCTTGCACATACCTGTGTATCATCTTAAAATGGAAGCACTTCCACAATAAGAGTGTTTAGCCCTCTGAGTAAGTTTTTTGGGGTCATGTTGAACACCTTGAATGGGTACTCGACTTGGATCTGGCTTTTTCCCCTATTCTGCCCCATTTTCCAGTTCTTCCTAGCATTTTCCTAGCATTTTAGACTATGAACCTGAGATTCTTGACCTCAGGGTCAAGGTTGACCTTTTAGGTCAAGGTCAACCTTGACCTTGACCTAGGTTAGGGATGACTTCAACCCTAGTCTAGGTCAAGGTCAACCTAACCCTTGACCCTAGGGTTCAGGATCCTTAGGGTTAGCTTTCGATTTCAGGATTTCATCAAAATCTTGTCTTTTCCCTCTTCAGGGCCATTATTTCTTAGATTAAGTGTTGAATTCTCAAATTGATATTTGAGATGACCTTTCTTGAAATTTGTATAGAATTCCTAATTTATTATTAGAGATTAGCCTTTCTCAAGTTTTGTGCCTAATGCTCAAATCAACTTTGGGGTTAGCCTTACCTTGAATTTTGTGACAAGGCTCTTAAATAATTATTTTTATCTCTATATTAAGGGTGGTCCCCTTCTAGAGTTTTGTGTCAAAACTTTAATTTAATTTCCTCTCCATGTGCACCTCTCTAGAGTTTTGTGCCACGGGCCCTTAATTATTATTTTCTATGAGGCCCCTCTTGTGCCCTAGATCACTATAAAAGGGAGCCTTCCTCTCTCATTTTCTCCATCTCATCTCACAATCTCTCAAGCTCTCAAGCAAGAAGATCAAGCATTCAAACATTCAAGCATTCAATTTATCAAGGAGATCCATTAGAAGTCATTGAAGGATTCAAGCTCTATGGAACCCTCTTTCTAAATATCCATCCTTTCAAGCCTCTTCCTATTCCAAGATCCATTCAAGATGGGTGTTGAAGGTCTAAAGGAAATTGATTGGAGACATCCTATATTTGATTCTACATTCATCCATTCTTATGGATTCAAGGATTCAAATCCTCCACAAGGGTTTCAACATAAGCAAGGTGAATTGTTCCATTTACTTTGTTTGCTATAGCAATTTCAATTCAATTTCAAGGTTAATTCCTAAATTGGAGTTTGACTAAGGAAAATCCCTCCCCCCCAACAAACAAAATTATTTTTCTTGCATGTACAAGTGTGGAATTTCAGATCTGAGGTTGGATTTGGATACCCTTTTCGGTGAACTTCGGAGATCTGTGAACAAAGTCAAAATTGACCTTTAGAATGAAAATGTAGCCTTTGACCTTTTATGAGGGTCAAAGTTGACCTGATCTAATCTCAGAAAAAGATTTCTGCATTTTTTAGATCTTGCAGTTTCAGTTCAGAGTCTCAACAATTTTTGAGATTGTTTGACAGGGTTTTCAGCCGATTCTTTTTCAAAGGTAAGTACCTTTATTTCTTAATTTCAATATTAATCATCTATATTTACTTTCCATATCAATACAATTCAAATGTAATTTTAAAATATTGGCTTTGGGGTCTCTTTCATGTACAAACCATTGTTCTAGGACCCCATACATATTTTACCTTATACATTTTTGTGAACCCAAAATACTTACCCCTTTCTTTTGTGGATTTAGATGCCCTATTGTGTTAGATCTTCCTTTCTATTATCTTGTGTGTTCACCTTCACTTATACATTTTGGTGAACCTGACATACTTACCCCTTTGTTTTGTGGAATTAGATGCCCTATTGTATTTGTGGTGTTCTATTTCCTTTTCATGCTTATTCATTTGATCTAGTTTCTATGCATTTTGTTATTCGTTATCATGTTGCACAAGCTATCTCAAACATTTTTCAAGTACTTTATTGAACCTTTGGATGGGGATGTTGGTTTTTCTCTTCCTCAAGAAACCATTTTGAATGATCCCTTCGATAAAGACATTGATTTATCCCCTCCTCCTAAATAATATTTGATACATGAGGGTGATTTATTAATACATGATGATAAATCTTTTTCTACAACACACTCCCCTTATGCAAACATTTTAGTGAAAGAAGATGATATTATAGATGCTTTACCTCCATTTGAGATTCCTTCTAGTGATGAGGCATTAGTGGAGAATGATATGAATTCACTTAATGCTCTCCCCTTTAGTGATGATCCTATGGAGAATCAAGATCTTACCTCATCTCCTCCTAGGATATCCTCTTCTCTTCCTTCTTGTGAATCTATTTGTAGTGTTGAGACAACTAATGTGGTTTTTCTGAAACCCTTGTTGACTATCAAAGGTTGTCCTTGCCTTACTATCAAAGGTAAACCTATGGAGTCTTTTAATGATTAAGATCACACATATCGTACAAGGAATAACCCTCAACCTAATCTGGTGGTTTCTACTTCTTTGCCACCTCTACCTATTCTTCCTCCTCCACCCTGTCTTCCTAGCAAGGAGTATAATTTGATAAACTAGTTGCAAAATACTCCTGTCATGATTTCTTTATGGGAGCTTCTTCAAACTTCACCTACCTATTATGAAGCCTTGCAAAAATCTCTAGCAACTCTTCCTACTCCACCTCCTAATCAAGAGAACATCAATAACTTCTTATAGTGCATGCATGCTACCCCGGGTCTGCCTGACATTGTATTTACTCAAAAGGATTTACCTTCTAAAGAATTTAAAAATTGGTATGATGCTCTTATGGTTGTTGTAACTATCAATAAAAGTATCATTCATAGGACGTTGATTGATAATGGATCTGGGCTTAATATTTGTAGCATGGACATGCTCAAAGTGATTAAAGCTGATCTTTCAACTATTCAACTTGACAATGTTCTTATATGTGGCTTTGATAACATTGCTAATAACACTTTAGGCATCATTACCTTACCTATCAAATTAGGACCGGTCATCCTAAGTACACCTATTCATGTTATTCCTGGACCTCTCAATTATAACCTTCTTTTGGGTAGACCTTGGTTGCATGAGATGTATGATGTTCCTTCCACCCTTCATTGTAAAGTCAAGTTTATATATAACAACAGGATGTATACACTTCATGTAGATGATGAGCCTAATCCTTGTCTAAATATTCAAACTCACACTACTCCTAATCCTAATAATAATCCTTCTTCCTCTAATGCTCTTCCTGGCGATGATTGGGGAATCTTAGATTTTACTCCTACGTTTATTGGAGAGTATAAAGTTAATAATCTTGATTTTATGAAGAAACAAAGAGAATTTGAACAACAAGTTTTTACTTCTAAAACCCTTTGTAATAACTTTGTCACTGCTTCTACCCACAATAAATCTATCAAGCCTACTAAGGATGATATTGTGACTACTGAAGTTCCATTGACTCCTTATATGTCTTCTTGTTATGGTCTTGGTTATCACTTCCTAGTTGAACAAGGATTTAATACTCAAGGATGTGGTAAGCATAAATAGGGAATTCAAATGCCCTTACACACTAGGTGGCATGAGCATTCTTATGGATTAGGATTTAATCCTAAAAAACAAATCATTGTTAACAACATCTCCAATACCACTTCAAAACATGATGAACCTGTGAAGGAATTTGACCAAGAAGTTCTTTTTCCTAAACTCCTTTGTTCTAAGATTATTACTAAAACTAAATGCAAATAGAAATGTAGTCCACACTTGAAGACTCTTCCTTTTTGTTTATATCATATATTTCATGATCACTCTACTAATGAATTTCAAGCTTTACATTATAAGATTAGGCAACTCATTGATGGTAAGGTTATTTATATATCATGTAGCAATGAGTTGTATTTCAATCATGTTTTCTCTAAATAACATCTATGTTCCTATTATAGAGTTCCACATTATGTAAACAATGTTAGCCAAATCCTTGGGGGATTGTTGTCTTGTATAGTGTTGTGAGCAATATAATAGGTCCCCTTCCATTCTTGTTCCTACACTTGGGGGGCAAGGATGTCATCTCCTTCTTTTCTATCTTTTTGGGATTCACCTCTTTCCTTGGTTAAGCAGTATTTATCTATTATGTGATATCCAATCATACATGAAAATTTTGGTTTTCATTGAGGATCTTTGTCCTTGATCACAACCTATTTCATTGTTTGACATTGGGTTTCCATGGTGGATAAATGTCTCACCTTGGAAACTGAATAGTGTGCTATCCCTCACAAGGGTTACTTTTTCACTTCTTGCATGATATCTCTTTGCATTCATCCCTTTCATGGCCTCATAGGAGTTGTGACCTTCTTGGCTTGGACTAGGTGTTGTCTATGGATATTGTCTCAATACTGAAGAGGGCTTTATCCTTGTTCTTTTATTTCCTTAACATGTCAAAATAGTATGTTTTTGCCATATTAAGGAGGGGGGCATATATATGGCCTCCCTCATTCTATATTATGTATTTTGGTTCTAACCTTTTGTTTTGTAGGATGCTAAATCTCGGAAGGTAACACACATAAGTTGCTAAATCCTAAAGGGACATGCATTTCCAATTTCAAATATGCTAAATCTTCTAAAGGTAACACACATAAGTTGCTAAATCTTGAGGAGACACACATTTTTCAAATTTTTCAATATGCTAAATCTTGGAAGGTAATGCACATAAGTTGCTAAATCCTGAAAAGACACGCATTTTCAATATGCTAAATCTTCCAAGGGTAACATACATAAGTTGCTAAATCCTGAGGAGACACGCATTTTGTATTCCATGGTGTTACAAGAAGGTGGATCCATGGGTACTTTATAAAAGTCATCAGAAGAAGCACTACATACATGCACAAAGCCATCAGAAGGTGCACAATATTATGGGGTGACTATCAAGTGTTTTCTTGGTGGGCCATCCTATCCTTTTGTGGTTCACAGTGAGATATACACATCTTACTGGGCGAGCTAGCCACTCCTCTCTTCCCTTTTCTATCTTTTTCTAGTGATGTCTCTCTTATCACAATCTTGGAGTTGACAAAGACTCAAGTCCCTGGGGGCTTGAGGATTCCTTTGTCCCTTTGATTTCAATTAGATTATCTTTTTCTTTGTGATCTCCTTTACCAAGAGTTTGCATTGAGTCCATACTCTTGCTAAAGTGGGGGCTTAATGTATCATCTTAAAATGGAAGCACTTCCATGATAAGAGCATTTATCCCTCTGAGTAAGTGGTTTGGGGTCATGTTGAATCCCTTGAATGGGTACTTGACTTGGATCTAGCTTTTTCCCCTATTCTACCCCATTTTCCACTTCTTCCTAGCATTTTCCTGACATTTTAGACTATGAACCTGAGATTCTTGACCTTAGGGTCAAGGTTGAACTTTTAGGTCAAAGTCGACCTTGACCCTGACCTAGGTTAGGGATGACCTTGACCTTGACCTAGGTCAAGGTTGACCTCTTCCTTGACCCTAGGGTCCAGGATCCTCAGGGTTAGCTTCCAGTTTCAAGATTTCATCAGAATCTTGTCTTTTCCCTCTTCGGGGCCATTATTTCTTGGATTAAGTGTCAAATTCTCAAATTAATATTTGAGATGACCTTTCTCAAAATTTTTATAGAATTCACAATTTATTATTGGAGATGATCCTTTCTCGACTTTTGTGCCTAATGCTCAAATTAACTGTGGGGTTGGCCTTACCTTGAATTTTGAGACAAGGCTCTTAAATAATTATTTTCATCTCTATATTAAGGGTGGTCCCCTTTTAGAGTTTTGTGTCAAGACTTTAATTTAATTTCCTCTCCATGTGCACCTCTCTAGAGTTTTGTGCCATGGGACCTTAATTATTGTTCTCTACGAGGCCCCTCTTGTGCCCTAGATCACTATAAAAGGGATCCTTCCTCTCTCATTTTCTCCATCTCATCTCACAATCTCTCAAGATCTCAAGAAAGAATATCAAGCATTCAAGCATTCAAGCCTTCAAGCATTCAAGCATTCATGAATTCCATTCATCAAGGAGATCCATTAGAAGCCATTGAAGGATTCAAGCTCTATGGAACCCTCATGTTGAATGTCCATCCATTCAAGCCTCTTCCTATTCCAAGATCCATTCAAGATTAGTATTGAAAGTCTAAAGGAAATTTATTGGAGACATCCTATATTTGATTCTACATTCATCCATTCTTGTGGATTCAAGGATTCAAATCTTCCACAAGGGTTTCAACATAATCAAGGTGAATTTTTCTGTTTACTTTGTTTACTACAATAATTTCAATTCAATTTCAAGGTTAATTCCTAAAGAGGGGTTTGACTGAGGCAAACCCCTCCCCCCCAACAAATAAAACCATTTTTCTTGTAGGTACAGGTGTGGAATTTTAGATCTGAGATCAGATTTGGATACCCTTTTCGGTGAACTTCCAAGATCTATGAACAAAGTCAAAATTGACCTTCAGAATAAAAATGTAGCCTTTGACCTTTTATGAGGGTCAAAGTTGACCTGTTCTAACTCAAAAAAAGATTTCTGGGTTTTTTAGATCTCGCAGTTTCGGTTTAAAATTACAAAAATCAACAATTTTTGAGATTGTTTGACAGGGTTTTCAGCCGATTATTTTTTAGAGGTAAGTACCTTTATTTCTTTATTTCAATATTAATCATCTATATTTACTTTCCTTATCAATACAATTCAAATGTATGTTTAAAATATTGGCTTTGGTGTCTCTTTTATGTGCAAACCATTGTTCTAGGACCCCATACATATTTTACCTTATACACGTGGTATCTCTCACCTTGTTGTTTCTCATGTTAAACCTTTATCTAAAGGTGCCAAGGAGTTAGGTTATGTTCTACTTGCTATGATTGTTGAACCTTCTTTTCCCATATTCATTCCTATTCCTAGAATTCCTACTTATGTGCGACCACTTATGACCACATTTGTTCAATTTTCTAATCCTATACATGTTATTCTTCCTAGTCTATCCATTCCATCTCTTCCTATGAGTATTCCATCTATTTCTTTTCCTACCTCTATGCCTTCTTCTCATAGTGTGCCTTTTACATATTTCAATCCTCTTCCTACATCTATTTCAATTTTTTCTCTTATCACTTATAGGGTTCTTTCTACTTCCTATATATTTCCTAGCCTATCCAATGTGACCATGCTTACTATTTCATCTAATGATTCAACTATCATTAGTCTTTCTCAAACTATTTCATCCTTGGAAGAATAACTTGCTTCATTAACTCAGTCCAAGTTTAATGTGCCTGCATGTCACATTGCTAATCCTTTATCCATATATATTATCTACGTGGTTATTCCTTAAGATATTGAGATGCCTCATCTTGACACTTATAATGGTTTTGGTGACCCTATGAATCATGTTAAGACTTTTCAAATCCTATGTAGCAACTTTTACCATGATCATAGGCTCATGACCAAGTTCTTTACAAGGACATTTCGAGATAAGGCCTTGCAATGGTACTCTTCTTTGCCTCCCTATTCTATTGGCTCTTTTCAAAATCTTACTAATGATTTCACTCAAAAATTTCAAAATAATATTGGTCCTCAAGTTTCTTTTCTTGACTTAATGAATTGCAAACAAGGAGTTAAATAAAAATTTAGTGACTTTATCGATAGATTTAAATATTTGTATGCTTAGATTTATTAGATAATGTGCTTGATATTGATATACAACACATATTTATTGATAATTTATCAAATAAATTTAGGGATAATATTTTTCTTACTAAGTTCACTTCCTTTTCCCAACTATGTTGATGCAGGAGCATCTCAGGTCGTTGGCAATCCTGTGTCACCAAAAACATGTTTGTGTTTTTTTGTGTTGCTCAGTTCTTTCTTTGACCGGGTTGGCTCAGTAGTTTCTTGGTTTCCTTTGTTAACTAAGGTTGGTCACTTATCTCTTTGGCACTCAGTTAATTCCTTGGTGCTCGGTGATGCTTTTCTGGCGTTTAATTATCCTTTCTTACCGATGTGTTTGTTTTAGTTTCCTATTGAGGCCAACTCTTGCAATTAATTATGGTCACATATCTAATGCTGGTATCTATCATTGGGAAGCGTGTGGACCTAGATTTGGCCATTTGGTCCATTGATGGTGGATCAGATGGATGACTTGTTCAGTAGCCTCTTGTATATATTGTAATATTTGGTTGTAGTTTAAGGAGTTAGTTTTGATAGAAGATAGTAGTTAGAAGATTGTAGATTATTTTAGATCCTCACATGTTGGAGGACTTTTGTACTTGAATTTTAATATCTGGTCTAAACCAAGAAGGCCTTACAGCCTGACATGTATGAATCAATTTAACTGAATAATAAGAAGATATCTACATTCTCTCTCTCACTTGTGTGTTTTCTATTTTTACGTGTGATCTCAGCAAGGTGGATCTGGTTAGGGTGTGCCTTTGGCCCCTCTCCCCATCCTCCCTTTCACTAGGTGGTATCAAAGATGAGGTGAGATCTGGATCTAGGTTTGTGAATCTATGTTTAATGGTTCCTTCTTTTCAAACCCTATTTGATTTGTTGTGGGGTAGCATATTGTAATCTGGGCTACAATTATAGAGGGTTTCAAGATGGTTTGTAGGAGGTGAGATGAGGATCCAGGATTGGCAGACATGTTGAGACAACTTTCTGAGCTAGATTAGAAGCTGTTAAAATAGCCTAGTGAAGAGGAAGACATTTTGAAGATGTTAGTGATGATGAAATTGAGGAAGAAGAATTTGATGTAGAACTTGCACTGGTGATGGATCAAGGTGAGGAAAGATTGTTGAAGGCTTTAAAAAATATGAAGTCTACACCAAACTTTAATCCTCCTAAGTATAGTGGAAAATTGGATTCAAATGAGTTGGTGAACTAGATCACCAAGATGAAAAAGTACTTCAAATATGAAAATGTCCCTGAAGAAAAGAAGGTGAAAATTGCAAGCACAAAGTTGAAAAGTCATGCATCCTTGTGGTGAGAACATCTGCATTTGGATAGAAAGAGGAAAGGGAAAGAAAAAATTAAGGTATGGAATAAGATGGTGAATAAGCTGAAAGGAAAGTTTTTACCTTGTGATTACTAGATTAACCTAGTTAGGCAAATGCAAAGTTTAATGAAGAAATATAGCTTGGTAAAAGAGTATACCGAGGAATTCTATAGATTAGATATCAAATCTAGACATGATGAAGATGACGTGGAAAGAATTCCTAGGTGCCTGAATGGACTGGAAGTTTCCATCCAAGAAGAGATCAGTTTGGTCAAATTGGATAACATTAAAGAATCTTATCAATTTGCATTGAAAGCTAAGGAGAAATTGAACAAAAGACATGAGAAAAGACAAAGAGGTAGAGGTGGTAGATTCCCTAGAGAAAGAGGTAGATCTTATGGTGAAAATAGTAGATCTGAACCAGAAAAGCCAAATTTAGATAAAGGAAAGACCGAGTGGAAAGGTGAAAGTTCATCTAGAGGAAGAGGCAATAACTACCAAGGTGGTTATAAAAGAGGTGGGTTTTGAGTAACTTTTTACAATTCTATTGAAGAAGGATATAGATCAGTGGAGTGTAAACATGAGGGTAAGAACGTTGGTAGTAGTAGAAATGCTTTGGTGCAAGAAGAGTCACCAAATGAACCTGAGAAGGAAAAGAACTTGATGGTAAGGAGAGCACTTTGGAGTGAAAGTAATAATGAAGATTCGGTAAGGAAAAGTTTGTTCAAGACCAGATGTAGAGTTTCTGATAAAGTTTGGATGGAAATCATTGACAGTGGTAGCTTGGATAATCTGGCATCTGAGGAAATGGTCACAAAGTTGTAGTTGAAAAGGTTGGAACATCCGAAGCCCTATAAGATTTCATGGCTCAAAGATGAGCATACACTCTTGGTAAGTGAACAATGCTATGTGAATTTTAAAATTGGAAAGTACTATGATAGACATGCTATATATGATGGGAGATTGCATAAACATACTATTTGGGATAATGGGAGAAGATAAATCTTGTTATCTTTGATTGAAGAACTCATTAGTAATGTTAGTACATCTGTGAAAGTTTTTTTAATGGAAGGAATAAATTTTGTTAAGGATTTGAAGAAGAATGATGTATGTTTTGATGTAATTCCTAAAAAATTGAGTAAGAAAATAGAGGATAGAATTCCTGAAGAGATTGATAAGTTAATCACTAAGTACAATGAGATCATTTTTGATAATGTACCTGATGGTTTTCCACTAAAGAGAAGCATTTATTATTGCATGGATCTAATCCTTAGAGCTATTTTATCGAATAAGGCACCACATCGATTAACACCTAGTGAGAATCAGGAATTGAACTGACAGATTTAAGAATTATTGTAGGAAGGTTTGATTTGAGAAAGTTTCAGTCCTTGTGCAATACCTGATGTATTGCCACCTAAGAAGAATGGAGAATGGTGAATGTGTACTGATTCTAGAGAAATCAACAAAATAATATTAAAATATAGGTTTCCTATACTGAGAATGGATGACATAACGGACAGTTTCACTGGAGCAAAGTAGTTTACCAAAATTGATTTGAAAAGTGGGTATCATCAAATCAGAATTAGAGAAGGTGATGATTGGAAGACTGCTTTTAAGATAAAAGAAGGTTTGTATGAGCGGTTGGTTATGCCTTTTGGTTTAACTAATGCACTGAGTACTTTTATGAGATTGATGAATGAAGTTTTGAAGAAATTCTTAGTTAAATTTGTGATTGTATACCTAGATGATATTCTGATATTCAGTAAGACCAAAGAAGAACATTTGTGACATGTTAAAAAAGTATTGCAGAGGTTGAAAGAAGAAAAGTTGTTGATAAATTTGAAAAAGTGGACTTTCATGCAAGAGGCGATTGTGTATTTGGGATTTGTGATTTTAGCTAATGGTTTGAAGATGGATCTTGAAAATGTTGAAGCATTTTGAATTGGCCTACACCTGAGAATGCTAGTGAGGTAAGATCATTTCATGGTTTGGCAAATTTTTAATGAAAGTTCATTAGAAATTTTAGTTCAGTTTGTAATGCTATGAATGAGACTATGAGAGGAGATAAAAGAGAATTCAAGTTGACACATGGAGCTAATAAAAGTTTTGAGACTCTAAAGAAGAAGGTTGTTGAATTTCCTATGTTAGCATTGTCTGATTTTAATAAGGTATTTCAAGTAGAATGTGATGCAAGTGGAAGTGCAATAGGAGATGTGTTGAGTCAAGAAGGTAAACCTGTTTCTTTCTTTAGTGAAAAGTTGAATGATACAAAAAGGAAATATTCTATGTATGATCAAGAATTCTATGCTATTGTTCAAGCCCTAAAGAAATGGAGACATTATTTGATACTGAGTGAGTTTGTGTTGTATACCTATCATAAAGCTTTAAGTATTTGGGTAGTCAAAATAAGTTGAATCAAAGACATATGAAATGAGATGAATATTTGTAGAGTTATACATTTGTCATAAAATATAAGAGTGGAATCACTAACCGAGTTGCTAATGCATTAAGTAGAAGAAGATCTTTGATGATTGAGATGAAAATTGAAGTTCTTGGTTTTGATGACATGAGAGATTTGTATGAATTTGATCCTAAATTTTCTGAGTCATGGAGAAAGTGCACACAACCTATTCAAGATCAACTGAATACTAAATGGGAAGAATATTTCATTCAAGGAGGTGTGTTGTTTAAAGGTATTTAGTTGTGTATATTGAGAGGATCAATGAGAACTAATTTGATAAAGGAGAAACATGTGTATTCCAAATTTTTTAAAATTATTTTTGGGTAAGTAAGTTTTTGATTAAATATTAATAAAAAAAGAAGCCTTCTTAATATAATTACAAGAATAAATTATTAAAAATAATTTCTAATAAATTAATAAAAAAATATTCCTTTTAACATCATCTAAAAGAATACATTTTAAACTAGTACTTGCACCTTTGAAGGGTGGAAGGGTTACACCAATAATGTTATATATATTAAATGATGTCACTGATGTAGAAAGTTTTCTAATAACATTTTGTGTGCACAATAAAACATTGGTAGGATAATTTCATCTTTGTTATTTTTTCTTCCTTGGGACTCATAGAGTGCACCCTGTTAGACTTTTCTGAAGTTATTTTCTTTGCAAGTTTTACCAGTAACTTTGCACCTCCATAATGAACTTCACATGCTCTTGGTCAGGATGGCTTATGCTTTTATTGTCCTCCTCCAAATGAATGGATTTAGAAATAAAATTATCATTATCATTAATGAAACACAAACTATTATAGTGGTTTCCATCATGATATGAGACATGATGTATTGGTGATATGAAATGTTTGATCAAAATATTTTTATTACACAGTAAAACATAAGGTAGAATAATTTCATCTTTACTATTCCATACATGGAAAATAATTAAATTTTATTTGGATAACTATGCTAAGTTAAATTATGTTATAAAATAATCCTAAAGTATAATTTATTTCAATTTTTGGGAATCTATGCTTTCAACTTTTGAAATGAAATAAATCACACCAATAAAAAAGAGAACTCCCACACTCTCCCCATCCCTACATTTATATCTTTCTCTCTCAGACACATAAACACTCCTTCATTCTCCCTCCCTATCTCTATTTTATCTTATCCTTCTTCTTTTGCCTCCTTTCCTCTCCCCTCTTTCCATTTATCTCTCTCCTACTCACTTCCTCTTTGCCTCTCCTTTATATCTCTCTCTCATATACACACACTCTCCCCCTTATTTTTTCATCCCTATTTATATTCCTATCAAACTTTTCACCCCTCTCTCTCTCTCACTCACTCACACACACACACACACATCAATCTTACTCAATACTACCTCCCCCCCCCTCTCTACATCTATCTCCTTATCTTTTCCTATATCTTTCTATCCCTATTTCTCTCTCTCGAATAAAATGAGTTGAGGTAACAAAAGAAAGGTTCAAACAATTAATTCTATTATTTAAAAATATAGGAGTTTTTATTGCATATAATTATCTATTAAAATATATTAATTTTCCCCAACTTGAAAGAATGATTATAATAGATCTAATATTACATAGAAGAATACTAATGTTCATTAATATATAGTTGAAAAGAAAGCGATCGTGTGAGTTTCAAACATCAGTGTTATCTATCATAAGCTTGTGATTTCCTTTGAACGATGTTGGATATCTAATCAAATATGCTATTAGAACTTATCAAATATCAATATTGATAAAAAAAATTCCAACACAATCTAAGTTAGAAATAGTTGCAATATTCTTTATGAATTGTGGAAATTTGATATCATTAATTACTAAAATATACTCTACTATGGAATCCTCTCCCCACACATACGTACATCCCATTCCAAATTTTTTATTCCAATTCTCTATCACAATTCAATCATAAAACATTCATAAATGTGAACTAAAAAGTGTGGCTTGCCAAAGGCCTACTTAGTTTTTCTTCTTAAATTATCTTTGTATATCACAAGGTTTAGTCAAGGACAGATAGCGATTGTTTGGCTAATTCCTATCATTTATTCTATATTTCAAGTTGATCATTTACATTTAAAAATGGAAGCCAATAGAAAATAAGTAATGAAGATGTTGACAAATCTACCTCAATGCTAAACCCATCTAAAACTAATATTTGCCTTGGAAGAGACCTTAATGTTTATGTGTAGTTTTTTTTACATACCAAAGGTTATTGTACAAGGAGGTTTTTCTTCTACACGGGGATAAATTACATCAAGAGGATCATACATAAAAGAATTCAAACATGCCTTCCAAGTCTGATGATTAGAGCTATTATAATAACTAAGAGGGGGGTGAATCAGTTATCCACAGTCCCAAATACAAAATGTATATCCAAAAATAATTTACTTAAACTTTTGCAGCTTAGTAACATAAAATACTATTTTTTCTATGCTTTTATCGATTACCAGTTAATAACTTATAGTAATTACTGATCAAATCCAATATGCAACATGTAAAGTATGATAACAAAAAATCATCATAGTCAATACATAACACAAGAGATTTAACATGGAAACCTATAAAGGGAAAAACCACCTGGGCCCGACAACCCAAAAATTGTTCACTCTTCTGAAGTGAGGTCGGTGAAGATCCAACCCTATTAAAGGTTATAAAACACACTATAAGGTGTAACCTTGTTAGAAGATTTAACACTAACCGTTATCGTCCAACCAGCATTCACTATAGGGTTGACCTGATAACAAATGTACACTCTATGAATGACATTACAAGACTTTCAAGTCCACTTAGTTAAGAGATTTATCTATTTACAATGGTTAAACTACAACAGTAGATGATCTGATTACAATAAAACTTCTATTGCAGATGTTTAGATCTATATTTATGCTCATTCAAATCCTCTGATCAATATATCAATTCTATTTCAACAATATTCAACAACTTACTATCTCTTGATTATAGCTTTCTGACGGTCAGTAATCTTTGCAGTTCGGTTCTCCTTAACTATTTTGATCAGGCATGCATGAAGATCTGTTCATGCAAAATCTCTGCAATCTCCTTCTTTCAGCATTCATTTCATCATGAAACCCTAGTCTCTTAAATAGAAAAATAAACCATTTTCTTCTCATCCATCAGATTTTGCTGCTTATTCTCCTTCGTTGATTTTTTCACTTAAACCTTCCTTGGATGATGTGTCATTAACACATTTTGTTTCTCTCCTTTAGATCTTCTTCAAATTTTGTTAGCTGTTGATCTTCATAACAAACATCATTTCCATCACTGAGTTTGAGGTACTTTCCAGCTCATCAATCCTTATCAGCTAAACTAATCATTTAGTTATTTTCTTTATGCTCAGTTAACAAAGAAATACATCGGTGAACATAAGCTTGGTTTATACTGTGCTCAATATACACTACACTACTCAGTGTATATTGGAATGCTTTATTAACCGACCACACTGCTTTGTAACAATGTGCTTCTATCTTCATAATAGATTAATGCAACATAATCAAGTCAACAATATGAAGTCATAGACTCATCAATAAGTTACCAAGACTATTCTTTGTCCTCATCTATCCTATCCATCTTCTTTAATATAGATATCTCGATTCCTCATATTTCTCTTCTCTTCTACAAATGTTTAGATATATGAAACTACCATGATAAGTACTGTCAAAACTAGTTGACATCAATGACAACATAAAACTAATTTAATTAGCTTACATCACAATTCAATCTTCAAGTTCTCAATCAGTTGTAGTTCATCAATCTCTCCCTTTGGCACTAATGGAAACTCAAGCAATATGAAGTATACCATACACATACCAAACATGTATTCTACAACTCAGTAAACAAAATGTTGTAATTCGGTATAAGCTCTCCCTAGCTTAATATGTTTAATCACTACATTACTTAACAACATTGCAAATGTAGACTATCTTTTGTAGATATGATCTTTGCAACTCTCATATTTCTTCTTCTATTCTCAGTAACTAATCTTCAATGTTCTATTTATCACTCCCTTTGTCTCTTTTTCTCTCTCCCTTTGATAGATATGTATTATTTTCCTCAATTATCATATTGTTTATCTCTCCCTTTGACAACAACTCCAAAGAGACACATAAACATACAACTATGTAGTAGCCATGTAACTCTCTATTATCTAGTGCATTCTCTATATCTCTGTATACTGTTATGCAAATCTATTCCAGTTCTTCAAACTTTTCACAACCTTAGAAAAAAATCTAAAGTGTGAACTATGCTGCATCAACATGAATGATCTTTTGATAGGATTAGGATGATGAAACCTCTAGATCACCTTAGTGACTAGTAGATAGGGGACAGACCCCAAGTCTAGTCCTCAAGTATTCAAATGTATCCTTTGACAGAGGCTTGGTAAATATGTCTGCAAGTTTTTCTTTAGATGTAACAAATTCTAGCTTCACTTGCTTTTCATGTACTTGTTCTCTTAAGTAGTGATACTTAATAGATATGTGCTTTTTTTTTTAGTGCATCACTAGATTCTTTGAAATGTTAATAGCACTAGTGTTGTCACAATATATAATCCCCAACTCAGTGATTACCTCATTCATACCTTCCAACACTTGTTTGATGTAGGAAATATTTGAATAGTTTGTAGTAGCAACAACATACTCTGCTTTAGTAGTAGACTAGGAAATGCAAGATTGTTTCTTACTTGTCCATGTAACAAGTCTTTCACCAAAGAAAAATGCTCCTCTGGTGGTACTCTTTCTATCATCCACATTTTCATCCCAATCAACATTGGTGTAGACTTTCAGTTCAAATTTTCCATCCTTAGGATACCATAATCCATAATCTTTAGTTTTCTTTAGGTATCTTAAGATTCTCTTTATAGCAACCATGTGTGATTCCCTAGGATTTGTAGAAAATCTAGCAACTATCCCCACAACATGTTCTATGTCTAGTCTACTATGTACTACATACATTAACTTACCAATCATAGATCGGTACAGTGTCTGGTTTACCTATGTAGTTTCATCCTCTTTAGTCAGTTTGCATCTAGTAACCATCAGTGTTCCAATAGGTTTAGAATCTTCCAAGACAAATGTCTTCAATACTTCCTAGATATATTTGGGTTGTGTGATGAATATTTCATCATTCTGTTGAATCACTTGTAAGCCTAGAAAGAACGTAATCTCTCCAAACATAGACATTTCAAATTCACTTCTCATTTCATTAGCAAATGATTTACATATGTGATCTTGTCCTCCAAATATTATGTCATCCACAAATATCTCAGTAATCAAAATAGTGTCATCAGACTCACCTTTCATATACAAATTTCTATTTATCACTAGTTCTAACAAAACCAATACTCAGCAAATAGTTATGAATCCTATCATACCAGGCTCTCGGTCCTTTTTTTAAACCATATAAATATTTTTGTAATCTACATACCATATCTTTCTTGTCTGGATCAATGAACCCTTCTGGTTGTTCTATGTAGAGTTCCTCTTCAATTATCTCATTCAAAAAAGAAGATTTAACATCCATTTGGTAAACTTTGAACTTCTTCTGTGTAACATATGCAAGTAACATTCCGACTCCTTCTAATCTAGCAATAGGTGCAAAAGTTTCACCATAATCTATTCTTTCCTCCTATGTATATCCCTTCCATACCAATCTAGCTTTATGCCTTGTTACCTCTCCATTCTCAATAAGCTTGTTTCTGAATATCCACTTAGTACCGATAAGATTCTTATCTTTAGGTTTGGGTACTAAAGTCCACATCTTTTTTTTCTTTGTCTGTTCTATTTCCTCTTTCATTACATTCACCCATTCATCATTTTCTAATGCAACTTTTACATTCTTTGGTTCATATTCAAAAACTAAACATGTACCTTGTCTTGCTTTACTCCTTGTCATCATGTCAGCTTCTCTGTTTCCAATTATTTATGTCTCAGGATGATGTCTTCTAAAAAATCTTGCCAATACTTGATCTCTTCTATGTTGTTCATCCTATGCAGGTTCATTTTCTTGCTCATTGGTTTCTCTTTCCTATTCTTTGGTATTATTTTCCTATTGACCGGTTGTCATAGTTTGTGGCGTTGTTAGGTACTCTAGGTGTTCAATGTAAGTGAATCTACCATAGTCTTTTGGTTCCTTTGTGCTTTCCTCTACATTCTTATCATCAAACTCATCCACCTAAACATTAGCACTTTCAATCATTTTATTAGTTACTTTGTTAAGACACTTGTATGCTTTACTTTTAGTGGAATATCCCCAAAATATCCCTTCATCACCTTTTGAGTCAAACTTTCCTTTTCTTTCATCTTTTAGAATAAAGCATTTACTTCCAAAAATTCTAAAATAACTTATAGTGGGTTTGTGGCCAAACCATAACTCATAGGGTGTCTTATCAGTGTCCTTCTTCAGTTATACTCGGTTCAGAACATAAATAGTTGTGCTAACTGCTTCTCTCCAATATGTCTAAGCAACATTATTTTCTACCATTAATGTCCTTTCATAGTCAATGATTGACCTATTCCTCCTTTCAGCTATTCTATTTTGTTGAGGTGTCCTCGGTGCAGAAACGGGTCTTTTTATACCATGCTCATTACAAAAGTTAGTAAATTCATCATAAATAAATTCACCACCTCTGTCAAATCTCAAACATTTTAACTCTTTACCAGTCTCTTTCTTAACTTTTTCTTTATACCACTTGAACATCTTAAATGCCTCTCATTTTTCTTTCAAGAACATGATAGTCATTAATCTAGTGTAATCATCAACAAAAAGAATGAGATATCTATCTCCATAGTAACTTTGAGTTCTCATAGGACCACATAGGTCATTGTGAACTAACTCAAGTATTTTCTTTGTTGAATAATATTTTATTTTGAAACTAGATTTTGTCATTTTACCTTTCTAACATTCATGACACATAACATGATTAGGCTTTGGTAAGTTAGGCAGACCTCTAGCCTTTTTCTTTTTACTGATCTTAATCATGTTATCAAAATTCACATGGCATAACCTTCTATGCCACAACCATTCATCCTCATTTTTCATCATTAAGAAAGAAGACTCATCATTATCAAGATCAAATAAGTTACCTTTTGATTGTGCTCCTGCTCCAACAAGTCTTCCTCCATCATCAAATATTTTTACTTTCTTGCTCTCAAAAGCAACTCGGTGACCAGAATTGTTTAGTTGTGCCACACTTAGAAAATTATAGTTTATTCCTTCTAACCAATAAGAATTATCACATTTTATTCTATCATTTATCATCATGGATCCTTTTCCTCTAACCATACAGGGTGTATCATTACCCATTTTTACGGATCCTCCATTGTATTGCTCAAGATCAATTCTTTCTTCATCACCAATCATGTGATGTGTACAACCACTATCTATGATCCATGTATCATTTTTAATTACTTTTGAAATTAGTGCTATTTATACATACCTCTCTTCTTCCTCTAAATCATCCTTCATAGCAACAAATACAACTTCTACATCATCATCTGAACCAGTGTCAGTATCTTCTTCTTCAGCAATGTAACATACCTTTTTACCTTTATCATTGTTGTCTCAATTGTCTCTATTGTAGTGTTGGTAACTTCTATTATTTCTTCTCCCATAGCTTCCTTCACCAGATCGGTCTTTGTTTCTATCATCTTCCTTCCTATTTGGACATCTAGCAGCAATATGACCAACTTCTTTGCAGTTAAAACATGCTAAAGGTAATTTACCCTTATATCTACCTTTACCTTTAGGTAATCTTTTGGCCATAAGAGCTTCAAGTTCATCAAGCTCATTATCATTATTTCTATCATTATCATCATGTCTACTACTAGACTTATCAATCTTCAGAGAATTCATGAAAGCAGATTCAACAGTTGGTACAACACTATTATCTTAGTTATTAAGCTCAAATGAAGTTAGCTTACCAATCAGATTGTCAAGTGTGAGAGTATGACCGGGTGCTGATCTCATTTCATGGATTGCAAATATTCTGATTGCATAAATGGGTAATAATGTTCTAAGAATTTTTTTTACCACAGTGTCTTCATTAATAACACCATTAGATCCTCTTGTAGCATTAAAAACTTCCTTTATTCTATTTGTATACTGCACTACATTTTAAGCTTCCTTCATATTCATGTCATCGAATCTTCTTCTTAATCTTTCAACTCTGGCTTTTTTGACATTAACATCACCACTACAAACTTGAGCAAGTTTATTCCACATATCCTTAGCAATAGTACAGTCCTTGATATCTTCAAATTTGGCATCTGTCAGGGCAGCAACAATCTCCATCATAGTAACATTATGTGCATGCCTATCTCTCAATTGATCAAGGGTCAAGGGACCAGTGGGCAGTGTAAGGTAGCCATTCTCCATTAGTGTTAGGGCAGAGTTCCCAATTCCAGATATATGCAGCTTCATTCAGCTTTGCCATATTGTGAAGTTATCCTTATTTAGGTTTGGCACTTCCCTCTTATACATTTTGTGATCTTTTTGCTGAAGTCCTTAAAACTCCATTCCAAGAAACCAAGCAGCTCTGATACCAATTATTAGAACAACTGAGAGGGGGATGAATCAGCTATCCACAATCCCAAATACAAAATGTATATCCAAAAACAATTTACTTAAACTTCTGTAGCTCGGTAACATAAAATACTATTATGTTTATGCTTTTACTGATTACCAGTTAATGACTTATAGTAATTACTGATGAAATCCAATATGCAACATGTAAAGTATGATAACTAAGAATCATCATAGTGAACACATAACACAAGAGATTTAACGTGGAAACCCTATAAAGGGAAAACCCACCTAGGATTGGCAACCCAAATATTGTTCACTCTTATGAAGTGAGGTCGGTGAAGACCCAACCCTGTTAAAGGTTACAAAATACAATATAAGGTGTGACCTTGTTAGAGGATTTAACACTAACTATTATCATCCAACCAACATTCACTATGGGGTTGATAGGATAACAAATGTACACTCTATGAATGACATTACAAGACTTTCAAGTCCACTCGGTTAAGAGATTTATCTATTTACAATGGTTAAACTATAACAGTAGATGATCTGATTACAATACAACTTCTATTGTAGATGTTCAGATCTATATTTATGGTTATTCAAATCCTATGATCAATATATCAATTATCTTTCAATAATATTGACCAACTTACTATCTCTTGGTTATAGCTTTCTGACACTCGGTAATCTCTACAGTTTGGTTCTCCTTCACCATTCTGATCAGGCATGCATGAAGCTCTATTCACATGAAATCTTTGCAATCTCCTTCTTTTAGCATTCATTTCATCATAAAACCCTAGTCTCTTAAATAGAAAAATAAACCATTTTCTTCCCATCCATCAATTTTGCCACTTATTCTCCTTTGTTGACTTTGCTGCTTAAACCTTCCTCGGCTGATGTGTCAATAACACATTTTGTTTCTCTGCTTTAGATGTTCTTTGAATTTTGTTAACTATTGATCTTCATAACAAACATTATCTCCATCACTGAGTTCGAGGTAGTTTCCAGCTCATGAATCCTTATCAGCTAAACTGATCATTTAGTTCTTTTCTTGATGCTCGGTTAACAAAGAAATGCATCAGTGAACACAAGCTCAATTTATATTGTGCTCTGTATACACTACACTGCTCAATGTATACTAGAATGCTTTATTAACCAACCACACTTCTTTAAAACAATTTTCTTCTATCTTCATAATAGATTAATGCAACATAATCAAGTCAACAATATGAAGTCATAAACTCATCAATAAGTTACCAAGAGTATTCCTTGTCCTCATTTGTCCTATCCATCTTCCTCAATATAGATATCTCAGTTCCTCATCTTTCTCTTCTCTTCTACAAATGTTTAGATATATGCAACTACCATGATAACTACTATCGAAACTAGTTGACATCAATGACAACATAAAATTGATTTAATTATCTTACATCACAATTCAATCTTCAAGTTCTCAATCATTTGTAGTTCATCACAGAGCACCATTTCACATGCAAGCAATTTCTCATTCTTTTCAATGTTCTACAACAACTTGTTCCTCCCTTCATGATTAAAATTATGGCCAAGCGAAAGACAACACGTGATATATCTTGCACAATAGCTAATCTTGCTATCAACTACACAATACTCAAAATAGTTATTTTCCTTCCCGTTCTATTCATTCGGCGTACACAAAATCAACGTAAATTCCTTGCATTTAACATTTTAATCAGCAAAACAAAAGAATTAACAATATTTGTCAAACTTTTTGGGCTAAATCCACACACATATTGAAATTGAAAAATATATTAGGTCACTTGTATTGATAGATTGGTACATTTCTCTTATCTCCATCGCAAATGACTCATATTCTAAATGCTTTTGTCTAGAGTTAGTGAGCCCACAATCTTCAGCGAAAAACCTCTTGACACAACAATTCAAAGGGCCTTATAAATATCACCTTCCTCCTAAGAAACTCCCACAAATATGTTTGAAGTCAAAATTTTAACTATATATGAAATCAAAGATACTTTAATGTAGTTTTAATTGTTATTTTTTGTATTCTTATATTAAAAAATAGAATTTTTTAATGAATTTTGATGATTTATAATGTGGGAATGAAAGTGTGATTGATAATATGTGAAATGGAATATGTTGGGATTATGTTGTGAAATATTGTTAAAATAGAAAATTATATGCTATAATTTGTTTTGTGAAAGAATGCATTATTTAGTTTTATGTCACATTTTGTTGTGGAATGTGATTAGCTTACAATGTAGGTGTTATAGAGGGTTATGGGAGTGAATTCCAATGCCTTCTTATCCCATGCTAGTATGGGAGATCTAATCACATTTAAGGAGTTAGTAAATCAACTCAAAACTAATGAAGCATAGATAATTAATTAATCAAGATAATGGATGTCCCTCTCATGACTTGAGTGATTATATATAGGTTAAGTTTGATTGAATGAGACATACCTACATATGGAGCTTGAGACATACATAATCAAGTAGGTCCTCATATTTAAGAGAATAGTACTTAGTTTTATGTGAGATCATCGCTTTAGGCCTTGCGATGATAATCCCTTACTAGCACTCTAACATCTTGACGCAAGGGAGAAGTCAAGAGGGGCCAAAGGATGGCACACCCTAATGATTGAGCCTACTCAACAACATGCAGAAGCAACATAATAACAAAGTGAGAGAGAGAATGCAAAGTCTTTCATATATTTTCATCAAATAGAACCATACATGTTAGTCTATAAGGCCTTCCGATTATGGCCAATTATTACAATCAATTACAGAAGTCCTCAAACATGCGAAGATCTTCTGACCATCTCTAATTCAACTATCTTCTATGTTATATCCCCACAAATAACTCCCCTAAATTTTAAAAAGACAACTACATTTATACAAGAGGCTATTGAAATGAGTTGTCCTTCAAATCCACAATCAATAGAAGAAATAGTCAGATTTGGGACCATACGCTTCCCAATGATTGATTCCAGCATTAAATCTATGACCCATAATCAATGCACAAGTCAACCTCAACAAGAACTCAAACTAAACCCATCAGTCAACAAAGGTTATCAAGCGCAAGACAAGCATCACCGAGCACCAGGGAATTTACCGAGCACTAAAGATAACCAACCAACAAGGGCGAACATAGGAAACTGAGCAATAGCGAACCAACTTGGTCAAAGTAGGAACCAATCAAGACATACAAACTCAAATATGTTTTTGGGTGACACAAGATTGTCAAGGACCCAAGATGCTCCTACATCAGACACCTAGGGTTATTTTGAAATGATTCTCCAAATCATTCAGGTATGATATGAGTTGCATCCAATTCAGACTATGAAATCCATGAAATATCTTCCATCTGTCTATTCTTCCATTTTACTAGATATTCCATATATTGTTTTCCTCTTGTGCTTTTTCCAACTCTTCATGGAATGTCTTCATGTACTCAACAAATTTTACTCCTTCTGCACTTCTCTTACTTTCATTAGCAATTTCTCTCAAATCAGATATACCTCTCGGTTGTATGACATACACAATCTCAAATGGTGTCTTTCCAATACTTCTATTCACTGAATTATTGTATGCAAACTCTACTTATGTCAAGATAGAATCTCAATTATTCAGTGTGTCTCCAACTAAACATCTCAAAAGATTTCCCAAACTTCTGTTCACAACTTCAATATGTCCATCAGTTTGTGGGTGAAATGTAGAACTATATTTTAGCTTAGTGCCAAATTTCTTCCAAAGGGTCCTCCAAAAGTATCCAAAAAATTTACTATCTCGGTTAGAGATAATACTCCTTGGTAATCCATGTAATCTAACAATTTCCTTAAAGAAAATATCTTCTACATGTACTGCATCTGATGTCTTTCTACAAGGTATAAAATGTGCCATCTTAGAAAATCTATCCATAGAAACAACTATAGAATCATTACCTCTTACTATCTTCGGTAAGCCAAGAACAAAATCCATACTCATGTCAATCCAAGGTTTCTCAGGAAGAACAATCAGTGTATACAATCTAGTATTCTGACTTACTCCTTTTGTAATTTGACAAACTCCACAACTTCTCACAAATTTATGAACATCTTTATATAACTATGGCCAAAAGTACTTCTCCTTAAGAAAATTCCATGTTTAATCAATACCAAAATATCCAGTGAAACCACTACTATGTTTCTCTTTTATCAGATTAGTTCTCATTACTCCTCTCTGTATATATAACTAAATACCTTTAAACAACATACCTTCCTGAATAAAATATTCATCCTATTTAGTATCTTGTTGATCTTGAATATGCGCTCTGCACTTTCTCCATGGCTTAGAAAAGTCAAGATCAAACTCATAAGAATCTTTCATCTCATCAAATCCAAGAACTTCAATTTTCATCTCGGTCATCAAAGATCTTCTTCTACTCAATGCCTCAGCAACTCGGTTAGTGACTCCACTCTTATGTTTTATCACAAATGTATAACTCTATAAATACTCAAACCATTTCATATGTCTTTGATTCAACTTATTCTAAGTACCCCAATATTGTAAAGCCTTATGATCAGTATACAACACAAATTCACTCAGTATCAAATAATGTTTCCATTTCTTTAGTGCTTGAACAATAGCGAAGAATTCTTGATCATACACATAATATTTTCTTCTAGCATCATTCAACTTTTCACTAAAGAATGCAATAGGTTTACTTTCTTAACTCAACATAGCTGCAATTTCACTACCACTTGCATCACATTACACTTGAAATATCTTACTGAAATCAAGCAATGCTAAAATAGGCAATTCAACAACTTTCTGCTTCAAGGTCTCAAAACTCTTATTGGATCCATGTGTCCACTTGAATTCTCTTTTATCTCCTCTCATAGTCTCATTCATAGCATTAAAAATTGAAATGAAATTTCTTATGAACTTTTGGTAAAAACTTGCCAATCCATGAAATTATCTTACCTCACTAGCATTCATAGGTGTAGGCCAATTCAAAATAGCTTCAACCTTTTTAGGGTCCATTTTCAAACCATCAGCTGAGATCACAATCCTAAATACATAATTTCCTCTTTCATGAATGAACACTTTTTCAGATTTATCAACAAATTTTCTTCTTTCAATCTCTGCAAAACTTGTGTAACAAATGTTCTTTTGTGGTCTTATTGAATATCAAAATATCATCAGGATATACAATCAAAAACTTACCCTAGAATTTCTTTATTCATCAATCTCATAAAAGTACTCGGTGCATTGGTTAAACCAAAAGGCATAACAAACCACTCATACAAACCTTCTTTTGTCTTGAAAGTAGTCTTCCATTCATCACCTTCTCTGATTTTGATTTGATGATACTCACTTTTCAAATCAATTTTGGTAAAATAATTTTCTCCAGTCAAAATATTCATTATATCATCCATTCTCGGTATAGGAAACCTATACTTCACTTTTATCTTATTGATTTCTCTAGAATTAGTACACATTCTCCATTCTTGATTCTTCTTAGGTGCCAATACAAGAGGTACTGCACAAGGAATCAAACTTTCCTTGATCAAACCTTTCTCCAGCAAGTCTTGAATCTTTCAGTTCAATTCCTGATTCTTGATAGGTGTTAACCGATGAGGTACCTTATTTGGTAAACTAGCTCCAAGGATTAGATCCATACAATGATCAATGCTTCTTTTCAGTAGAAAACCATCAGGCACATTATCATAAATGATATCCTTATACTCGGTGAGAAACTTATCAATCTCCCAAGGAACACTATCCTTTGTTTTCTTACTCGGTTTGTTAGGAATCACAACAAAACATACATCATTCCTTTTTAAGTCCTTCACAAAATTTCTTCCTTCCATCAAGAAAAATTTCACAAACATGAAAACATTACTAATAGGTTCTTCGATCAAAGGTAACAAGATTTGTTTCTTTCCATCAACCACAATAGTATACTTATGCAATCTCCCATCATATATAGAATGTCTATCATATTGCCAAGGTCTAACCAAAAAAATATGACAAGAATCCATAGGCATCATATCACACAACACATTATCATAGTACTTTCCAATTTTCAAATTCACATAGCATTTTTCACTTACCAAGAGTGTATGCTCATCTTTGATCCATGAAATTTGATAGGGCTTTGGATGTTCCAATCTCTCCAACTACAATTTTGTGACCATTTCCTCAGATGCTAGATTCTCTGAGCTACCACTGTCAATGATTACCTTCCAAAATTTATCAGAAACTCTACATTTGATCTTGAAAAAAAAATTTTCTTACCGGATCTTCCTTTTTACTTTCATTCCACATTTCTCTTATTACCATCAAGTTATTTTCCTTCTCCGGTTCATTCGGTGGTTCTTCTTACACCAACCCATTTCTACTACTACCAGCCTTCTTGCTAGCATGTGTACATTTAAAATATCTATGTCCTTCTTCTCCACAATTGTAACTATTATACACTAAGTTTGTGCCTTTGTCTCAAGCTCTCATAGTCTTGATAACCTAGTATAACATGAGAATCATCTCTAGGTTGTGGGACCTATGCTAACTGAGATGAGACCTCCAGGTTCTAGGTTGGTTCCTCTTGGATAATCACCTTAATTTTCTTCTAGACATGAAACTAAAAAAAAAAATTTGAGGGAAAGGGATAGAAGGAATGCTTGGAAAGGGAAATGACTAAAAACAAACTACTTGCTAGACAATACACTGAAATTAGGGTTTGGATCTTAGTATAGAGGAATAGAACCAATGAAAATCTCAGGTCTAATAGATCACAACTTACTGAATAGGCTTGAAAAAGTGTTTCATAGAAGGGTCTGAACATAAGACACAACCTATGACCTGCAAATAGACATTCACTTTTGCAACTCAGTGTATGAATGAGACAAGACTGTTAGGGGGTTGAAGTATACGTAGAAAAGCATCTAAATCAGATCAAATGCAATAACACACAAAATCATAGAAAGCAAGAGGGATTAGAAACCCTAAGACATCATTGAAAGCATCATATACTTTAATCCAATAAGACATAATTTAGACAAGGAAGCATAGAGACATGATGGATTGTCACAAAATACCTCTACAATATCTGAATCATTAATGGAAGAAATAAAACTATATAAGCCAGAGGGAAGAAATGATACCACAGATGACCCTTAAGAAAAGATGAATTTCTTATACAAATTGTCCAACTTTGAGCCCTAAGGCTCCAAAAATACAATATATACATAGACCTCTGCACGCAGGCAAGAGTCAAAAGCTAACAAGGGTTACATGGTTTTCAATACAATAATCAAACCCTAGCTGATCAAATTTGATCATAAATATATCTCTGCAAAAAATCATAGCTGATCAAATATTTTGTTGAGTGTCCATGCCTGTACTATGTTGCATGCAGACAAGCAACCTAGATCTATCCACCTTTCTGCACAAAAGTCTTGCCATGAATGTTTAACTAGTACTTCTTAGGGATAAGAACTCAACCCATGATGGCCACCCAGGATTTATCATCATCTTCTCTTAACTATAAATGTCCTGTAGACATCAATTTTCTAGCTACCTCACTACCTCGCAGCCTACAGATTAAATACCAGCAAAACCCTCTACAAACATATTCAAATTTGAATATCAATGGCTAGCTGATCATTTTAAAACATAACCGTCGATGTCCAACATTTCCAGACAGATGAGCGGCATAGATCATCCTTGGAATGGTCATGAAACCCTTTAGAAAAGTCAAAAATCTACACCAAAAACCCTCGACCAATGAGCATCGAGCACGTCGACATATCGACATGTTTGGACCCACCTGGACCCTTCTTCCTTTTAAGTCATTCAGCAACTACGTGACTGAAGACTTCTCTTATTCATGAAATCCTAACTACCTTTACCAATTTATTTAGAGATTTAGTGAACAAAGTGTTTGCTGAATCGCTTAGTCATTTGGAGCACTGCTAAATCATTCTCCAAATGGGCAAGTATGTGAAACTTTATCGGGACTACCAAATATTCTATCTAACCTAGGCCCGGACCTGCCACTTGGAAATCTTTTATTCGCTCCGACTTCTTCATCAACAACACCTTAGCAAGTCTCTCTGACATAGACCCATTCAAATAGGATTTTGATTTAACGGCTCGCGCAAGATCTTGTAGCTACAGAATATTCTTTCCACTTTTACGCCAGTCATAGATCCTTTCTAAGTCAGGACCCCACTAACACATTAGTCCATCTGGAAATCCTCATTATCATTTGGCGACCAATCAAAAGTATGCATGTTAGAAATACATGACATTGGGACCACCTGACATATCTCTGAACACTTCACAAATCTGACAGCTGGCGCAAGATCTCATGCTCTAACAAAAACCTTTGCAAAGATATGCTAGCCATCAATCTTCATCCTTCTGACACTTCTGCAAACCTTCTGACACGGCCCCACTGCAGCATCCAAGTCATCACTATGTGGACCAATGAGAAACAAGCACATCATCATTCAAAGACCCACCTACAGAGCTCTGAAAATGGAATAAAATTAACGGCAGGTGCATGATCTCATGGGGTAGGAATATTCTTTTAGATCATGCGCCAGCCATAGATCCTCAGCTGGGAAGTTTGCCGGACCCAATCTGACAAATTTAACAAGTCATTATCTCTCGACCAATCAGGAGCCTCCACATCAAAATACATGGCAATGGACCCACTAAGGCTTTGAAGCACTGCAGACTTGGAAGAATCAACAATTGTCTTAAGATCTCAATCTCTGACACAACCCCTTGCGAAGATACGCTGGTCATCGATCTTCATCACTGGGACCCTCAGTTATCTGAGATCGCCAAAAGACCTAGTGATTATGTGATTAAAGATAAATTAGACCCCCCACTGAATTGCTGACTGTTAAGGACTTAACTGCCAAACTCTGGGTCATTACATGAACAAGGCATTCATAGAATCGTTAAATGAAAAGATAACCACCAACTGACATAAACATTGATACCAAATCTATGGCTAGTCTCATTTTCTCATGCCCCTAGAATATTCCTTCTGATTATACACCAACCGTCTGATGTAGAATCTTACCACTACCTACAAAACTAACCCCACTTTGACCTGGCGACTCAGTGACCAAAGGCTTTCTTCTATTCATGAGATACTTTGATGAACTATGGTTAAGTCAAGTGAATACGCAAACAAAGGGGTTCGCTAGTTCACTGAATCAAATGTTGACTTGGGGTTTCATTAAGAGAATGCCCAACTAAGGGCAATTCAGGGAGTCGCTGAATAACTTAGGGCACCACCACTTGATTTTGTGACCAGGAGAATAAAGGATTCACCAGTTCACCATAAGAAAAGATGACCACTGGAAAGAATAAGAGAACTAGTGAACAAGAGGAAACTTAAAATGCACATGGGAATTGGAACTTTAAGTTGCTGAAAAAGTAATGACCAAATAGAATAAGTCTTAGGGTTTGCAAGGTTTTTTTGAATGCCAATGACTACTTTTTCAAATATTTGAGCTTGCAGACCAGGAACTTAAACAATTTGCAGAGGCTAGGAAACATAACACGGGGCCATGAAATTTTCAGGGGTACTTGGAAAGGTGAAAATAGAGACTTGGGGATAGATATTAGCCAAATTTGCAAGCATATGAAAATTAGGGTAACATTTTGGTGATTTTTGCTGGATGTCAGCCTGCTATACATGGAAAACTAGTGGCCTATGACAATCCATTGGGCATGGGGTCATAAAAATCAAAATTTCTCATAGGGAGACAAGACTGGAACTGTGCTCAGAGCATTTCTTGGAAAATGGGGAACTAACCTAGAAAGCAAGGAAAGAAAATAGGGAAACTTTTTACAAGATTACAGAGAGGGATTAACCTCAAAGCAGGGCTTCAGGTGGAATCCATTTACTGAAATTGGCAGGGCATCTCCTTCAAGAGTTGATAGTTGGAAAGCATTGGTTCCCTTGCACTCTATTATAACAAATGGTCCACCCCAAAATTAATCAAACTTTGTATGTCTGCTAGGCTTGGATCTGAACTCATCCCATTTGAGAACTACATCTCCAACCTTGAAATTTCTAATCCTGGCTCTTTTGTCAAAGTTCCTCTTTGTCTGAATCTGGTGGAATTCCATATCCTACATTGATTTGCCTATGATCTCTCCCAATTCCATCAATTGAGCATGCTTGATCTGTAAGGGATCTCCTTCCTTAAACATGACATATTAAGTAGCTAAGTATAGAGCTGGTAGTTCAGTTGAAATGGACAACTTAGCCTCTCTCCCATACACTAATACATAAGGAGAATTACCAATGATTTTCTTTGGAGTAATTCTATCTAACCACAAGGCAAACTTAAGCCTTGTATGCCAATCTCTCTGATTATCCTGCAGGGTCTTCTTGATTATCCTGATCAAATTCTTATTTGTTCATTCTGCTAAGTCATTTCATTGAGGGTAATAATTTGAACTTACATTCAGATAAATGTCATTTCTAATTGCCCTTTCTGAGACTTTTAGGCCTATAAATGTCAATAAATTATCTAAAATTATGGAATCTAGAGTGCCAAACCTATGGATTATGTCATCATAAAAACTCAATACAGCACTCTCATTAGCTTCTTTCAATGCAACTGCTTATGTTCATCTAGTGAAATAATCAGTTGCAATGATTATCCACTTATGTCCTACACTAGATGGAGGATTGATCATTCCTATGAAATCTATACCCCATTTCATGAAGGGTTCCTCTATTCTAATTGGTTGTAGAGGCAAGGCTGCAAGCCTTTCTTTTCCTGCAAACATGGCACACTTGATGCATTTTCTCACATACTCATGACTATCCTTAAAGATAGATGGCCGGTAGTATCTAACCCTCATGATTTTAAAGGCAATAGTCCTAGGAGAAAAGTGACTTCCAGAAGGTCCATCATGGAACTCAAATAGGCTATCAGTTATCTTTTTTGAATCTATGCATCTTAAAAGGACACCATTGTGATCTTTTCTGAAAAGAACTTCATCTATCAGCACAAAAGAAATAGATTGTAACCTATAATACTTCCTTTTTTCTGAATCCAAACCTGTAGGACATTGTCCTGTCTTCAAGAAATGAACCATGTTAGGCAACCAACCTGATGTCTCAGCATGTTCTTTTGTAGAATGTACCACCATAGATGCATCCATTTGCTCTGATTTCTTTGAACTCTCATCCCCTGCCAAGTGCTCACAAAGACCTCTTCCTCTAACTAGCTTGGTAGTTTGAATATCTATGTCATATTCCATTACCTTGGTGATCCAACCAGCTCTTTTCTTACTTAGGTCCTTGGAAAGCAAAAATTCCTTGACATTGGGATGAGTAACTTTTAAATGTACCATGCTATGGGTCAATAGATATCTGAATTTATTAAGGCTCTTCACCACAGCAAGTACATGTTTCTCTACAAAAGAGTATCTCTATTCATACTCTTCTAAACCTTTGCTAAAGAAAGCAATAGGCTACTCCAATCCATCTGAATTTTCTTGGGTCAGCATTGCAGATATAGCATCATGACCTCCATAAGCATAAAGGATGAAATCCTTACTGAAATTTGGGTTTAGGAGAGCAGGGGATTTTGTTAAGGCCTCTTTGATAGCTTGGAAATTGACTCTCCCTTCTTTGGTCCAACTAAAAGCTAAACTCTTCTTTAAAATGGCTGTCAAAGGCTTTAGTAAATCTGCAATGTTAGGTAAGAACCTCCTAACAAAATTAATCTTTCCTATGAAAGATTGGAGACTTTTCTTGTGATGTGGTAGGGGTAGCTCTAGGATAGCTGCAATTCTCTCAAGATCTACTATAATCCCTTCTTTGGACACTATATATCCCAAAAATTTTCCTTCATGAACTACAAACACACATTTCTTGGGATTAAGAGATATCCCAAATTCTCTACACCTTTCAAAAATTTGCCTCAAATGTTTGATGTGATCTGCTGCATGTTTGGAATATATAGTTATGTCATCTAGGTAGACCAAAACAAACCTATACATGAGGCTCTTAAAGGCCATATCCATTGCCTTTTGAAATGTAGCACCTACATTTGACAAACCAAAAGGCATCTTTTGATAAGCCATGGTTCCCCACTTGGTTGTAAATGCAGTCTTATATTGATCCTCTTCATTCACTAAGATATGATTGTATCCTAAATAGCCATCCAACAATGAAAATCTCTCAGATCTAGAGACACATTGTAAGATTTTTTCCATGGAGGGTAGTGGATGGTGGTCTTTTAGAGAGGCCCTATTAAGATCCCTGAAGTCAACACATAACCTCAACTCCCCATTCTTCTTCCTAATAGGAACAAGGTTGGAAACCCAACTAGTATGCTTGATGGGGCAGATGATACCACTTTCTATTAGTTTGAGTACTTCTTTATGCATAAGTGGCTCAAGCTTGGGATTAATAGGCCTTTGTTTTTGCCTCACCGATTTGGCATTAGGCTCTAATTCAATAGTGTGCTGAGCAAGGGATGGATCAAAACCTTTGAGGTCACCATATTGCCATGCAAAAACATCACTAAATTCTTTGAATAATTAGGTATAAGCTTGCTTTCCCAATTTAGTGTTCACTTTTCCAAACTACAAGCTCCTACCTGGTTCTAACTCTAATTCAACACAATGTTCTTGTTGAACTACTAGGCCAACTTTGCTTTTCTTGACTTCATCATCATTATTGAAGATAGCCTCCAATGTAACAAGACCTCTAGGCATCTTATTAGACTTAAGTTGTATCACCTGATCACCATAGTTTTGTGATAACCTATCTTGATTATGCTCTGAAAAGACATCTTCTTCAAACAAGAATTGTAGAATTTGTTCATCATTGTCAAACACCTGCCAATTGACATCATTATCAGGAATAGATGGTCTGACAATCACCTTGATATGCTATTGATCTATTTCTTTTGAAATGCTATTTGGAATATCATACTGAGATCCAATAGCAGCTAACCTATCTACATTTTGATTTAGCTTCCTAGGGATAGCAACAATATTAAAAGCACAAAAATCTTTAATTATATCCAAAACTCTATGTTTGTATGCTTTCAAGATGTCATTTTTGGTTGCACTTATCCCTCTTACTTGTCTGACAATTAACTCACTATCACCATAAACTTTTAAGGCCTTAAGCCCTCTTTTTCTAGCCCACTCTAGTCCATTGACTAGACTCTCATACTCTGCAGTATTGCTAGTGCAGGAGAAACTAAATCTAAAGGTAGTATAATACCTTTCTCCCTTTGGGAACACTAGCATAGCACCACCACTAGACCCATGTCTACTTCTAGCTCCATCAAAAAATAGTTCCCAAACTTGATTTCTCTAATCCTCTAAATCAGTGTCCTTGAGAAGGTTGGGCTCTATTACATCACTCTCTTGTATCAAATAATTTCCCAAACCAGCATTCCAAATAACATACTCTGATTCTCTTTCATCTAGGAAAATATCAGGGATATTTTCTATTTTGGTGCTTGCTTCACTAATGGTTTGGAAATCATTGCTATCAAATATGGGGCAATTTGCATTGATGGTAATGGACACATAAGGTTCTATATGGTGTGCTGCCAATTTTTTTGATTTAATGGTAACCTTGGTACCATACCTTGTATGAAAAAGCATATGAGACCAATCAGAAGATAAGTAGCCTCCTATTTTGGCTATGAACTCCCTTGAAAGACATATAACAAATAATGCAGAGAGATCTATGATATGTATATCAAGGAGGATGGAGAAATTAGGACTAGCATGTAGGATCAGACTGGTATCCTTAGCCACACCTATAGTATTAACTAAGGATCCATCAAGTTGAATAACCTTCTTTTGGAAGGGCTCATATTTTAGTCCTAATTGGTCAGCTACTTTCTTAGGCATTATGGTGCTAGTAGCTCCACTATCTACCATACAATTATGCACTAAAGATTTTCCAATGATTAAAGATACATAAAAGGAAGGTGGCTTTGAGTTCCTACCTTGTGTGGCATTGGTCCTAGAGTTGCTACTTGGAGCCTCCTTTTCTTGATCAGTGTTAACCAACACTAGCTTTGTAGCTTCTTTTGCAGGTTGAGGAGTTGTCACTTTTGTCATGGCCTTCTTCAAAATTTCAAGCTATCCTGGAAGAGTCAAAGAGTCCCACATGGACATGGTGACATTCACCTTCTTCATGTTGTCTACAATATTAAAAGGTGTCATAGTGTGTACTCTTTGTTGTGCTTTCACTATGATGGGCTCCACTTCCTTGGAATGTTGGCCTTCTTTGCTTGTAATGACAAGAGCCTCCTTAGGTGTGATGGGAGTAGCTTGTTGTAGTGGCTCTGCAGATGTAGTGGCTTTGGCATTGGAATTTTCTCTCTCCATGTCTTGAGCTCTTCTCTTTACTCTTGTATAGGCAACAAAATCAACTTCATCATTGACTCCATTGAAGTCTAGTTGTTCCCAATTAAAGAGAGAAGTCTCATTCTCTTGTGGTTCTTGTTGAGGAACTGACCCACTAGATGAAGCCTCTGATTGAGCTTGGGAGGCATTCTGAACCATTAGAGCTTGGTTCATCCATCCATTTGAACATGTGGCCTGATTGTGAGGCTGATTATAAGGAAGACACCATTCATTCTCAATAGCCACATTATTTTGGCTAGGAACCATATCCCTCACTGGATTTGCAGAATTGAGAGGTGCAGGGTTATATGGTTGGAATGGTCTTTGGTTGAAACTTTGTCTTTGTCCTTGATAACCTCCTTGGTATGGTGGCCTATTTTGTTGATAAGGTTGTCCTTGATTTTGATATTGTTGATTAGGACCTTGGCCTTGTGACTGAAATGGTAGTCTAATTCCTTGACCTTGTTTCTTCAAATTTGTGACCTCTTTAGTTAAGGTCTACAACAAATCTGTCATTTCTTGCTGACTACTTTGTTGGCTATTCTTCATCTTCTGTAACTCTTGAGAGAAGCTAGTTCTCAGCTCTTGACCACTAGTACTAGCCTAAGGTGCTAATATGGTGGGAAGAGGGGTAACTGGGGGTACTTGTGCAAGTGTAATGGGTTGAAGGCTAGGAAAAAAGGGCATTGGAGGTCTTCTGGCAATCATGCCTGCTTGTATTAAACAATTTTCAACCTTGACAGCTATGTCAAAAGCCTAGGGAAGAGAAGTACCACCCATGGACTAGATCATGAAAAAAACTTGACCATTCAAAATTTGTAAGTAATAAAGGAAAGCATGGTCAGCTGATGGTCTTACTGATACTGGAATTCTATTCCATGTTTTAAGGAATCTACTATTGTAATCTGTCATCTGCTCTTGAGGGTCTCTCTTAATAGTTGTTAATTGCTCACCTAGAGACAATTTATCTGATTTATCCTCAAAATGCTTACTCAATGCATCCCCTAATTCATCCCATGAAGTAATCAAACCAACAGTTAGATTTCTAAACCATTCAAGAGCCCTACCTTTTAGAGAGGCTGCTAGTAATTTTTTGGCCACATCTTCTTGAGTAATGTTGTGTATGTTGCAGATGGTGGTCACATCTCTTATGTGTTCAAAAGAAGTTGTCTACCCTTCACCCGTGAAATCAGGCATGCTCTTAAGTGCCACCAAGGGTACATCATGATGTTGGGTAAAAGCTAATGGACTACCCTGATTAAAGGGTGCAAATGCAAACTGCCTAGCCATTGTAGGAGTTGGAATCTGAAGATTAACAACTTTATGAGATGTATTCAGTGCTAGATCTGAATCCTCTTCTAGATCTCTAGTGAGAGATCTGCCTCTTCTCCTAGAATGAAAGGGAGAAGGTCTCCTTTCTGAGGTATCAGGAGGTGTGGACTGAACTTTCCTTGCAGGGGATGTTCTTTGGGTTGACTTGCCTTTATGACTTCTTCTTGAAGGCAACTCTGAAAATTTAGTGGGCTTTGAGCTTCTAGTCTCAATCTTTCTCATAAACCTTAAACAAGGTCAGCCCTGATCCTTGAAATCAGTGGAGTCACCAGATATACCTGATGGAATGACTTCTAAAAGCCTATTTTATGCAATCTGCATATCAGAGATAAAATAACTTGAATTTGAATAAACTTCTTGTCCCACCGGGCGTGCCAGAAATGTTATACACTAAGTTTGCACCTTTGTCTCAAGCTTTCATAGTCTTGATAACCTAGTATAACATGCGAATCATCTCCAGGTTGTAGGACCTATGCTAACTAAGATGAGACCTCCAGCTTCTAGGTTGGTTCCTCTTGGATAATCACCTTAATTTACTTCTAGACATGAAAGTAAAAAAAAACTTTTGAGGGAAAGGGATAGAAGGAGTGCTTGGAAAGGAAATGACTGAAAGAAAACTACCTACTAGGTGATACACAAAAATTAGGGTTTGGATCTTAGTATAGAGGAATAGAACCAATGAAAAGCTTAGGTCTAATAGATCACAACTTATTGAATAGGCTTGAAAAAGTGTTTCATAGAAGGGTCTGAACATAAGACATAACCTATGACCTGCAAATAGACATTCACTTCTGCAACTCGATGTATGAATGATACAAGACTGTTAGGGGGTTGAAGTATACCCACAAAAGCATCTAAATCAGATCAAACATAATAACACACAAAATCACAGAAAGAAAGAGGGATCAAGAACCCTAAGACATCATTGAAAGCATCATATACTTTAATCCAATAAGAGATAATTTAGACAAGGAAGCATAGGGACATGATGGATTGTCACAAAATACCTCTACAATATTTGAATCATTAATGGGAGAAATACAACTGTATAAGCCAGAGGGTAGAAATGATACCATAGATGACCCTTAAGAAAAGATGAATTTCTTATACAAATTGTCCAACTCTGAGCCCTAAGGCTCCAAAAATACAATATATACATACTCCTTTGCATGCATGCAAGAGTCAAAAACTAACTAGGGTTACATGGTTTTCAATATAATAATCAAACCCTAGCTGATCAAATTTGATCATAAATATATCTCTACAAAACATCATAGCTGATTAGATATTTTGTTGAGTGTCCATGCCTGTACTATGTTGCCTGTAGACAAGTAACCTGGATCTATCCACCTTTCTGCACAAAAGTCTCACCATGAATGTTTAACTGGTACTTCTCAAGGATAAGAACTTGACCCATGATGGCCACCCAGGCTTTATCATCATCTTCTCTTAACTACAAATGTCCTACAGACATCAATTTTCTAGCTACCTTGCTGCCTCGTAGCCTACAGATCAAATACCAGCAAAATCCTCTACAAATATATTCAAATTTAAATATCAATGGCTAGCTGGTCATTTTAAAACATAACCATTGATGTCCAACATTTCTCGGCAGATGAGTGGCTTAGATCATCCTTGGAATGGTCATGAAACCCTTCAAAAAAGTCAAAAATCTACACCAGAAAGCCTCAACCAATGAGCATCGAGCACGTCAGCATATCGGCATGTTTGGACCCACTTGGCCCCTTCTTCCTTTTAAGTCATTCAATGACTACGCGACTAAAGACTTCTCTTATTCATGAAATCCTTACTACCTTTACCAATTTGTTTAGAGATTCAGTGAACAAAGCATTCGCTGAATCACTTAGTCATTTGGAGCATCGCTAAATCATTTCGCGAATGCGTGAGTATGTGAAACTTTATCAGGACTACCAAATATTCTATCTAACCTAGGCTTGGACCCACCACTTGGAAATCTTTTATTCACTCCAGCCACTTCGTCAGCAACACCTCGACAAGTATCTCTGGCATGGACCCATTCAAACAAGATTTTGATCTAACATATGGTGCAAGATCTCATAGCTATAGAATATTCTTTCCACTTTTACGCTAGTCATAGATCCTTTCTAAGCTGGGACCCCACTAACAAATCCGTCCATCTGGAAATCCTCATCATCATTCAATGGCCAATCAAAATTATGCATGTCAGCAATACGTGGCACTAGGACCACCTGACATATCTCTGAACACTTGGCAAATTTGACGGTTGGCGCAAAATCTCATGCTTTGACAAAAACCTTTGCGAAGATACTCCGACTGTCGATCTTCATCCTTCTGACACTTCTACAGACCTTCTGACATGGCCCCACTACAGTATCCAAGTCATTGCTATGTGGACCAATGAGAAATGAGCACATCATCATTCAAGGACCCACCTGTAGAGTTTCGGTAATGGAATAAAATCAACGGTGGGAGCATGATCTCATGGGGTAGGAATATTTTTTCAGATCATGCGCTAGCTGTAGATCCTCAGTTGGGAAGTTCACCGGGCCCGCTCTAAAAAATTTAACAAGATTATCTCTCAACCAATCAGGAGCCTCCACATCAGTGTAGACACCTAAAAATCCTTTAGAAAATAAAGTATTTTTATTTTTTGAAAAATCTCTGATGACATCATCATTTGTTAATTAATTATTTATTTAGTTAATTTATTTATTTTTATGCCATTAAATCCCTTTATCTTAATTAAAAATATTTAATTAAGAAATCCCTCCCAAAAATGTTTAAATCTTATTTAAACATTATCTCCTTAATTATTAATTATTTAATTAATAAATTGACCAAAAATCTCAAAATAAATAATTTATTTATTTTTTGCCCAAAACTTGGCCAATTCCTTTAAGATGACTAACCTCTTCTAGAATTTTCTAATCCCTCTTTAATTTCGATTAAAGGCTAATCCCATCATTTCTTAACCCTAATCCCAACTCAAAATATTTAATTAAGATTAAATATTTAATCTTCATATTTATTAAATTCATTTTTAATAAATAATCTCAAAACTAAACCATAGAAATAAATAAATCTTTATCTATTTCCTAAAATCCATATTTACCCTGGGAAAACTCTAGACTCTTCTAGAACTTTCCTAATCCTTCCCTAAACCCATTTAGGGGAAATTACCTACTTTCCCTAAGCTAATTTAAGTCTCCTTTGACTCCTAGTCAAACCCTACCCCTAATGAGCCTCAAACTCATTAAAGCCTGTGAGATAAATAAAACTTTATTTATTTCTTAAATTCTATATTTATCCTTAGAAAGCCTAGACTTTTCTAGAAAGTCTTTATCCTCATCCAAAGCCTAGACTCTTCTAGAAAGTCTTCATCCTTATCCCTTTGACTCCTAGTCAAACCCTCCCCCTAATGAGCCTCAAACTCATTAAAGCCTTTGAGATAAATAAACCTTTATTTATTTCCTAAATTTCATATTTATCCTTAGAAAGCCTAGACTTTTCTAGAAAGTCTTTATCCTCATCCAAAGCCTAGACTCTTCTAGAAAGTCTTCATCCTTATCCCTTTGACTCCTAGTTAAACCCTACCCCTAATGAGCCTCAAACTCATTAAAGCCTTTGGGATAAATAAAACTTTATTTATTTCCTAAATTCCATATTTATCCCTAGAAAGCTTAGACTTTTCTAGAAAGTCTTTATCCTCATCCAAAGCCTAGACACTTCTAGAAAGTCTTCATCCTTATCCCCTTGACTCAAGACCCTAACCTTACCCCAAACTCTAACCTTTCTTCCTAACCCAATCCCTTAGGAAATCCTATAAATACTTCCTCTTCCAAGAGCAATTCATTAGCTTAGTCTTTCATCTTCATGCATTGTTATCATGCTCTTTTACTTCTAGCTCTAGCATAATCATTCTTAATGGTTAGATTTCTTTATTTTCTTCAAGCTTTCTAACACATCATAGCTTAGCAATAATGGATTAACTTAGTTTACTTCATTATTTTGCATAGCATATCATCATCATCACATCTCTATTTGGTATAAAATCAATCTTAGCATAAACATCATGTAGCTTAATCTTCATTTCAGCATCATTTGGATCCTTGAGGCCTTAGGGGCAAATCAGGTGTTCTATACCTATTTTGTGCCACTTATGGGGTTCTCATGAGTCTCAATCCTTCCAAATAAGCATTAGGAACATGCTCCAAGTGCTTAGAGAGCACACCCACATCCCTTAAGCAAGAGCAAATCAAACAGTGCTTGGGTGCACCTGTTTAAGCTCTATTTGAGGTGGCTTAGTTTAGAGTTTTCTTTGTTTTGAATTGATTTCATGCTAGGTTAAGATCTAATGTTTGTTTGGCTTGAAGCTTTCAAAATAGGTATCCTCAAAAGCCTAGTCCACAATCAGAATACATGGCAATGGACCCACTAAGGCTTTGAAGCGCTGCAGACTTGGAAGAATCAACGGTTGTCTTAAGATCTCAAGCTCTGACACAACCCCTTGCGAAGATACGCTAGTCGTCGATCTTCATCACTAGGACCCTTGATTATCTGAGACCGCCAAAAGACCTAGCGATTATGTGACTAAAGAGAAATTAGACCTCCTGCTAAATCACTGACTATTAAGGACTTAACTACCAAACTCTGGGTCATTATGCGAACAAGGCATTCGCAGAATCACTGAATAAAAAGATAACCACCAACTGACATAAACCTTGATACCAAATCTACTTGTAGTCTCATTTTCTCATGCCCCTAGAATATTCCTTCTGATTATATGCCAACTGTCTGATGCAGAATCTTACCACTACCTACAGAACTAACCCCACTTTGACCTGGCGAATCAGCGACCAAAGGCTTTCTTCTATTCACAAGATACTTTGATGAACTATGGTTAAGTCAAGCAAATACGCGAACAAAGGGGTTCTCTAGTTCACTGAATCAAATGCTGACCTGGGGTTTCATTAAGAGAATGCCCGACTAAGGGAAATTCATGGAGTTTCTGAATAACTTAGGGCACCACCACTTTATTTCACAACCAGGAGAATAAAGGATTCGCCAGTTCACCAAAAGAAAAGATGACTGCCGGAAAGAATAAGAGAACTGGTGAATAAGAGGAAACTTAAAATGCACATGGGAATTGGAACTTTAAGTTGCTAAAAAATTAATGACCGAATAGAATAAGGCTTAGGGTTTGCAAGGTTTTTTTGAATGCCAATGACTACTTTTTCAAATATTTGAACTTGTAGACTAGGAACTTAAACAATTTGCAGAGGCCAGGAAACATAACATGGGGCCATGAAATTTTTAGGGGTACTTGGAAAGGTGAAAATAGAGACCTGGGGATAGATATTAGCCAAATTTGCATGCATATGAAAACTAGGGTAACAGTAACAAGCTCCTCAAAAAATTCCTCTTCTATAACCACCTCAGTAGTTACTACCTGTGCCTCTAGATGAACTTTCACCTTTCCACTCAGTCTTTCCTTTGTCCAAATTTGTCTTTTCAGGTTCAAATCTACCACTTTCACCATTAGATCTACCCCTTCCTTTAGAGAATCTACCACCTCTTCCTCTCTATCTCTACTCATGTCTTTTGTTCAATTTATGCTTGGCTTTCAATGCAAATTGATAAGCTTCTTCAATGTTCTCCAATTTGACCAAACTAATTTCCTCTTGGATGGAAATTCTCAAACCATTTAGATATCTAGCAATTATTTCCACATCATCCTCATCATGTCCAAATCTAATATCTAATCTATAGAATTCATCAGTATATTCCCTTACCAAGCTATATATCTACCTTAGACTTTGCATTCGCCTAACTAGGTTAATCTAATAATCACAAGGTAATAACTTTCCTTTCAATTTATTCACCATCTTATTCCATACCTTGATTTTTTATTAGCCTTTCCTTTTTCTATCTAGCTATAGATGTTCCCACGATAAGGATGCATGACTTTTCAACTTTGTGCTTGTAATTTTCACTTTCTTGTCTTCGGGAATGTTTTCATATTCAAAATATTTTTCCATCTCAGTGATCCAGTCCACCAATTCATTAGAATCCAATTTTCCACCATACTTAGGAGGATTGAAATGTGGTGTAGACTTCAAACTTGTCAAAGCCTTCAAAAATATTCCTTCACCTTGATCCATCATAGGTGCAGGTTCTATATTCACCTGTTCTTCCTCAACCTCATCATCACTAACATCTTCAAGATGTCTGCCTCTTCTTTGGGCTGTTTCAACAAATTCTAACCTTGCAACAATCTGCCTTAGCATATCTTCCAATCCTAGATCTACATCTCACCTCCCATGAACCATCTTGATAACCCTCTGCAATTGTAGGTTAGATCACAATCTGCTACCCCACAAAAATTGACTAGGGCTTCTCAAGAAGAACATACAAACCTAGATGCGCAGACCTAGATCAAGATCTCCCCTTGCTCTGATACCACCTGACACAAGGGAAGAGTCAGAAGGGGGAAAAGAATGGCACACCCTAATGATCTAGCCTACTCAACAACATGTGGAAGAAACACAAAAACAAAGTGAGAGAGAGAATGTAGAGTCTTTCATATATTTTCATCAAATGGAACCATACATTTCAGGCTATAAGGCCTTCCTAGTTACAACCAAGTATTATAATTAATAATAGAATTTGTCAAACATGTGAAGCTCTATTGAGCATCTGTAATTCAACTATCTTCTATGTTCTATCCCCAAAACTAACTCCCCTAAATTCTAAACAAAAAACTACATTTATACAAGAGGCTACCGAACTGAGTTAGCCTTTAGATCCTCAATCAAAGGAATAAATGGTTAGATCTGGGACCACACACTTCACAATGATTGATTCCAACATTAAATTTGTGATCCATAATCAATGCACAAGTTGGCATGAATAAGAACTTAAACAAAACCTGTTGGTCAACAAAGGTTACTGACCGCCAGGGAATTTACCAAGCTCTAAAGAGATAACTGACCAACACCAGTGAACATAGGAAATCAAGCAACACCAAACCAACTTGGTCAAAGTAGGAACCAAGAAACAAAAACAAACTCAAATATGTTTTTGGGTGACATAGGATTGCCAAGGACCAAAGATGCTCATGTACCACATCTAGCCCTAGTGTAATTAGAATGGCACCTAAAAGACAATTTTTTAAATTTTTATATTAATGTTGAATTTATTTTAAGTTTGGAGTTCATGTATGCTCCATGTATTATGTGAGTGTGTGACATTATCCTTCTATGTTATATTTATTTGTTTGAGTTGTGTAGCTATCTCCTAGCATGGTGGGATAAACATATGGATATCACATGGTTGGATGACATAGAAATGACCGTTAGGGATCAAGGGACTATAGATCAAAATTGGCACTGGATGAACTATATTCCTCATCATTTATACATTTTAATTAGTTTCTTTAAGTATATATAACTAATGAAATTCAAGACCTAAGAAAATGTAATTTTAATATTGAGTATTGGAATTAACTTATAGGATTGACTACAATATGCTATATGTGTAGTATCATTATTTGAAATTATTTGCATGCATCAAAATTGTATTCCAGTATTGTTGTATTCTTTATATGATTTATGCATTAAGCTTTGTTTTGTAATATGAACTTAGTGACTTTTGTTTAGCTCAAAATTGAAAGTAGCACGTCTCAAAATAATCAATGCTTTTACTCCCACCTATATTTTGTGGTCTTAGTAACAAGAATGATCATTTTTATTGTTGGAAACTTCAATTGAAGCAATTGTTGTATTGTCATTGATGTCAAACTTTAACTAGTAAGACTATTGCTATCTAAGAAAGTACTATATCTATTGGTTGATGAGAAGGATTAGGGCACGGTTGATAACAATAACACCTAGTGAAAAGGTTGAGTTATCTTGATACTTCAATGTGTACTTGATTATATGGAACAATGATAAGACAATGTATTGTTTATCTAAGTAAAAAGCAAGACTGAACAAGTAGGCTTAATGGAGAAAAAATAAAAAAATCTAGTTTAAGTCGAGTGATGTTAGTGTCAACCGAGTTAGTCTATGTTGAGCAAATTCAGTGTTGACCGAACATCAGTGTATTGCCGAGTGAAACAATTTTGATATGTTGACCAAGTTTCACAATGATGACCAAGGAGTTGAACACAGTATTGACCGAGCATCAGTAATTTACATTTGAGGGAGAATTCAGATTCTAAGCCAACATAGTTGAATTATTGGATTATGTAAATCATGTTGACTTTATTAATTGATTGTATGGAAGCATTTAAGGCACAATAAACTATTTTATTGTGATTCAAATAAGGAGATTTAAGATATTTCTAGAAGGATGGATGAAGAACATAATGTTGGAAGGATTCGATGAATCTGACCTAACCCTAAGATTTATGAAGGAGATTAAGTGACAAAAGAGAAAATCTATCTATTGAAGAGATATAAGTGAACCTGAGAGAAAGGTTGAGATATGCAAGATGTGTAGAATATGTAGAGTATGAAGAGGATGCCTGAATTGTTATTGATTGATTAAGAAGAAAGGGTAAAGGTGAAGAATTGTGATTGCTTGAAGAGATCTCCAAGTAGATCAATGATGGGAATGGAAATGGACCTAAGTCAGTAAGTCTGCATACATGATTGTATGGAATTGGATCTATTATTTGCAAAGTGAGTTGTATATTTTTTAGATCAATACTATTGTTACTTTCTAACCATTGTATTAGTTAAAATCCTTTAATCAAGGTTGACCTAAAAGTCATTGTATAAATCCTTTGAACAAGGTTTCATTCTAATGAGATGTATTTAAGTCCTTTAACAAGGCGCACTACTAACAGGGTGGTTGAAATCCTTTAACAAGGTCACACCTAATAGTGTGTTTTGTAAACCTTTAACATGGTTGGCTTTTCATAGAGCTCACTTTAGAAGAGTGAAAATATCAATAACATGTTACAAAGTGGTTTTTATAATACCCCAAAAATGGGCTATAAGTTCATTAACCTCCTATATCAACATATCGAACGAAATCGACATCGAAGTCCTAACCTAAGGCACATCTAAATATCATCAAATCCTAATTGATTATATTAAATTCTTCATCAGGGAATATTCTTAGTAATATTCCTAATCATCTTAATTATCTTTAATTTAATGATTATTTAGTGATAAATCACATTTATCCTAAAGTTGATTAATTGAATATGATGAATATTTAATTAATTGATTTAATTGTGCCACTTAATTATTTAATTAATTTAATTGTATTTATTCCTAAGTATTATTATTTAAATTTGACAATAAATCAAAATTCCTATCATTAATTGATTAAATTCTTATTTAATTAATTAAAGCAAGTTGTCATATTTGATGATATTATTTTTGAATAAAAGTTTGATTAAATAATTGATTAACCCATAAATCAATTATTTTATTTTTAAAATCAGTTAAGTTGAGAATAAATCACTTTGTTTATTTATTAATTCATAATTATCCATATGCACAATCAAAGAGCAGTTAAACTCCAAATCAGAAAATCAATGCAAGTTATTGACTTTTTGGAACTCAACATCATTTTTGAGTTTTAAAGTTGATCTAAACTTCTAATTTGAGTTAAAAAGTTGTTTTTGCATGATTTGCATGTTTTTGTGAATTAAATTATCTTTATTTAAAAATAACTCAAAAATCAAGCTGAGTTATTTGAGTGATTTATGGCTTTCTTTCATGGATCTTCAAAGCAATAGATTTCTATAAATTAAGGCTTTAGCTCTTCACAAATCATCTCTCAAATGCACAAGAATTGCATAATGTTACCTACAGATTTTGTGTAATTATTGTAGGCTTCCTTTTCCCAAAATCACCCTACAATTTTATAAGGTGTTATTTATTTTTGTTTACCTTTGCACAAACACCTTGTCGATTAAACTTGAACCATCGAACTCAAGTAGTTCAATGTTCAATGTTCAATAACATTCATTGGTATGGTTTCATTTTCATTGGCAAGTCTAACGACATTTCCACTTTGCATCGCGCACTTATCTCTTGAACCGTGAACATTGAACTAAGTTTGGTTCAAACTTTCGAGTTCAATGGTTTTTATTGTCTCACAAAGCTCTTCGCTATTTTCTTTTATGGCTTAACTTTTTCCCTCTTTGATTAAATCATACCGATGAATAGTCCCTCATCATGTATGTTGAACTTGAATTGTGAACTCTCATAATTCCAGGTTCGGAGTTCAATGTTGGCTCATAATGTGAAAAAGGTAAAAATGACATGACACATGTGACAGCTGGCACTTCATTACGTTATCCGCACGTGTTGAAAGTGCATGATTAATTGATGAGACTTTAAATTGTCATTTCAAGTAAGGGGAAAGTACAGTAAGTAATGATACATATGCTACGAGACATTCAATAATCATTAATTCAAAATTTGTGTGCCATTAATTCAGCTTGCGCCGAATCTCTTGGAGATTTGCAAACTGCTTGCAATAAATATCAAGAGTCCAGCCATATTTTCTCATAATGCTAAGAAGATTTCATGTCGCAACTATCAGGGAAGGTATTCTCCTCTCGTCTCAGAGCTCTGTCATTCACATAAAACCAGGTGAGCCCTTTTGCTAGTTTCATCCTTCATTGCAGTATTACTTTAAGGTGCAATTCTATGTCAGCTTGTTGTTTTCTCCTGTTAAAATTTCTAAATTTGAAAGCCTAAGATGAAGGACCCCGTGCCCAATTTCAGAAATGCTTCCCCGTTATTATGTTCCCTGCCTAATTGTGAAGATACCCATATCAAAACCGGAGCTCTAGAAGATATTATAGCTCACATTAAAGAACCTATCCCAAGCTCCATGCTAGACAAAGCTATCTAGAGTGGCTTAATTGATGCAGCCACATTTCCTATAGTAGCTCCTTGCCATGAACTAATTATGGAATGTTCCAGAAGATATAGTTTTGAGGAGAAATGCATAAGGAAAATTGATGGGAGCCCACTTGTTTTCATAACTAGTGAGGTAGTGTAAAAAGCCCTAGGAATCCCAAAGAAAGACCCATATGAGGGCTGGAACATACCTTCTTCTTATTCAGTTTTTGCTACTAAGAGATAGGTGTACAGAAATGAGATCGCATAGTATTGGCTCCAGAAGGCTCAGAAAGGAGGGTCTTGGCTTCCAAAGCTGTTGACTATAGATCATTTTAAACCTAGGGTGGCAGACTTGGTTATCATGTTGAATAGGATTAAGGGAAACCAACATGCATATTACTCGCATGATTGGATGTATTTTTATATTCAAGTGACTTTGGGTGGAGAACAACACATAGATTGGGCTAAGACAATAGCAGATGAACTCAACCACCAATTGGCTAATTTACTTACCGGTAGTGGCTTTTATATCTCCACATATTTGTTCTATATTTTAGCCTACACCCATGAATGGAAGGGTTTATTCCATGAACAACCTGTTCCCAATATGAAAATCTATGATTATTACCCTTGTAATACTCCAAAAATGGGCTATAAGTTCATTAACCTCCTACATCGACAATTCAAACGAAATCGACATCAAAGTCCTAATCTAAGGCACATCTAAACATCATCGAATCATAATTGATTATCTTAAATTTTGCATCAGAGAATATTCCTAGTAATATTCTTAATTATCTTAATTATCTTTAATTTTATAATTATTTGGCAATAAATCACATTTATCCTAAAGTTTGATTAATTGAATATTTTCATATTTAATTAATTAGATTTAATATATTTGTCACTTAATTGTGTAATTAAATTTAATTATATCTATTATTAATTGTATTATTTAATTTTGACAATAAATCTAATATCATATGAATAATTGATTAAATTCTTATTTAATTAATTAAAGCAAGTTGTCATTATTTAATAATATAGTTTTTAATAAAAGTTTGATTAAATAATTGATTAACCCATAAATCAATTATTTTATTTTTAAAAGCAGTTAAGTTGGAAATAAATCACTTTATTATTAAATTAATTCATAATTAAAACATGCACAATCATAAAACAGACAACTATCAATTATCAATTAAAGCTAAACTCTATTTTGAGTTAAAACTTAGCTTTTGCATGTTTTTGTGAGTTAATTATCTTTTATTTAAAAATAACTCAAAAATCAAGTTGAGTTATTTGAGTGATTTATGGCTTTTTCCCATGCACCTCCAAAGCCCTGGATTTCTATAAATTAAAGGCTTAGCTCTTCACAAATCATCTCATATTTTGCACAATCACGCTGGAGAATTGGAATTGAAGAATCAAAGCTCTTGCGAATCGACATCTTTGTGAGATCAATCTTATTTTTGCATTCATATTTCATATCATGGTTAGATTCATAGCATATCAATTTTCAATAGCATTCATAGCATATCAATTTCATTTAGCATAGATTTCATATCAGTTTTTATCATTCTTATTGCATAGAAAATATCAAAAAAATAGATTAATTGCATTCAATTCATATCTAGATCAATTGCATTCAAATCCTTCATTTAGGTGTCGTCTAGGTCACTGATCTCGATAATAATCTGAGAACATTAATCTCGTACCTACTAGAAGGCAGTAAATCGCTTGGTTAGATTAGATTTCAATTTTGCATGATTTTGATTTTTGCTAACCTCTAATGTTTTACTGAGTGTTGTATTTACAGATCAGGTATAATTTTCACACACACATTTCTGGCGCCCACCGTGGGGCAACCCACCTTTGCATGCTGGTTTTGATTTTTTTGGGAGCTAAAACCCCAAAGTTTCAAAGATTTAATTTTATCTCCCAAAAGGCTTGGAATCCAGGTCTAAATTTTTTTTTTTAGGTTGGCGACATGTCATGGAAGCTACAGTAAAAAATTTATAATTTTCTGAGATGTTTTCAATTTTTAATAATTTTTTCTTGAAATTCCAGAAAAAATTAATATCTGACGCAAATCATCATATTTTTTGAAAATTTTTATATTTTCGAAAATATCTTTAAATTATACAGGGGGTCCATTCTTTGTGTTTTAAATTTGGACATGATATCATAGCTCAAATAGTCAATTTACAAAAACTGGTCTGTTTTGATAAAATGGGTCTCTAGGGCACAAATGAAGAGGTTTTTCTAAAATTTTTGCATTTTTGGAAAGCTCTCTATTTTTTAGCAGGGGTCTCTATTCTGAATTTCTATTTTTGTGGCCAAAATCATATCAAAAAAATTAGATCTTGTTGACTAGGTCAAATGCAAAAAAAAAAAAAAAAGTTTTGTGATGGGTATGCACTTATTTTTTTTACATGGTTCAATGAATGATATGAGTTGTCATTTGGGTTGATTGTTGGTTATTATTACTGATAATAATTGATTTTTAGAGCTAACCCTATGATTTTCATAAGTTGAATATATTTTGCATATCTTGTTTGCTTGTTTGCTTGTTGGAGAGTTCGTCACTTGCTTGCATGGAAAAGCTCAACAAAAATTGCTAAAAATCAAGTAAAATCTACTAAGCGCATTGCAAGGATCCCAGGTATTCTCCTTCATCTAATAATATTTTAATTTGGGACTTAAAATAAATCTCTTATGTGTCAAGCTTGTGTGCATCTTTTCATGCTTTTGATCTATTTCTACACACTTGCATAATTGATACTAGGTTGTGAACCCTTAAAGATTCATTAAGTAGTCTTAAAATACTTGTGATTGATCTTGATTGCTATCTTGGGTTATTGGACTCGCTAATCCACCGGCCCCTCATTTCCGCCCCGTGGTTGCAATCTCAGCGCCATAAAAGGGAGGGGTCAACAGGACAGAAGCGTTAAATGTTCCACTTGGCAACCCTTTTGTGCTTTTAGGAACTCACTTGTTTTCTAAGTTGGGGACTCATTTTTAGCTTGTGTGAGGTGTTAAGTGTTCCACCTTGTGGACTCATCTCATATTTGCTTTAAGCGTTAAGTGTTCCTCTTTCTACTTTTTGAATGCTTTTGGTAGATTTACTTTCGGAACATATATCTGTGCTCACATAGTAATTAGGCCCTATGAACACTATTCGTGATTCTTGAAAGATTGGATTCCCAGCGAAATCCTTCTTGACGATAGAATCCTTGTAGGTAGGGAGGATACTTAGTGTGTTTCACATTCAGCTTGGTTAGTGCATCTTCTCTTATTGATCGACACATTCTCTCTCTGGAGAGGTTGATAGATCACGTGGGGTTGATATCACGAGCTTTGGTGAATCAAAATTGGTTAGTGTGTCTTCTCTTATTGATTGATAATTCTCTCCCCGAAGAGGTTGATAGATCACGTGGAGTTGATATCACAGACCTTGGTGGAACAAAACTTTATCTTAGCATGTCGGATTAATCTGCTTGCTTTGTTTGGGTTAAAAGTGAAGAGGTGTAAAAACCTTGAATTTGGAGCCAAGTCCCCTTGTGGTATACTATTGTGAGTCATCTTTAGAGAGGGTTAACCGTAGCGGACAATCCCTTCACAGGGAAAACTGCGTTGACGGAACCTCAAGCGGTAATAGCCATTTTTGCCATGGTAGTGACAGCTGCTATATAAATGTCCTTGTGGAAGAAATCTCCACGGGTATGGTTCATTGTTGGGTTGTCAGATCTCCCTAGCAGCTCTTGAAGATTAAGTTCTCAGACTGTGTCAAAACCCTGGTGCACCGGGATTGGAGTTCACCCCTTTGAATCATAAAAGTTGCAGAGTCAAACCATTACTAAAAACCCTAGAGAGGCCAATTTTTCACTTTCAGGTATATGTGCGTTATTGCAAAACTTTTTAGAACATACACAATTAGTACTCTCAGGCATTAGCACAATTTGGTCACTTGATTGTTCATGCGCAAGGTTTCTTTTGCCCTTGTTCATTGTTTTCAGACGTGCTTGGAATCACTTGCTTGCTATTCTGCGTGCTTATTTATCTACTTGGCTATTAAAAATGATCAAATCTACTATAACCTTCAAAATTTGGACAATACAATTTGCAAACAATCCAAAACTGAAGACCTTACATTTTGCAAAAATTGACGTAAAATCTTTTCTGGAGTCAAAAGTCATTTCAGGAAGTCAAAAGTAGTACGAGTTTTGTCAAGTGTCATTTCAGTATTACCCAGCTGTCATACGAGTTTCACAACTGTCATTTCATTTATATCCAACTTTCGTATGAGTCTGCAGAGTGTCGTTTGGAAAAATTTGAGAAAGTTGTCAGAAATTGTCAAATTGCAAGATATCCAATGTTTCCAGCCTAGTTCCAGAATCTGTCAAAAATATCATTGTGTCAAGAACAGATCAGTAGCTATTGAGAATTAGTACACATGTCTCAAAGAATCAGTACACATGAGGAAGAAATTCTGATCACCGGTATAATGAAACAGATACATGCTATGCAAGTCCAGCTTGACAAACTTGAGAAAGAGAAGGAATCTAAAAAGTTCTCCATGGAATCTTTATACTCTTTTCCATTTGATAAATACTTGTACATGTCACCATGCCCCCGGAAAAAAATTGAGCAATATGATACCTCTTCCATAGAGAGTGACACATCTAGCTTTGAAGACTATGATGACTATGATGACAGAAAATGTAATGATACCTATGACACCTCTATTCCTAAGAGTCCTCCTCATCGTTCATTCCTGCTTACTACAAATGGGCCGTCACATTGGATAGATCGTGATGGTGATCCATATGATTCTAATTTTGAAAGAGATTTTGATAGCTTTTGTGGACAATACCTTGATGATGATCCATCTACTACTGCTGAGGACTATAAAATACATCGTGCTAGCTTGAAACGTCAATACTATAAGGATCTCTCCTCTAAGAACTCTCAGGCTGAAAATAAAGATTACACTCTCAAGCAAGATCATGTTAATGTTGGACCTTTGTCTAGTGATGGTTCCCTTCCATCCCCTACTTCCTCCAATACCCATACATTTCCTAAAGCTTCCGAGTCTTTCAAATCTTTCACAGAACCTTCATCTGACACAAGCCCTGATAATTTTCATGTGGTTCCCTATAGTTATCCTCCAGGGCTACCTCTTAAAGAAACTCAAGCTAACCTTCACTTGGCTGCAAATGCTTTCAATAATGATAAACCTAAAGAGCCTAAGCCTTCATATGCTATAATCCCTACTTCAGCTAGTCCTCCACCATCTCTTCCAAAGTCATCCATACAATCCCAACATGCTTCCTTGTCCTTAGAAGTGGTTCCATGTCAAGAGGACTCTAAAAATGATAAAGAGAAGAACATAAAGAAAGATCAAGATCAAGAACCCTCCATGTCATCCACTCCTTTTCCCGATGTCTCTTATCCACTTCATGGTTCTTTTGATCCTATACACCCTTTTTCATGCATTCCACCATGTCTTAAGTCTTCTCTTAAGCAAGATCAGGCTACTACTTACACTAATGAGCTTATTGATAATCAAAATGACCTTACTACACTTGCGCTTTCCAAAGATGATACTTCCATTAAGGTTGGTAAAAATGGTGTTGATACTTCCAATGTTAAGCCTATTGAAAAACCAGAGAAAAATTATGCACTTGTGCTATCCAAAGATCCTTGTCAAGATCAAAGTCTTCCATCTTCTTGTTCTACCACTCCATGTTCACTTTCACTTTCTACTCTTCCTAAGTCTTTGCAAGCTTTGAACGATCCTATCAAAGAAAATGCTCTTATTCAAGATGCCCAGGATCCTATTGAAAATTCTAATGCTCACTCTAAAGATGCTGATATCCTTGGTTGTCATATAGATGCTAACGAACTTATTGATTATCCTTTTGCGTCTTCCACTTCCATCCTTGGACCTCTTCCACCACTACTAAGAGCTTCACACCTTCCTTCCATCTTGGGCCCTTATGTCCCTTCACTTTCCCCTCCTAACTCTCCTAATTTGGCATCCATCTTGGGTCCTTACATCCCTCCATCTCCCATCTTTCCTCAAGATCAACATAGATGCATATCCTTGAATCCTTTTCATCCACCCACCCATCTAAACCCGTCATATCCTTCTTCTTCCACAAATCCCAAGTCTTTTGGAAGTAACTTGAATGTTCAATACAAGAAAAAGAAGCAATACAAAAATCCATCAAAAAAAGATCACCATGTCTCCTCTAATAGACATGGAAACATAAAGTCAAAAGAGATATTTAAGAAAAAAACTACAAGACAAGTATGGGTTCCAAAATCCATCATTGAAGATATTCTCTCTAGATCATCAAAAGGAAATAAAAAGCCTACGGCTATATGGATTCCAAAGTCTCTCTTGAAAGAGTCTAGTGTTGAGAAAAAAGTGAAATTGACATTCAAGCTTCCAAAGGCTTCCACTTCATCTCCCTCCAAAAATATTCTTCCATTTCATGTGCCTAAACCACAACCTCTGCTATCCATTCGCCATATTCCTTCACGTATTCCTTCATTCATGATTCCTCCACCCTCTTGCCACCCTTCAAGGTGTGTGTTTACATTGATCTTGCCTTCCTTTCCATCTACCCTTTCACAATCCTTCCATTCATTAACCTTCTACCTTCTATCCTTTTTCCTCATTTGCCTATTCCTCCTATCTTCCAACCTCACTCGCTTTACATAAAACCCTATCTTCCATTTTTCTCTTCCATGTTCCTTTCCCTATCAGCATCTTTGAGCATATCATTTTGAATCATTGGCATATCATGGTTTATCCTTTCAAGGAGCATTATCTAAAAAGCTTGCCTTCTTCCAAAAAAAAAAATTAAAAAAAAAAATTGAAAATGTGCCTTGGTGAAAACCTGGAAACAGGCACCTTGGTAGAAAAAGTAAAGAGAAATAAATTCATCCTATGGTGAAAACCACTTCCTTGTGGCACCTTGGATAAGTACCATGATGAAAACCTGGCAATCAGGCATCATGCATAGTTCTTCTACATATTTCATCCATTCCATCTTCTCTCTTTGATCTTGACAATGTTGATCTATACATGAATATTTGGCTATTTTGTGAGCTATCTTACGGTGATCTTGCTTTCATTCCTTCCATGTTTATCCTTCATATCCATCTTCCTCCATTCATTTTTGCCTATCACTATCATTTTCCCCTTTGGTCTTGATCTAAGAAAGAAAGAGTAAAACACAGTGCTATGAAGCCTCTTGACATGTCTACTCCTTTGGATTGCATTCTTTCCGGCTCTGGCATTACGCTTTTGTGACTTATCTTATACTAGCCTTTCCCTACTTGTCCAAATGCGCTTTACATGATAATTCTTTCCCTAGCTTGGGTATTCTTGAGGAGTTTCCCCTTGAGGATTTCTTCCCTTCATTTTCCTTCATTCTCTTATCTTCCATCTCTTCCACCAGCTTGCTAATCCCTCTTGTTCTCCACCTTGCTAGACATTGGGACCACACGATATGATCTTGCTTGGGAGTTTGCAAATGGAAAAAGATGCTATCAAGTATACCAAGTATCAGAACAATTATCAGAATCAGTATCAGAACAATTATCAAAATAAGTATCACAACCACTATCAAAAAAAAACATCAGAACCAGTATCAGAACAATTATCAGAACAATTATCAGAATCAGTATCAGAATTAATATTAGAACCAGTATCAGAACAATTATCAGAATTAGTATCAAAATCAGTATCAGAATCAGTATCAGAACCAATATCAGAACTAGTATTAGAATGCCTACTGGGGCTACACCTTTCGCTTTAGTTTATGGGTCTGAAGCGGTATTGCCTATTGAGGTTGAAATCCCATCACTCAGGATCAAAATGCATGGACTTGTCACTAATGAAGACTACAGAGTGTCGAGGTTACAAGAACTTGAACTACTAGATGAGCGCAGACAAGTAGCGTATGATCATCTCAGAGTGTATCAGAAAAGAATGTCTAGAGGCTACAACAAGAAAGTCAGACATAGAGAATTTCAGGTTGGCGATCTAGTGTTGAGAGAAAATCCTAAAAATCAATCACATCGAGAACGCAAGGGGAAGTTCGAACCCAACTGGCTGGGTCCCTTTGTAATCACTGCTACTTTTGGCTCTGGTGCCTATCAAATCTCAACAACTGAAGGAGAACAGCTCTGAGAACCAATCAACGTTCTCCATCTGAAGAAATTCTACGCTTAAGGCATTCAGTGCTTGGTAAATGTCCTGAAAAAATCTTAAAAATCTGAAAAAGTCCTGAAAAAATGAACATCTTGGTGAAACCCTAGCAATAGGCACCTTGATGATTCACAAAAAAAATCAAAAAATATCAAAAGTACAAAAAAATTTAAAAAAATAAAAAATACAAAAAAATGAAAAAAGAAAGAAAAAAGTGCCTTGGTGAAAACCTGGAAACAGGCACATTGGTAGCAAAAATAGAATCTCTACCAATATGGTGAAAACCTGGCAAACAGGTGCCACTTGTTCCAAATGCTCCATCTATCAGCACAATCTTGGTCTTTCCCAGCTTTCAGTCTTGCTTTAGTTTGTACATATCTCCCAGTTTGTTCCTGCATTTCCAGTTTTCAATAAGTCGGCCTGTACACCAACCAGCTCAAGCGTCTGCATCCTATCAATGTTCACACTTGGGGGCAATCAATGTCATATCCTATGGCCTCCAAGGTATCTTAGACGTGTCATATCTAGCCAGAGTCCTTTGAAGCTTCAAGTTGAGTCAGTCAGTCAGTCTCGTCTCCAGAAAGGATTTTGCATCTACAACAATCAAACATCAAACTCAAACTGAAAACCATCTGTGCTTTTCATGCTTTTATCTCCTTGTATGCTTACTGATTCGCATTGAGATTTTTGCATATTGTGTCCCTTCGAGCTCTTCAATGATGTCCTTTATAGGATTTAGAGAGTGATGACTGGGGGCATAATCTTTTCTTTGTCTTCTGCTTGTATGTGAAAATCTAACAACTTTGGAAATTTTGGATTGAAATGGTGTCCGACTGTAAGAGCCTCTATCTCGAATTGGATGGCCATGCGTACCTCGACCATTGATACCCAAACAATTCAAGGAAGTTTGATCTAACTATTATCTTTTTGAGTAAGTTCTTTCTCCTACTGTGGAACGCAATCTTGCCTAAGGATGTGAATGATAAAGGGTCACTACGGGTAATTCACATTGGATTTAGAATGATCTCTTGACTGTTTGATGTGTTTGTAACGCAAGGCGTACTCAGGTCATCACAATGTTTATGTTTTGATGCTTGTACAAATTGCTATATCAAAATGGACATGATATTCAGGTCATCCTGGCGCTTGTGCCTTGGTGCTTATATCTAATCCGACATTTCAAAAACAAAATCAATATTCATATATCCATGGTTGTTGACCAGTGGGTGTTGTATTGATTCTTGCTCATACAAATCGATATTCATATGTCTATGGTTTCATGGCTAGTGGGCATTGTATTGATTTATCCGGTTACCTAAAAGTTCAATGATGATAACAAATCGACACATGATCAGTGACTAGGTCCTAGGTCTTAGGTTGCATTTCATTTTGCATGTCTCATTGCATTTTGCATGTTTACATGATCTCACAATGATTAAACGAACTCCAATGCTTAAACGATTCTTCAAATCGCATCTTCTAGTCTAACAAGAGCTGAATCTCACACGAAGGTTCCTCCAACGAATCAGCAAGTAGAATCATTTTTCGGGATCAAAATTCAAATCTGAGATCATTTATCATATTATTAACTACTTGCATATTCAACCTTCAATCATCACAGAAATCTAGTATTCAACTTAACTGATTATCTTACATCAAACTATCAAAATTTCAACTTGGTCAACCATGGTCAAACTCATGGTCAAACCTAGTCAAACTTAGTCTTTTGGGACCTTCCAACGATGCAGAATGTGTTCTCGGATGTAAATAACCACTTCTCAGATCAATTAACATGCTTCTAAACTATCAACGCTAACTTTTCTTGTCAGATTTCAATTTTAATCCCGAAGGGGGCATGGTATTGCACATCATTCAAAGTCTATAAATCAAATTCTATCGATCAAGTCTATCAATATCTTTCATCAGTGATCAAGACAAATAATCACGTCTAGTTACTGATTCATCAAAAGTCCTCATCGCTCGGGGCATATCAGATTCATCGATCCATATCAATCTGGTATTCTCTTAATCTTGTAATCTGTATCAATTTTTGCAACCATCAGATCATAGTGTTATTTCCTTGGTTCTTTGGCAACTGAAGGATTCGGATGTGATACCTGCTAGTTCTGCTAAGACAATCAAGTCTAGAATGGGTCACTCACTTCTTATCAATCCTAAGGTTCAAAATCAGGTATTTTGACACTTTTTCACAATCATAGGTTCATTTTCTTCTACAGTGAACATTATCTTTGGTCATTCAAGATCTATTATCTCCATCTCAATTCAATATCAATCAGCTTCTATCTCATATCAATTATCAATCTCAAACATCAGTTTCATATCTCTATCAAACACAGACTATCTTTGAACCACTGCGCTTCGCACAGTAATTCAAAGAGGGGCAAAATGTAATACCCCAAAAATGGGCTATAAGTTCATTAACCTCCTACATCGACAATTCGAACGAAATCGACATCAAAGTCCTAATCTAAGGCACATCTAAACATCATCGAATCATAATTGATTATCTTAAATTTTGCATCGGAGAATATTCCTAGGAATATTCCTAATTATCTTAATTATCTTTAATTTTATAATTATTTGGCAATAAATCACATTTATCCTAAAATTTGATTAATTGAATATTTTCATATTTAATTAATTAGATTTAATATATTTGTCACTTAATTGTGTAATTAAATTTAATTATATCTATTATTAATTGTATTATTTAATTTTGACAATAAATCTAATATCATATGAATAATTGATTAAATTCTTATTTAATTAATTAAAGCAAGTTGTCATTATTTAATAATATAGTTTTTAATAAAAGTTTGATTAAATAATTGATTAACCCATAAATCAATTGTTTTATTTTTAAAAGTAGTTAAGTTGAAAATAAATCACTTTATTATTAAATTAATTCATAATTAAAACATGCACAATCATAAAAGCAGACAACTATCAATTATCAATTAAAGCTAAACTCTATTTTGAGTTAAAACTTAGCCTTTGCATGTTTTTGTGAGTTAATTATCTTTTATTTAAAAATAACTCAAAAATCAAGTTGAGTTATTTGAGTGATTTATGGCTTTTTCCCATGCACCTCCAAAGCCCTGGATTTCTATAAATTAAAGGCTTAGCTCTTCACAAATCATCTCATATTTTGCACAATCACGCTGGAGAATTGAAATTGAAGAATCAAAGCTCTTGCGAATCGACATCTTTGTGAGATCAATCTTATTTTTGCATTCATATTTCATATCATGGTTAGATTCATAGCATATCAATTTTCAATAGCATTCATAGCATATCAATTTCATTTAGCATAGATTTCATATCAGTTTTTATCATTCTTATTGCATAGAAAATATCAAAAAAATAGATTAATTGCATTCAATTCATATCTAGATCAATTGCATTCAAATCCTTCATTTAGGTGTTGTCTAGGTCACTGATCTCGATAATAATCTGAGAACATTAATCTTGAGTTAAAACTTAGCCTTTGCATGTTTTTGTGAGTTAATTATCTTTTATTTAAAAATAACTCAAAAATCAAGTTGAGTTATTTGAGTGATTTATGGCTTTTTCCCATGCACCTCCAAAGCCCTGGATTTCTATAAATTAAAGGCTTAGCTCTTCACAAATCATCTCATATTTTGCACAATCACGCTGGAGAATTGAAATTGAAGAATCAAAGCTCTTGCGAATCGACATCTTTGTGAGATCAATCTTATTTTTGCATTCATATTTCATATCATGGTTAGATTCATAGCATATCAATTTTCAATAGCATTCATAGCATATCAATTTCATTTAGCATAGATTTCATATCAGTTTTTATCATTCTTATTGCATAGAAAATATCAAAAAAATAGATTAATTGCATTCAATTCATATCTAGATCAATTGCATTCAAATCCTTCATTTAGGTGTTGTCTAGGTCACTGATCTCGATAATAATCTGAGAACATTAATCTCGCACCTACTAGAAGGCAGTAAATCGCTTGGTTAGATTAGATTTCAATTTTGCATGATATTGATTTTTGCTAACCTCTAATGTTTTACTGAGTGTTGTGTTTACAGATCAGGTATAATTTTCACACACACAACCCTCACCTTCAGAAGGAATTTTATATGGTCAATTTCCTTAAAGTAAATGGTGTGTTTTTTGGGAAATTGACACATGAGCTCCAGGGGAATATTGAACAGTGAATGTATGAGGAATCCAAGTCTTTTGTGAATATTTATGGAAGTTTCTTCATTTAATTCAGGAGATTTACATACTTGAGAGTAGGTGGTTTTGAAGGAGAACCATTTAAATTACCCCGTTATGCTTTTGATAGCTTGGTAATTACTGAGGTATCCCATCAATTAGCTTACGTGCATAAAGGAGTCAAGGAGAGAAAAGGTAGAGCTAAGTCTTGTTTCTCAGTTGAATTGGGATATTTTACCTATAAAACATCTTCTGATGCACTAAACCTAGAGCATGAACTTAGAAAGTTGAATTTGAAAACATTTGCATTGAGGAAGGACTTCAATAGCAGAGGTTTTGTAGCTAAACACTTCAGTTTGCCTTCTGAGTTTTAGCATATCTCACAAATGGAAGATTACTGGGAAGGTTGTGATGATGATTTCGAAGTGCGGAGAAGAATGTGGTCTAGATTCACTTTGGGGCAAATTATTACATTTAATATTCAGGTTGATTCTTTTTCCATATATGAAGATGATGGTACCGAAATCATTGATGACCAGTTTGAAACTAGGGTCAAAGGCACTCCACTTCCTGAAATTGATTGGAGTGATGAGGAGAGGGAAAGTTTAACAATTCAGACTCTCAGTATAGTAAAAAGAACTGAGAAATGGATTAATAGTAAAAGACCCCCTCCTTCAAAAGGACATAATCCTAGAAGAGCTGCTCATGCTAAAAATGCTACTGATAAACCCATGACCACTACTGATAAAGTTGTTTCCTTTGTAGGTACTAGGTCCAAGAAAAGTTCCCCTGTTAATCTAGCAATTAAAGTTACTCCTATTTCCTCATCAATAAGAAGGACCCCAAGAAGGAAGGTTGACAAAGAAGCCAATGAGGTTGTGAAGGATAGTGAAGTAATAGACCTTAAAGGTATGGTTTCCCACATGGCTGAGCAAGTTGATTTGAGTAATGTTGAGGAGGAAATGATGACCCTGGCACATGCTAAGGCAGATTCAGAAAAGCTTCTGGAAAGTATAACAAATGATGCTTTGCAGACACCCTACTCAGCCCTTAGTTGGTTAGGGACTTCTATTTCAAATAAGAAATGAAATGTTTTACCAATTACTCTTCCTGTGGAAGACATGGTGAGAAAATGTTTGGGGGCTTCTGTGAAACCCAAAAGAATCAAGATGGAGTCCATGATTGAAGTAGATGAAAAGACTGGAAGATGGGCAGTGGAAAGGGCTTTGCCAAAAAATGACAAGAATGTTTCAGAGGCTACAGTTGATGACTATATCATAGAGAAAATAGATCTAGGGATTGCTAGTAGGGCTACAGATGCTAAACATTTATAAACTTCCACAAGAAAGATTTTGCATAGGACTTTTAAAGATGAGAAGGATAAAAAAGATTTGAAGGAAATGATACAGAGACTGTCAGAATTCATTCAAGCTATTCAAGAACCTATCCCACTTCCCCTTAATGAAGTTCCTCATACTTTTGAGCCCTGCTCACCTGAAGTTCATAAAACATTGGATCAAATTTAGTGGAATAAAATGATTGCTGAAGTCTTCAACAAATGGATTATGAGCATGATACAGCAAGGGGGAAATTATGTCACTCAGCTAATTGAAACTCAGGGGGATGTCACACAGGTTATTTTAGAACTGCTAGCTGAATTATTAGAGTGGAGGAAAGAGAGGAAGAAATGGGGTGGCATTGTTGATCAACTTACAGAGATTAGCTATTATGGTGTGATGACATTTCTTGTAGAAAAACCGGTTCCACATTTAAATGAAGAGGTCCTGTACATTGCTGTGAAAAGTATAGAATGGAGGAATTCAATCATCAAGGACAGCTGTGATGGAGGGACCCATCTCCTATCTGATTTAAAAGGTGTTATTGATATCATGCAAAAAGACCTAAAATGTTTAAACATTGTATTCATTGATGAGGAAACTCAGAACGTGAAGAAGGCAGACAAAATGACTCAGGAATGGGAAGTGGGGATAGCTATGATCAAAGATAGTAAAGAAGTAACAATAGAACATCTGACTTTTGTGGCAAATACTGAAGCTATGCTCGTCACTTGTGTGGATCACCTAGAGTCTCACAAGGCAAGCCTAGGACAAATTTGCAAAGATAGGAAGGTACTTGCATAGTGGATCACCCTCGTCAGTTTGCCATATCATGCCATCATCATTGGTGCATTCATGGCACATGAGGAGTGGAAGCAAGCACGCATGTCTAGGGCCTCACCAAACTGAACCCTGATCATCTAGCTCAGCTGAAGATAATGGATATCCTTGGAAATCATTTGCTTAGGGTGTTAGTTTTTAGTTCCTTTCTAGTTTTCATAAAAAGTAGTTATGTTTTATCCGAAACTCTGGGAGTTTCATTGACATTCTTAATTTTTGATAAGTTGTACCAGATGGCTATATAAGGCCAGGAAAAACTTTTGAAAGGGAGTTATTTTTTTGAAGAAAGGAATAGAATAATATAGCTTAGAGTTAAAGTTTCCTACAAAAACTTGATTTGAAAAGACCTTTCTACTAGTGAATGAAAAAACTTATTTGATATAAATCTGTTGGTTTATGTTTATGAGTGGGCTTCTGTTGGAGTATTATTCAGTGGATGAAATATTTTTTTGAATTAAGTTGTGTTATTTTATTTTGTTAATCAAAGTTAGATAAAAGTTTAAAGCTATGGTTTTTATTAGTTCAAACCTGTGAACTTTATAGTGATATCTTGTTACTGATCATAAGTGATCAAGTCATATTGATGAAAGATTGCTCATAGCCTTAGTAACTTTCTGGTTAAAAGTTAAATATTTTTAGTAATGCATGGTTTGGTAAAATATATTCATTGAAGATATTACTGGGAGCTGTACCACATTTCAAAGAATTAAACATTTGAAGTTTAATTCATTTGTTAGTAAAGATTTGAAATTTTGTAAAGGGTGATAGAGTAAATTAAGATCAAGAATAGAAAAGAAAAATTTATTTACTAACAATTTTTGGTGACTCTATTGGGGAAGGAATAGAAAGCTAGTGTCTTTGGTTGACTCGAATGAGTGATTATGGTTTTACCTACTGATAGAATACCTGGCAGAGTTGAACTTCCCCCAGTCTTGCAACCAGGTTTAGATTTTCATGACACTTAGGAGGACATTGTTGCAAACTTAAATGATTAGGATTGGAAAGTAAAAGCAAGTGACGAACAATATCAATAGGTTCAGTTAGTACTAGAAGAAGAGGAAGAGATTGGTGAATGGTTAAGAGGTCTCCCCGTAGCTCGAGAAGCCGCAATAGTTGATAGAGTGATTCAGAGACCATAAATATTGCTAAGCTACAGTCTAGACCTTACACCAGGTCACAATGAGAGGTAGGTATTTTTGATGAGGTTTTTGAAGAATTGAGAAATCTTGAGACCACAAGAGTTTGTCCCTCAAAGAAAAAGGCTCATAGTAGACCCCCGTCTCCTCCTAAAGAATCTTTCTGCTCATCCCCTAAGACCTGTGATTGGAAAGCTTTAACTTTATCAAGTATACAACCCCCTCCTTTATTGACTATTTTTCCAATAGTCATTATGGCCCAACCATGGGGTAATACAGTAGGCCCACTAGCTCTGGTAGCTCATCATGCTTTGCCTAAAGGTGCTAAAGATGTTCTCCCGAGGTTTTTTGGTGATGGTAAAGTAGCTGTGGAAGAACATTACAATTCCTTTAATGTAGCCATGGGTATCTTAGGTGTACAAGAAGAAGACATAGTAGTCTGACTTTTTGTTCAAACCTTAACAGATGGAGCAATAGATTGGTTTGGACACCTTCCTGCAACATCCATAACCAACTGGAATTCTATGAAAGTTGCATTTGAAGCTCATTTCAAAAGTGCAGATGATGAACATTCTCTGCTAGCTCAGCTCACACAAATGAAAAAGGAGATCCATGAACCTATGAGAGATTATGTGGCTCGATACAATAAGGTCATTCATAAAATCCCTACAGTGAAAAAGCCAACTCCTAAAAATCAGCAGTGTTTCTTCGTAAATTCAATGCCCCCTAATATCGGTTTCCATCTAAGAAGGAATAGACCAGCAAACTTGATGGCTGCTCAACAACAGGCTACTAAGTTAGAGAATGACCTCATCATAGTAGGAAAGTGGAGAAAGGATGTCCAAGTGCCTAATAATCAAAACGTGTCTTCCTCTGATCCAATGTTGCAAAGATTGATGAATGATGTAATCACTCTCAAAAGGCATCTTCCCAAAGGTAATGCAAACTTTCCCCCTTTGTATAGAGATATATCGAGAGGTGCAATTGAACAAGCTAGACCTAGCAATAGGACTCTAGCCTTACCTTTAGCTGATAAGAATCAAATTGAAGCTCCTCCTAGGTGGGATAATATGTGCACCTTTCACCTAATAGATGATCATGATGGGGCTTTATGTCCAAAAATGATCTAATCAATGCAGATGCATGTAAATCAAGAATTGACAAAGGAATCATCTGATGATGAAGGAAATCCTCAGTTGACTGGTGACTCTGGAAATTTCTATGTAGAATATGAATCCAACTCTGAATGAGGAGGAAGTATTCTGGCAACATTATAGGACCCTGCATGCATTGTGATGACAAGAGGCTACTGCAATTCTCAGGCAGCTGATACCCCATCCACATCACAACATTGGGAAAGAGGTAAAGAGTTTTCACAAAAGACTCCAAATCTTAAAAATTCTTTTTCTAAAGAGGATGATTTAACAAAGAAAAATAGTTCTACTCCTTTTGATATTATTGATTTTTGTGAAACCTCAAAAATTCAAGTTACCCCTATCGAATATCTAAGATGGGAATCAAAATGCTTAAAGCCAAAGGAGATGTAGAGTTGGTGGTTAGGAAAGTACATGGGATGTATTTAGCTAAAAATGAGAGGCTCAAACATTATAGGAATCGAGTTTGGGATGAGATAGAAGAATTTGAAGCCTTCTACATAGAAGCCATTCCCCAAGAGTTAAATAGTAGAGCTGATTCACTGGCCGTCTCTTCATCCCTATTGCTGCCACATATAGACTTCAAGAAAACTTTGTATAAAATTGAGATAGTCCACAGGCCAAAAGTACCAGATAACGCTGATCATTGGTAGGTTTTCCATGATGATAAATAAATAGATAAATTTTTGCAACTAGATGAAGTTTTTAGTACAACCTATTTTGAGGGATCTTCATCAACTTGTGATGAGTTTTTCCAGGAGAAGTGACAAAAGCAGGGATTTTTCAATTGAAAGGAAATCATATTCCTAAGGGCCTAGTCTCTTTGGAAAGACAATTTGATAGGTATGATGCTCCAAGTCATGAAGTACCTCCCAAAGAGGAGAAAAATCCAAATGATCATGAAAAGATAAACATAGGAGAAATAGAGGAAGAACCCAAATGTATTAATTTGGGAAAGTGTTGTTCTCCAAATGAAAAATGGAGATTTATAAGTTTATTGAAAGAATACAAAGACACATTCACTTGGTCCTATCATGATTTGAAGAATTTTAAAGGTGGAAAATTTCAGCACCAAATACCCCTCAAACCAGGGACTACACCCTTCAAACAGAAACTAAGAAATTACAATCCAAAGGTTTCTAAAGCAATTCAAAAGGAAGTTGAAAAAATGCTACAAGCTCACATTATTTACTTGATTCATCATTCTTCATGGATTGCAAACATAGTTCCTGTCAAGAAGAAAAATGGAGAGATAAGGATTTGTGTAGACTTTCAGAACCTGAATCAATGTAGCCTTAAAGATAACTATGGTCTTCCTGTTATGGATCATATCTTACAAACCATGGCTAGCTTGAAAATGATGTCTATGCTTGATGGATTTTCTGGTTACAACCAGATAAAGGTGCATGACCAAGATCAACACAAAACAACCTTTACTACTCTATGGGGAACATATGCCTACAATAGAATGCCATTCGGTCTTATAAATGCAGGGGCTACCTTTCAACATGCAATGAATTCCTCATTTAGCCACTTGTTGAATAAAGTAATAGTTTTTATCTCGATGACTTATCAATCTTTTCTAAGAAGTGAAAAAACCATCTAAGGGACTTAAAGTCAGTATTACAAAGGTACAAGGAGCACGATATCTCTCTGAACCCTAAAAAATCTATGTTTGCGGTTACAGAGGGAAAAATACTGGGTCATATCATATCAAAAGAAGGAATTAGGATAGATCCAGATAGAGTCAAAGCAATCCAACAGCTTGGTCTACCTTCAAACAAGACTGGAGTAAAGTCTTTCTTCGGATAGACAAATTTCCTTAGGAGGTTTGTTCCTGACTTTGCTGAAACCACTAAACACATGGTGAGCCTTCTAAGTGAAAAGAATCCTTTTAAATGGAGTGCAGAAGCAATCAAGGCATTTGAAGATATAAAGAAAGCCATAGCAAATGCTCCTACTTTGATCAATCCTGATTATAGGAAAGATTTTATTATACATTGTTATGCTTCTAATCATACAGTATCTAGGATCTTATTACAAGAAAATGAAAAAAATGAAGCAGTTCCCATTGCCTTTATGAGTATCCCTCTCAAGAAGCATGAGCTGAATTACCCTTTGGTAGAAAAGCAAGCATTTGTGGTGGTAAAAGCAGTCAAGGTTTTTAGGTTTTATATCTTGCACTCACATTCACTTGTCTTTGTCCCTTCTTCTGCCGTGAAGGATGTACTCACCCAACAGGAAGTGGGGATGAATAAGTGAGCCACCTGGATCTCTAGAATCTAGGAGTTTGATTTGGATATCCGCCCTACTAAGCTAGTCCGAGGACAGGGACTATGCAAACTAAACTCTAAACAAGAATCAACTGGCAGTATTTCCATGGCTCTTTTTGTAAGTTTACATGATTCCTAGTTTTTTGATGTGGCTTTTTATCTGACATATGGAGACTGTCCACCTCATTTGACTCAGAAGGAAAGAAGAAATCTTACATTGAAAGCTTTGAAATATGTCATTGTGGATGAAATCTTATATAAAAAGGGATTAGATGGAGCATTCCTGAGGTGTGTGGACAAAGAACATCAAGAGAAGCTGCTTGTAAAGTTTCATAATGAAGCCTGTGGTGGTCATTTCTCTTCTATGGTGACTACATTCAAGATCCTGAGCAATTGTTATTACTGGCCGAGCATGTTTGCTGATGCCTACAAATGGGTTGCAAAATGTGAGAAATGTAAGTTATTTGGAGGAAAACCACAGTTAGCAGCCCTTCCCTTGAAACCAGTAGTTATAGAAGAACCTTTTGATCAATGGGGGTTAGATTTTTTTGGTCCAATTAATCCTCCTTCTAGTGCTAGTCACACCAACATCCTTACCGCAACAGACTACTTCACAAAATGGGTGGAGGCAATCCTTGTTAAGAGAACCACATCTGAGGTGGTTTGTGATTTTGTTAAAAACTATATTCTAGTCAGGTTCGGGGTCCCATCTAAATTGGTTACAGATAATGCCACTAATTTCTCTTCTAATGAGTTGTAATATTTCTGCTATGATCATGGTATTTACCTTTCCCATGCATCTGACTACTATCCGCAGGGAAATGGACAGGCAGAGTCGAGTAATAAAAATTTGATCAGAATAATGAGAAAGTTGGTATGTGACAATGCCAAGGACTGGCACAAAAAGTTATTTGAAGCCCTTTGGGTAGATTGAATGTCACCAAAGAGAGCTATTGGTTTTTCCCCCTTTGAGTTGGTCTATGGTGTTGAAGCTCAACTTTCCCTACCTTTAGAGTTAGCTACAACAAAATTATAGAAAACCATTGAAGACCAAGTCTATCGAGATGCTCTTCAAAAGAGGATTTTGTATCTGAATAAAGTACAAGAAGAAAGGGAAGAGATGGTTGACAAGATAGCCTTACATTAGGCATGAGTGAAGAAAATTTTTGATCAAAAGGCTAGGCCTCAGAACTTCATGGAAGGAGACCAGGTATTATTATGGGATAAGCGGCGTGAATCCAAAGGTGCCCATGGGAAATTTGATTCACTTTGGAAGGGTCCATTTGTCATCAATTTGACACTTGGAGGTAATTCTTTTAAGCTGGAAAATTTGGATGGTTCCATTTTACCCCTGACCTTTAACGGTTAGGATCTGAAGCTGTATAAGCTCTAGTTTAGGTTGCCCCGTTTTGTACATATCTTTTTGCTATGTTCTTTTCTGCTTTCCTTTTTGGATTTTCTCCTTTCATTTTTGTTTTCAATTTTCCTGGTCTACGAAACCAGTGTCAAGATTCATCCTTCATCCTTGTCAGGCCTTGTCCCCAGTCGGAGCCATTGTTACCTACCAATTTTGTGTAATTATTGTAGGCTTCCTTTTCCCAAAATCACCCTAGAATTTTATAAGGTGTTATTTATTTTTGTTTACCTTTGCACAAACACCTTGTCGATTGAACTTGAACCATCGAACCCAAGTAGTTCAATGTTCAACGTTCAATAACATTCATCGATATGGTTTCATTTTCATTGGCAAGTCTAACGACATTTCCACTTTGCATCGCGCACTTATCTCTTGAACCATGAACATTGAACTAAGTTTGGTTCAAACTTCCAAGTTCAATGGTCTTTATTGTCTTGCAAAGCTCTTCGCTATTTTCTTTTATGGCTTAACTTTTTCCCTTTTTGATTAAATCATACCGATGAATAGTCCCTTGTCATGTATGTTGAACTTGAATTGTGAACTCTCATAATTCTAGGTTCGGAGTTCAATGTTGGCCCGTGATTTGAAAAAGGTAAAAATGACATGACACATATGACAGCTGACACTTCATTACGTTATCCGCACATGTTGAAAGTGTGTGATTAATTGATGTGACTTTAAATTGTCATTTCAAGTAAGGGGAAAGTATAGTAAGTAATGATACATATGCCGCAAGATATTCAATAATCATTAATTCAAAAGTTCTGCGCCATTAATTCAGCTTGCACTGAATCTCTCAGAGATTTGTAAACTGCTTGCGATAAATATCAAGAGTCCAGCCATATTTTCTCATAATGCTAAGAAGATTTCATGCAGTAGCTATCAGGGAAGGTATTCTGCTCTCGTCTCAGAGCTATGTCATTCACATAAAACCAGGTGAGCCCTTTTGCTAGTTTCATCCTTCATTGCAGTATTACTTTAAGGTGCATTTCTATGTCAGCTTGCTATTTTCTCCTGTTAAAATTTCTAAATTTGAAAGCTTAAGATGAAGGACCCCGTGCCCAATTTTAGAAATACTTCCCCATTATTATGTTCCCTGCCTAATTGTGAAGATACCAATATCAAAATCGAAGCTCTAGAAGATATTATAGCCCGCATTAAGGAACCTATCCTAGGTTCCATGCTAGACAAAGCTATCTAGAGTGGCTTAATTGATGCAGCCGCATTTCCTATAGTAGCTCCTTGCTGTGAACTAATTGCAGAATGTTCTAGGAGATATAGTTTTGAGGAGAAATGCATAAGGAAAATTGATGGGAGCCCACTTGTTTTCATAACCAGGGAGCTAGTGCAAAAAGCCCTAGGAATCCCAGAGAAAGACCCATATGAGGGTTGGAACATACCTTCTTCTTATTCAGTTTTTTCTACTGGGTATGTGCAAGATCATGAGGGGCCAAAAAGTGGCGATGTCAGTTCAAAACTTTGACAATGTAGCTGACGAATTTTTTTCACCTGAATTTGATAAAATGAAAAGGGTATCTTAAGGAGACTATCAGCTTTCTATCAATATAATTGCTGTAAAATTTTGAATTCGGTAAGTAATTATTACTTATTTTTTAATTGAGCTACGTCTAAAGTGCTGATTTATATACTAATTGAAAAATGATTATAACTTTTAGATGGTATAACATTTTTGAAATCTAAAAAATGCGTCACATTCTATGCTTTGCCTACTATAAGGAAAAAAAATAAAATTGAATTTTGTAAAATTTTGAATGAGTTAAGGTGGTCAGACACGGGAGTTTTTTTATTTTGAAAATGTTGTAGCAAAAAAATCATAATTAATTATTTTTTTGGAATAAAATTATAAAAAAATATGTGTCACATCCGGGCATGAGTCTACTACTTATATATAAAATCTTATAATAAAATATTATCATTTGATTATGACTAAGGTGGTCAGACATACACCTACTTCTTATTTTTTTCTTGATATTTTTATACTACTGCATTGAAATCTATACTTTTCACCAATCATACTAACTTTTTGTCAAAAAAGGCCTAGTATTTTAGAAACTACATTCAATTTTCTATAGATTCTATTCTTACAAATTTTTGATATTAGGTTCATAGCTAGTTGAAATTTTCACATCAAGTTGACTAACCCTGATTTGCTGATTTTTCATTGCCACTTAAGGGCATAGTTTGGCCCCTCATGATCTTGCACATACCCTACTAAGAGACAGGTGTACAGAAATGAGATCACACAATATTGGCTCCAGAAGGCTTAGAAAGGAGGGTCTCAGCTTCCAAAGTCATTGACTATAGATCATTTTAAACCTGGGGTGGCAGACTTGGTTATCATGTTGAATAGGATTAAGGGAAACCAACAAGCATATTACTGGCATGATTGGATGTATTTTTATATTCAAGGGACTTTGGGTGGAGAATGACACATAGATTGGGCTGAGATAATAGCAGATGAACTCAACCACCAATTGGCTAATTTCCTTACCAGTAGCGGCTTTTATATGTCCTTGTATTTGTTCTATATTTTAGCCTACACCCGTGAATGGAAGGGTTTATTCCATGAACAACCTATTCCCAATATGAAAATCTATGATTATTACCCTCACCTTTAGAAGGAATTTTATATGGTCAATTTCCTTGAAGTAAATGGTGTGTTTTTCAAGAAATTGACACATGAGCTCTAGGGGAATACTGAAAAGTGAATGTCTAAGGAAGCCAAGTCTTTTGTGAATATTTATGGAAGTTTCTTCATTCAATTCAGGAGATTTACATACTTGAGAGTAGGTGGTTTTGAAGGAGAACCATTTAAATTACCCTGTTATGCTTTTGATAGCCTGGTAATTGCTGAGGTATCCCATCAATTAGCTTACGTGCATAAACGAGTCAAGGAGAGAAAAGGTAGAGCTAAGTCTTGTTTCCCAGTTGAATTGGGATATTTTACCTATAAAACATCTTTTGATGCACTAAACCTGGAGCATGAACTTAGAAAGTTGAATATGAAAACATTTGCATTGAGGAAGCACATTGATAGCAGAGGTTTTGTAGCTAAATAATTTAGTTTGCCTTCCGAGTTTCAACATATCTCACAAATGGAAGATTACTAGGAATGTTGCGATGATGATTTCAAAGTACGAAGAAGAATGTGGTCTAGATTCACTCTGGGGAAAATTATTTCATTTAATATTCAGGTTGATGCTTCTACCATAGATGAAGATGATGGTACCAAAATCATTGATGACCAGTTTGAAACAAGGGTCAGAGGCACTCCACTTCCTGAAATTGATTGGAGTGATGAGGAGAGGGAAAGTTTAACAATTAAGACTCTCAGTGTAGTAAAAAGAACTGAGAAATGGATTAATAGTAAAAGACCCCCTCCTTCAAAAAGACATAATCCTAGAAGAGCTGCTCATGCTAAAAATGCTGCTAATAAACCCACGACCACTGTTGATAAAGTTGTTTCCTTTGTAGGTACTAGGTCTAAGAAAAGTTCCCCTATTAATCTAGCAATTAAAGTTACTCATGTTTCCTCATCAGTAAGAAGGACCCCAAGAAGGAAGGTTGACAAGGAAGCTGACGAGGTTGTGAAGGACAGTGAAGTAATAGACCTTGAAGGTATGGATTCCCACATGGCTGAGCAAGTTGATTTGAGTAATGTTGAGGAGGAAATGATGACCCTGGCACATGCTAAGGCAGCTTTAGAAAAGCTTCTGGTAAGTATAACAAATGATGCTTTGCAGACACCCTCCCCAGCCCTTAGTTGGTTAGGGACTTCTATTTCAAATAAGAAATGAAATGTTTTACCAATTACTCTTCCTGTGGAAGACATGGTGAGAAAATGTTTGGGGGCTTCTATGAGACCCAAAAGAATCAAGATGGAGTCCATGATTGAAGTAGATGAAAAGACTGGGAGATGGGCAGTGGAAAGGGCTTTGCCAAAAAATGACAAGAATGTTTGAGAGGCTACAGTTGATGACTATATCATAGAGAAAATAGATCTTGGGATTTCCAATAGGGCTGCAGATGCTAAACATTTATAAACTTCCACAAGAAAGATTTTGCACAGGACTTTTAAAGATCAGAAGGATAAAAAAGATTTCAAGGCAATGATACAGAGATTGTCAAAATTCATTCAAGCTATTCAAGAACCTAGCCCACTTCCCCTTACTGAAGTTCCTCATACTTTTGACCCCCGCTCACCTGAAGTTCGTAAAACATTGGATCCAATTTAGTGGAATAAAATGATTGCTGAAGTCTTCAACAAATGGATTGTGAGCATGATACAATGAGGGGGAAATTATGTCACTCAGCTAATTGAAACTCAGGGGGATGTCACATAGGTTATTTTAGAACTACTAGCTGAATTATCAGAGTGGAGGAAAGAGAGGAAGAAATGGGGTGGCATTGCTGATCAACTTACAGAGATTAGCTATTATGGCGTGATGACATTTCTTGTAGAAAAACTGGTTCCAGGTTTAAATGAAGAGGTCCTGTACATTTCTATGAAAAGTATAGAATGGAGGAATTCAATCATCAAGGACAGCTGTGATGGAGTGACCCATCTCCTAACTAATTTAAAAGGCCTTATTGATATCATGCAAAAAGACCTGAAATGTTTAAACATTGTATTGATTGCTGAGGAAACTCAGAACGTGAAGAAGGCAGACAAAATGACTCAGGAATGGGAAGCGGGGATAGCTATGATCAGAGATAGTAAAGAACTAACAATAGAAGATTTGACTTCCATGGTGAATACTGAAGCTATGCTCATCACTTGTGTGGATCACCTGGAGTCTCACAAGGAAAGCCTAGGACAAATTTGCAAAGATAGGAAGGTACTTGCGCAGTGGATCACCCTCGTCAGTTTGCCATATCATGCCATGATCATTGGTGCATCCATGGCACATGAGGAGTGGAAGTAAGCACGCATGTCTAGGGCCTCACCAAACTGAACCTTGATCATCCAGCTTAGCCAAAGATAATGGATTTCCTTGGAAATCATTTGCTTAGGGTGTTAGTTTTCACTTCCTTTCTAGTTTTGATGCAAAGTAGTTATGTTTTATCCGAAACTCTAGGAGTTTCATTGACATTCTTAATTTTTGATAAGTTGTACCAGATGGCTATATAAGGCTAGGAAAAACTTTTGAAAGGGAGTTAGTTAGTTTTTTGATGAAATTAATAGAATAATATAGCTTAGAGTTAAAGTTTCCTGCAAAAACTTGATTTGAAAAGACCTTTCTACCAGTGAATGAAAAAACTTATTTGATATAAATCTGGTGGTTTATGTTTATGAGTGGGCTTATGTTGGAGTATTATTCAGTGGATGAAATCTTTTCTTGAATTAAGTTGTGTTATTTTATTTTGTTAATCAGAGTTAGACAAAAGTTTAAAGCTATGGTTTTTATTAGTTCAAACCTATGAACTTTATAGTGATATTTTGTTACTGATCATAAGTGATCGAATCATATTGATGAAAGATTTCTCATAGCCTTTGTAAATTTTTGGTTAAAAGTTAAATATTTGCAGTAATGCATGGTTTCGTAAAATATATTCATTGAAGATATTACTGGGAGCTTTACCACAATTCAGAGAATTAAACATTTGAAGTTTAATTCATTTGTTAGTAAAGATTTGAAATTTCGTAAAGGGTGATAGAGAAAATTAAGATCAAGAATAGAAAAGACAAATTTATTTACTAACACATAATCATGTTGTTGAATTGGAGACTAAAGAATCATCTTTGCGAATCCAAGCTTTATGAGATCAATATTGCATAGTTTTTCATATCATATTAGTTATCATTTGTTAGATCAATTCATAGCATATCAATTTCATCTAGCATAGATTCATATCTGTTTATCATTCTTATTGCATAGAAAAATCCAAAATATAGATTAATTGCATTCATATTTCATATTAGTTTTGCATTCAAATCCTTCGTTTAGGTGTGGTCAAGGTCATTGATCTCGATAAGAATCTGAGAACATCATACTCGCACCTATTAGAAGGCAGTAAATCGCCTGGTTAGTTTAGTTTTCCATTATTTGCATGATTTTGATTTCAACTAACCTCTAATGTTTTACTGAAGTGTTGTGTCTACAGATCAGGTACAAAATTCACACACACATTTTTGGCGCCCACCATGGGGCCCTGAAATGGGTTTCCAATTCAATTTCTATCTTTTTCTCCTCAGTTTCTATGAAAAACTATGATTTTTAATTTCTGTCCATACAATCTTCATACAAGTTTCTGACAGAAGTCATTTCAAGTTGTACCCACTATCGTACGATAGTCTATTGGATTGAGGATCATGTCATGTAGTACACACTATTGTTTGAAAGTTCAATTGTCATTTCAAAGCACACCCAGTGTCGTACGAGTTTCTTGACTATTGTCTGGGAGCACACCCAGTGTTGTACAAGTTTTTGGACTGTCGTCTAGGAGCATACCCACTATCGTACGAGTTTCAGCATTAGATTTCAACTATCGTTTCATTTTTCAGGGCAGTTTGTCATATTTGGTTTTCAAATTTTGACTAATGGCTAATCTTAACAATTGAAATTCTCTTTTTTTGATTGACTCCTGCTAGTTTTGATTGGAAAAAGTGCAAGAATTGCTAAAAGCAAGTAAACATCTACTAAGTGTGTTGCAAGGATTCCAAGTATTCTCCTTAATCTGATAACATTTCAATTTGGATCCTAAAATGAATCTCTCATGTGTTTGGCTTGAGTGTTTTTTGTGCATGCTTTTCTTCAAATTTTCATAATTGAATACTAGGTTGTAACACCTTAAGTATTGATAGGCAGTCTTAGGATATTTTTGATTGATCTTATTAGCAAAATTGGGATATTAGACTCGCTTATTCTTACTCACCCCTCATTTTCACCCCATGGTTTCAAGGTCAATGCCACATTCAGGGGAGGAGTCTACTTAGAAAGAGCATTAATTGTTCCACCAGTTCTTTCCCATTTTGTGATTTTCAGATCTCATTAGTATTCTAGGGTGTGGACTTGTTTTTAAATTTGTGTGAGGAGTTAAATGCACCACTTTGTGGACTCACCTCACATTTATTTGGAGCATTAAGTGTACCACCTTTTGTGCTTATTGAATGCTTTTGGATAGATTTTTTTTCTGATATATTTGTGAAAACATAGTAATTAGGCCCTATGAACACTATTTGTGGTTCTTGAGAGATTGCATTCCCAGTGAAATCCTTCTTGATGATAGAATCCTTGTAGGTAGGGAGGATACTTAGTGTGTCTCACATTCTACTTGGTCCATGCATCTTCCCTTATTGATTGATACATTCTCTCTCCAGAGAGGTTGATAGATCACGTGGGGTTGATATCATAGACCTTGGTGAGATAATCTTCATCTTAGTGTGTTGGATTTATCTACCTACTTTGTCTGGGTTAAAAGTGAAAACCTGTCAAACCCTTGGATCTAGAGCCAAGTCCCCTTGTGGTATGCTATTGTGAGTCACCTTTAGAGAGGGTTAACCATAGCGAACACTCCCTTCATAGGGAAAACTATGTTGATAGAACCTCGAGCGGTAATAGCCATTTTCACCGTGGTAGTTGCAACCACTATATAAATGTCCTATTGGAAGAAATCTCCTTAGGTATGGTCTCTTTTTGGGCTGTCAGATCTCCGTAGCAGATCCTGAAGATTAAGCTCTCGGACTGTGTCAAAACCTCAGTGCACCTGGATTGGAGTTTTCCCTCTTGGATCATAAAAGTTGCAGAGTCAAACCATTACTAAAAACCCTATAGAGGCCAAATTTTCATTTTTCTAGGGTATATGTGCATCATTGCAAAACATTTTGGAACATACATAATTAGCACTTCTGAGGATTAGAACGAATAAAATCACTTGATTGTTCATGTGCAAGGTTTCTTTTTCCCTTGTTCATTGTTTTCAGACATGCTTGAAATCACTTGCTTGCTATTTTGCATGCTTGTTTATCTATCTGGTTACTAAAAATGAACAAATCTATTACAATCCTTGAATTTGGATTGTACAATTTGTAAACAATCTAAAATTGAAAACCCTAAATTTGCAAAATTTGAAGTGAAATTCCTTTTTGGAGTCAAAAGTCATCTCAGGAGGTTAGAAAGTCATACAATTTTTTGTCAAATGTCATTTCATCACTACCCAATTGTCATATGGTAAGGAACCTAGTGTTGTACGAGTCTTCCTGCCAGTCAAATTCAAAAAATCAAATCCTGCTAGCAACTGTCGTATGATCCTTTCAACTGTCATTTCGTAGAATACCCACTGTCGTGTGAGTTTTTCAACTGTCGTACGAGCTTTTCAATTGTCATTTCATAGGATACCCACTGTCATACGAGTCTGCAGAGTGTCATTTGGGAAATTTTTGAAAGTTGTCAGAAAATTGTCAGAATTACTAGATACTTAGCTTTTCCAGCGTATTTCTAGAACCTGTCAAACAAATCACTGTGTCAGGAATAGAGCAGCAACTACTAAGAATCCAATCATTTTCCTAGAGTGGTCTTTTGAATCTGATCTAGCCTTCTATTTTATTGATTTGAGTCCTTTTCATCTTGTGTCAAAACCTTGTCATAACTATCAATCTTCTATCAAATCTTCAAAAATAGACCAAGTGTTGTGAACTCATGTCCGCTATCTTTTGGGCAATCTACCCATGCATCTAGGGCATAGTATCCTTCACCCACATCTAATAAAATCTTCAAATCAATTAAACCTTGACAAGGTTGTGTCATCTAATCATCCTGATTCAATTCATTCTTCAGTTATCTGGATCTTATTCTTTTGTTTCACTCAAAGTTAATGGTGGAAACTAGAGCTTCCTCACACAAGAAATCTGGAGAAGCATCCCAGAACTTACCTATAACCACTACTAGGGGTCCAACTCTTGAGAAACTCATCAACTCTGGTCTTTATGAGGATGATGGTATTGGCAACTTTTGATTAAAAATTGGTTATATTCCTCCTCCATCCACTCACAGAGGTACCCAACAAACCCCACATCAATCTATTCCAGGGAGTCCACAAACTCCTACCCTGTCTCAAGAAGGGATGAACTTTGGCTCTCAAGGAGCTCAATCTCAACATGGTGCAGATCAAGAACCCACACCTAAAGAAATCGCTCAATATCAAAATGATGATAATTTCAAATGAATGATGAAGCATTTCTTGAAAGAATATAGAGAAGCATACTTTTTACAATGGGCTCATCAAGGAGCTAAACTTCCTCCCAACTTTAATGTGGAAAATATCATTACACATGAGGAAGAAACTCTACTCGCAGCTATTATAAAATAGATGCATGCCATGCAAGTCAAACTTAACAGCCTTGAGAGAGAAAAGGAACCCAAGGAGTTCTCCATGGAAGCTCTATGCCCTTTTCCTTTTGACAAAGACTTGTATATGCCACCATTTCTGAAATGAGTGGAGATGCCCAAGTATGATAAGTATGATGGACACTCTGACCCTCAAGACCATGTCAGAGAATTCTATACCCAATTAATGGAATTCATGCATGAACCAACCTATCTGATGTGTCTCTTCCCTTGATCTCTGGGAGGAGTAGCCATTCAATGGTTCTCTCGATTACTGTCCACTATCAAAACTTTTGAGGAATTGATCAAATTGTTTTATCAGAAATACTCCTATAATATTCAACATCCGGTCACCATGATTGATATCTGTAATCTCAAACAATATCCAGGAGAACCATTCCTAACATTTCTCAAGAGATGGAGGAAGAAGTTCTTTGTATATGCCAGACCTATTCCAGAAATAGAAAAATTGGAAATCTTCATCAATAACCTTGTTCCAAAAATCAATTATCCTCTACAAATGCAAGATCATACATCTTTTGATAAGATGGTGGATAATGCTATCAAAATTGAAAAAGTGCTTGTGAAAAAAGGAGAAATCACACTTCAAAAAAACAAGTACGAATTAGGATCCAGTTCTAAAGATAAGAACAAAAATTGGAACAAGAACAAAGGCATTGTTGTAGATGGCATTATTGATACTACCCATGCCCCATCAAAGGCACTAGCCTACAATCTGACTCTTGGTTCCCAAGCCATAAAAGCTTTAGAACAAAAGCCATCCGAACCATTTCAAAAGAAGCTAGAATACAAATCTTGGGATAAACAATGAAAGTTCACTCCTCTTGGAGAATATTTAGAATCAGTTATGAAAACCCTACTTGCTGATAACATCATCTCTTTGCTAGCAATCTAACCACCTAATTCTGAGCCTAAGCCAAAATGGTGGAGAGAAAACAAATTCTATGATTTCCATCGAGGTAAAGGTCACAAAATGAATAACTGCTTCTGGTTGAAACACACCATTCAAGATCTGATCGATAATGGAGACATCATAGTTGACAATCCTAAGAGCAATAATGATCATATGGCATTTATAGAACCATTTCTACAACATGGTCAAGAAGTTTCAACTTCTCAGCCTAATATGGGGGAAAAAGTCAACTATGCCTACCCTAGAAATAATGTTGTCATCAATATGGTTGAACCCTATCTCTCAGAGCATTGCAATGTCATCACAATTATAAGAAGAGATAGAAAAAATCAATCCACAAATGTATTTACTCTATCACAAGCCCAATTACATCTGAAAGGACAAATCCCAAATTCATCAAATGTCCCTAAGGTGCCCTTCAATCTCTCATCTGCTTCTAAACAGAAGGCTGCTTCCAAATCTTCCAATTCTAAAGATACAAGGCCTACATCTTATAGCATTGTTCAACAACTCCAGCACACTAATGCCAAAATCTCCATGTTTGAGTTGTTTCAAATATCTCCAGCTCACAGAGCCATACTAGACAAAGCTTTACTTAGTTCCAATGTTCCTGATGACCTTGATTTAGATAGGTTCCAGACTATGGTTGGACATCTTACATCTCCACAATATATCTCCTTTTCAGAGAAAGATGACAACTTCTTGAGTCACCCACATAATCAGCCTTTGCATATAGAAGTCTTGATCTAGAATCATAGAGTCAAAAGTGTGTTGATAGATGGGGGCACTAGCCTAAACATTTGTTCTTATAGCTTGATCACACAATTGGGATTTTCAGAATTGGCTATTGATCCTAGAAAGAAAATAACTATCAAAGCCTATGATGAAAAATAAATATCTTCTAAAGGCACCATTGTCTTACCTATCAGAGTGGATCTAGTTATCAAAGATACCATCTGTCAAGTGCTTGATCTACCTTTGGCTTACAACATCCTCCTAGGGAGACCATGGATACATGAAATGCAAGCTATTCCTTCTACATACCATCAATGTTTGAAGTTTCCTTATGATGGAGTAGAGGTTACTATCCCTACAAATCTGAATACAACTTGCAATACATTGAAGGAAAGTACCAATAAGATTGTGCCTAATAACAAAGAATCTTCCATTGAATCAACTAAAGAAGCATCCACATCTAAAATGGAAGATCTTGCAAAAGAGGTTAATATCAAAGAAAATAGTATGGGAGAATATACTATGGAGCCAGTCTTATCTTTGACATCTCTCCCTATCTCACCCAAGTCTTATGGACAATCTTTGAAATAATCCAAGCCCAAACCTGAGGAACCTCTTGAAGCATATAAAAAGAATTTTGTAGCAGAACAAGTATCCAAACAAAAGTCTGAAGAGGATGAAGCTGTGCTATCATGGCTATACAAAGATGAATCTAAATCCCACAATGTTCAAACTAGTGACTCTACAATACCATAGATCCCTTCTAAGTCATATGGTCTAGGAAATAAGTTGATAGCTAAGATGGGATATTCAAGTAAAGGACCTCTAGGCATTAGAGGAAGAGGTCTTGTGGCACCTCTCCCACATACTGGTAGAGAAAATAAGAATACTGTTGGCCTAGGCTTTAAGAAGAAACCCTATCACCTCAAGGGTAATTGTTCTCATGTCATAGAGCAGATCACACCAAGAGAACCTCTTCTTAAGAAAGAAGAAATAGAACCATTAGATAGTGATTCAAAAAGCTCAGAACTCATCCCCTATGAAAAATTTCCTAAGGAGATCAGAGACCTTCTTGATGATAAGGATGATCCAATCAAAAGAATTAATGTAGTAGACACACAAGAACCTACTATACATCAAGAGATAGTTGCAACACAAGAACCAGATAATCTTGAAAACAATCAAGAAGAGGGAAGTGGTAGTGATTCTGAGATAGATTCCCATGAGTATGAATTCAAATCAAAATCTGAGGGTAACCCCTCTTGGGGTATTCACCCTAACTTTACTCATGTTTTAAGATTTCCTAGAGACCCTAAATCAGAAGCTGAATCAAATGACTATGAATGGGGAGCCATTCTAGAACTAGATGAAGATGAGCTTATTACAGCTAAACATGTTGATGTTATTCACCAATGTGCACCTAACCCTAATGTAAGTCTAGAGAAAAATGATGAACCTATCGAGTCTGATCCACCTATGGTAGAATCAAACTCCCATGATGACATTGAGCCTATTCATGAATTGAATGTCTTAAGTTGTAATATCACCTTTGAACTTGAGCATCAGGTTAGGACCAATGATGACATATCCATATCTGTAAACACTATCTCCCAATCTTTCCCTACTTTGACTATCCAATATCCAGACCTTATTGATCAAACCTCCACAAATCTGAGCCATGGTATTTATACCTTCCTGAATGACTATGCCCTTGCTTGCTACCTAAATGTAGTTGAGCTTATGAGGACTTTCATCAGTGAACCGAGCATAAGCATGACTGAGTCAGACATCAAATATCTTAGTAAGAAAAATAAGAATAAGAATAAAAAGAAAAAGAGTTATGAGGGTGAAAACCACTTTGTGGTAGTCTCAGAACCTACAAAAGTAAAAATAAAAGACATATCCGAAGGTGAAAACCTCTCTGAGGTGCCTAAGGATGAGATATTTGATGTCCTTCTGAGTCATTTATAGGATAGATCTCTAGTTCTAATTGAGCCCACTCAATCCATCAATTTGGGTACAACAGAGGAACCACAATTGGTACATGTAGCACAATCATTATCAGAAGAAGAGAAACAAAAATTTACTACATTCCTAATAGAGAAGAAGATCAAATTTGCATGGAAATACTCAGATATGCCAGGGTTGGATCCTAATCTTATCATGCACCATTTATCTATAGCTCCTAATATAAAACCTGTCAAGCAAAAATTGAGAAAGATGCATCCTCATGTTGCACTCTTGGTAAAAGCTGAATTAGAAAAGCTCCTAAAAGCTAGATTCATTCAAGTTATTGACTATGCAGAGTGGATCTCCAATATTGTACCTATTTCTAAACTAGATGGTTTAATCAGAGTGTACACAAACTTTAGAGATGTGAATAGAGCATGCCCTAAGGATGATTTTCCACTACCTAACATTGATATGATAGTGGACATGACTGTGGGTTTTGAGATGTATTCCTTAATGGATGGTTTCTCTGGATATAACCAAATAAAAATTACTCCAGAGGATCAAGAGAAAAGTGCTTTCACATGTGCATGGGGTACCTTCTGTTGGAATGTCATGCCATTTGGGATTAAAAATGCTGGTGCTACATATCAAAGAGCAATGACATCTATTTTCCATGACATGATGCATCAAACCATGGAAGATTATGTTGATGAAACATTAGCAAAATCTATGATCAAGACTGAACATCTAAAGGACTTGAGCATGATCCTAGACAGAATGGAAAAATTTAGTCTCAGACTAAATACTAAGAAGTGTGCTTTTGGTGTCACTTCTGGAAAGCTCTTGGGATACATAGTCTCAAAGAAGGGTATTGAAGTTGATCCAGCTAAAGTAAAGGCTATAATGGAAATGAAACCTCCAAAGAATATTAGTCAAATGAGGACCTTGCAAGGAAGAGTTCAATCTATCAGAAGATTCATATCACAGCTAGCGGACATATCACAGCCTTTTACAAAAACATTACATAAAGGTGTGACCTTTGCATGGAATGAAGAATGTGAGAACAAATTTAAGCATATCAAGAACTATCTATCAAATTCACCTATCTTGATGCCTCCTATTCATAGAAATCCATTGATCTTATATGTCTCCGCTACAAATACATCACTGGGGGCATTGCTAGCATAGTACGATGACAACAAAAAGGAAAGGGCTATATACTATATCAGTAGAACATTGGTTGCATATGAGAAGAACTATTCAATGATTGAGAAGGCTTGTCTAGTTGTGATCTTTGCATCATAGAAACTAAGACATTACATGTTAGCTCATACAACACATTTGGTAGCTAAGATTGATCCACTCAAGTACCTTCTAAGAAAAGTTGCCCTCGCAGGTAGATTAGCTAAATGGGTCATGCTCTTAAGTGAATTTCACATTGAATATGTGGAACAAAAAGCTATCAAAGGATAGGTTATTACTGATCAATTAGCAGATGCACCTATGCTTGATAATACACCAATGCAAATGGAATTTCCAGATTCCTCTATCATGACTCTTTCTTCTAGAGAATGGCAACTATTCTTTGATGGCTCCTATACACAAAATGGATCCAGAGCAAGCATATTGTTCATAACTCCTCAAGGATACTCAATCCCAAAAGCATTCAGATTAAATTTTCCTTGCACAAACAATATTGCAAAATATGAAGCCCTTTTGAATGGTATGAAAATAGCAATTGAGTGGAGGGTAACAGAGCTACACATTCATGGAGACTCTCAAATTGTTATTCATTAAGTCAATGATGTGTACCAAACTAAAGATGAAAAGCTCATTCCTTACAAGAGAATGGTAGATGATCTTAAGAAATATTTCATATCTATCACATTTGAGCAAATTCCTAGAATGGACAACAAGGTTGCCGATGCAATGGCAATGCTATCTACTTTATTAGAGCAGCTTGAACATGAGCTATGCTACGAGTTCCTAGTGGAAGCACTATCTTATCCTGCATATGACTCCCCCAAAACCTGCATGATTTTCACTATTGTAGGACATGATTCACCCAGATACAAAAAATTATTTTCCTATCTCCACAACCAAATTATCCCCCATAATTTCAACCACCATGAAAAGAGATACCTTATCTGAAATGCCTCCTGATATGTCATCCTTGGTCATGATTTGTACAAATGAGGTCTAGATGGTACACTACTTAGATGCTTAGAAATGGAAGAGTCTCAACGTGCATTAGAGGAAGTCCATGATGGTATTGGTGGGTCACACTCAAATGGTTTAACACTAGCTTGAAAACTTATTAGGGCTAGGTACTATTGGTCTGAAATGGAAAAAGAGTCTATCAAGTTTGCTAAGAATTGTCAAAAGTGCCAAGTGCATGGGAACTTAATTCAAGCTCCAGGGAGAGATCTAATCCCCTTTACAACACAATGGCCTTTCCATCAATGGGAATTTGATCTTATTGAAATGATTCATCCTCATTCTTCTAATGGACATACCCATATAATCATAGCTACATATTATTTTACAAAATGGGTAGAAGCAGTCCCTTTGACACAAGCAACTGGAAAGAAAATATCTATGTTCATATTGAACTATATCATATGCAGATTGTAATACCCCAAAAATGGGCTACAAGTTCATTAATCTTCTATATCAACAATTCGAATGAAATCGACATCAAAGTCCTAACCTAAGGCACATCTAAACATCATCGAATCCTAATTGATTATCTTAAATTCTGCATCAGGGAATATTCCTAGCAATATTCCTAATTATCTTAATTATCTTTAATTTAATGATTATTTGGTGATAAATCGCATTTATCCTAAGTTTGATTAATTGAATATTTTCATATTTAATTAATTAGATTTAATATCTTGCCACTTAATTGTGTAATTAAATTTAATTCTATCTATTATTAATTGTATTATTTAATTTTGACAATAAATCTAATATCTTATGAATAATTCATTAAATTCTTATTTAATTAATTAAAGCAAGTTGTCATTATTTAATAATGTAGTTTTTAATAAAAGTTTGATTAAATAATTGATTAACCCATAAATCAATTATTTATTTTCAAAAATCAGTTAAGTTGAGCATAAATCACTTTATTTATTAAATTAATTCATAAATAAAACATGCACAATCATAAAAGCAAACAACTATCAATTATCAATTAAAGCTAAACTCTATTTTGAGTTAAAACTTAGCTTTTGCATGTTTTTGTGAGTTAAATTATCTTTATTATCAGATAACTCAAAAATCAAGCTGAGTTAATCTGAGTGATTTATGGATTTTATCCATGCACCTCTAAAGCCCTAGATTTCTATAAAAACAAGGCTCAGCTCTTCACAATTCATCTCTCATCTCAAACAATCTCATATTTTTCCACAATCACGCTGGAGAATTGCAATTGGAAGGATCAAAGCTTATTGCGAATCAACATTGTTGTGAGATCACTTTTGTTTTCATATTATTGTTAGATCAATTCATAGCATATCAGTTTTTACATATCATAGATTTCATATCATTTTTCATATTATTGCATAGAAAATATCAAAAAAAAAAAAGAAGATTAATTGCATTCAATTCATTTCAGATCAATTGCATTCAAATCCTTCATTTAGGTGTCATCCAGGTCACTGATCTTGATAACAATCTGAGAACATCAATCTCGCACCTACTAGAAGGCAGTAAATCACTTGGTTAGATTAGATTTTAATTTTGCACGATTTGATTATAGCTAACCTCTAATGTTTTACTGAAGTGTTGTGTCTACAGATAATGTACAATTTTCACACACACATTTCTGGCACCCACCGTGGGGCCCTGAAATGGGCTTCCCTTCATTTCTATCAATCTTCTATCATTTCTCTATCAAAACTCACCTGTTGCTACCTATTCTATCATTTCTCTATCAAAGTTGTCCGTAAAGCGTGATTTTAATTTCGGTCTGTACAGTGTTGTATGAGTTTTTTGGACTATCGTACGAGTTTTTCAGACTATCATTTCATCAGACAGCCAGTGTCGTATGAGTTTTTTCAGACTGTCATTTCATTGGACACCCAGTGTCATCTGGGAGCATACCCACTGTCGTACGATAGTTGATTTTATCAAGGATCATTTCATTAGGTACCCACTATCATTTGGAAGCTGGATTATTGTTTCATCACACACCCAGTGTCGTACAAGTTTCTTACTATCATCTGGTAATAGACCCACTGTCGTACGAGTTTAGGCATCAGATTTCAATTGTCGTTTCATTTTTGCAGGCAGTTTGTCAGATTTGATTTTTAGATTTTGACTAACGGCTAATCTTAACAATTGGAATTCTCTATTTTTGATTGACTCTTGCTGGTTTTGATTGGAAAAAGCGTAAAGTTTGCTAAAATCAGGTAAAAATCTACTAAGCGCATTGTGAGGATCTCAAGTATTCCACTTGTGTTGATAATATTTTGATTTGGGCTTAAAATAAATCTCTCATGTGTCTAGCTTGGGTGATTCTTTTTATGCTTTTGTTTTACACACTTGCATAATTGATACTAGGTTGTGACACCTTAAGTATTTATTAGCAGTCTTAGATTACTTGTGATTGATCTAGATTGCTATCATGGGTTATTGGACTTGCTAATCCACCGGCCCCTCAGTCAACCCTGTGGTTGCAAGCTCAGCACCACATTAAAGGGGAGGGGTCAATAGGAAAGAAGCGTTAAATGCTCCACTAGGCAACCCTTGTGTGCTTTTTGGAACTCACTTATTTTCTAGGTTGTGGACTCATTTCTAGCTTGTGTGAGGCGTTAAGTGCTCCACTTTGTGGACTCACCTCATATTTGCTTTTAGCATTAAGTGTACCACCTTGTGCTTCTGAATACTTTTGGATAGATTTGCTTTTGGGAATATATCTATACTCACATAGTAATTAGGCCCTACGAACACTATTCATGATTCTTGAGAGATTGGATTCCCAGCGAAATCCTTCTTGATGATAGAATCCTTGTAGGTAGGGAGGATACTTAGTGGGTTTCACATTCAAATCGATTAGTGCATCTTCTCTTATTGATCGATACATTCTCTCCTAGGAGAGGTTGATAGATCACATGGGGTTGACATCACGAGCTTTGGTGAATCAAAATTGGTTAGTGCACCTTCTCTTATTGATTGATACATTCTCTCCTCAGAGAGGCTGATAGATCACGTGGAGTTGACATCATAGACCTTGGTGAGACAAACTTTGTCTTAGCGTGTCAGATTAATCTACTTGCTTTGTTTGGGTTAAAAGTGAAGAGGCATCAAAACCTTGGATCTAGAGCCAAGTCCCCTTGTGGTATCATACTTTGAGTCACCTTTAGAGAGGGTTAACCGTAGCGGACAATAACTTCATAGGGAAAACTGTGTTGACAGAACCTCAAGCGGTAATAGCCATTTTTGCCATGGTAGTGACAGCCGCTATATAAATATCCTTGTTGAAGAAATCTCCACAGGTATGGTTCATTGTTGGGTTGTCAGATCTCCCTAGCAGCTCCTGAAGATTAAGTTCTTGGACTATGTCAAAACCCTGGTGCACCAAAATTGGAGTTCACCCCTTTGGATCATAAAAGTTGCAGAGTCAAACCATTACTAAAAACCCTAGAGAGGCCAAATTTTCATTTTCTAGGAATATGTACATTATTGCAAAAATTTTTGGAACATACACAATTAGCTCTCTCAGAGATTAGCACAATTCAGTCACTTGATTGTTCATGTGCAAGGTTGCTTTTGCCCTTGTTCATTATTTTCAAACATGCTTGAAATCACTTGCTTGCTATTTTGCGTGCTTGTTTATCTATCTTGTTACTGAAAATGAACAAATCTGTTACAATCCTCAAATTTGGACATTGAAATTTGCAAACAATCCAAATTCGCAAACTCAAAATTTTGCAAAAATTGACGTAAAATCCTTTCTGGAGTCAAAAATCATTTCAGGAAGTCAAAAGTCATATGAGTTTTTCCAAGTGTTGTTTCTTTACAACCCATCTGTCGTATGATTGAGTACCTAGTGTCATACAATTTTCCATGCTAGCAAATTCTAAAAGTCAAAATCTTGCATCTGTCGTATGAGATTTTCAACTGTCATTGCATTGCTACCCAACTGTCGTATGAGTCTGCAGAGTGTCATTTGAGAAATTTTTTAAGTTGTCAAAAAATTGTTAGAATTGCCAGATATTTAGTTTTTTCAACCTAATTTCAGAATCTGTCGAATGAATCACTGTGTCAGGAATAGAGTAGTAGCTATTGAGAATTAGTACACATGTCTCAAAGAATTAGTACACATGAGAAAGAAATTCTAATCTTAGCTATGATGAAATAGATCCACGCTATGCAAGTCAATCTTAACAAACTTGAGAAAGAAAAGGAACCTAAAGAGTTCTCCATGGAAGCTCTGTGCCCCTTTCCATTTGATAAAGACTTGTACATGTCACCATGCCCCTGAACAAAATGTGAGCAATGTGACAATCCCTATGATACCTCTTCCACGGAGAGTGACACATCCAGCTTTGGAGACTGTGATGACTATGACGACAGACAATGTAATGATACCTATGACACCTTTGTTCCTAAGAGTCCTCCTCGTCATGTGTTCCTACTTACTACAAATGGGCCGTCACATTGGATAGATCATGATGGTGATCCATATGATTTTGATTTTGAAAGAGACTTTGATGGCTTTTGTGGACAATATCTAGATGATACATCTACTTCTATTGAGGAATATAAAATGTACTGTGCTGATTTGAAACGTCAATACTATAAGGATCTCTCCTCTAAGAACTCTCAGGCTGAAAATAAAGATTACACTCTCAAGCAAGATCATGTTAATGTTGGACCTTTGTCTTGTGATGGTTCCCTTCCATCCCCTACTTCCTCCAATACTCGTACATTTCGTAAAGCTTCCGAGTCTTTCAAATCTTTCACAGAACCTTCATCCGACACAAGCCCTGATACTTTTCATGCGGTTCCCTATTGTTATCCTCTAGGACTACCTCTTAAAGAAACTCAAGCTAACCTTCACCTGGCTGCAAATACTTTCAATGATGCTAAACCTAAAGAGTTTAAGCCTTCATATGATATAATTCCTACTTCAACTAGTCCTCCACCATCTCTTCCAAAGTCATCCATACAATCCCAACATCCTTCCTTGTCCTTAGAAGTGGCTCCATGTCAAGAGGACTCTAAAAATGATGAAGAAAAATAAATAAATAAAGATCAAGATCAAGAACCCTCCATGTCATCCACTCCTTTTCACGATGTCTCTTATCCACCTCAGGGTTCTTTTGATCCTACAGCCCCTTTTTCATGCATTCAACCATGTCTTAAGTCTTCTCCTAAGCAAGATCAAGCTACTACTTACACCGTTGAGCTTATTGACAATCAAAATAACCTTACTACACTTGCACTTTCCAAAGATGATACTTCCATTAAGGTTGGTAAAAATGGTGTTGTTACTTCCAATGTTAAGCCTATTGAAAATCAAAAGAAAAATTATGTGCTTGTGCTATCCAAAGATCCTTCTCAAGATCAAAGTCTTCCATCTTCTTGTTCTACCACTCGATGTTCATTTCCACTTTCTACTCTTCCTAAGTCTTTGCAAGCTTTGAACAATCCTATCAAAGAAGGTGCTCATATTCAAGATGTCCATGATTCTATTGAAAATTCTAATGCTCACTCTAAAGATGCTGATATCCTTGGTTGTCATATAGATGCTGATGAACTTATTGATTATCCTTTTCTGTCTTCCACTTCCATCCTTGGACCTCCTCCACCACTACTAAGGGCTTCACATCTACCTTCCATCTTGGGTCCTTATGTCCGTTCACTTTCCCCTCCTAACTCTCCTAATTCGTCATCCATCTTGGGTCCCTACATCCCTCCATCTCCTATCTTTCCTCAAGATCAACATAGATGCATACCCTTGAATCCTTTTCATCCACCCACCCATCTAAACCAATCATATCCTCCTTCTTCCACAAGTCCCAAGTCTTTTGGAAGTAACTTGAATGTTCAATACAAGAATCCATCAAAAAAAGAAGATCACCATGTCTCCTCTAATAGACATGGAAACATAAAGTCAAAAAAGATATCTAAGAAAAAAAATACAAGACAAGTATGGGTTCCAAAATCCATCATTGAAGATATTCTCTCTAGATCATCAAAAGGAAATAAAAATCCTATGGCTATATGGATTCCAAAGTCTCTATTGAAAGAGTTTGGTGTTGAGAAAAAAGTGAAATTGACATTCAAGCTTCCAAAGGCTTCCACTTCATTTCCCTCCAAAAATATTCTTCCATTCCATGTGCCTAAACCACAACCTCTAGTATCCATTTGCCATATTCCTTCACGTATTCCTTCATTCACATTTCCTCCATCCTCTTGCCACCCTTCAAGGTGTGTGTTGATGTTGATCTTGCCTTCCTTTCCACCTACCCTTTCATAGTCCTTCCATTCATTATCCTTCTACCTCCTATCTTTTTTCCTCACAGGTGCCTTGGTAGCAAAAGTAAAGAGAAATAAATTCATCCTATGGTGAAAACCACTCCCTTGTGGCACCTTGGATAAGTACTATGATGAAAACCTGGCAATCAAACATCATGCGTAGTTCTTCTACATATTTCATCCATTCCATCTTCTCTCTTTGATCTTGACAAGGTTGACCTATACATGAACATTTGGCTATTTTGTGAGCTATCTTATGATGATCTTTCTTTCATTCCCTTCCTATTTATCCTTCATGTCTATTTTCCTCCATTCATTTTCGCCTATCACTATCCTTTTCCCCTTTGGTCTTGATCTTAAAAAAAGAAAGAAAGAGTAAAACACAGTGCTATGAAGCCTCTTGACATGTCTACTCTTTTGGACTACATCCTTTCCTTCTTTGGCATTACACTTTCGTGACTTATCCTATGCTGGCCTTTCATTGCTTGTCCAAATGTGCTTTACATGACAATTTTTCCCTAGCTTGAGTATTCTTGAGGAGTTTTCCCTTGAGGATTTCTTCCCTTCATTCTCCTTCATTCTCTTGTCTTCCATCTCTTCCACTAGCTTGCTAATCCCTCTTGTTCTCCACCTTGCTAGACATTAGGACTATACGATATGATCTTGCTTGGGAGTTTTCAATGGAAAAAGATGCTATCAAGTATCCCAAGTATCAGAACTAGTATCAAAATCAATATCAGAACAAGTAATAGAACAAGTATCAGAACACCTACTAGGGCTACACCTTTCACTTTAGTTTATGGGTCTGAAGTGGTACTATTGAGGTTGAAATCCAATCACTAAGAATTAGAATGCATGGTCTAGTAACTGATGATGACTACAAAGTGTCTAGGTTGCAAGAACTTGAACTACTAGATGAGTGGAGACAATCAGTGTATGATCATCTCAGAGTATATCAGAAGAGCATGTCTAGAGGCTACAACAAGAAAGTTAGACATAGAGAATTTTAGGTTGGCGATCTAGTTTTGAGAGAGAATCCTAAAAATCAATCACATCGAGAATGCAAGGGGAAGTTCAAACCCAATTGGCTGGGTCCCTTTTTTATCACTGCTACTTTTGGCTCCAGTGCCTATCAACTCTCAATGACTGAAGGAGAACAGCTCTGAGAACCAATCAACGTTCTCCATCTGAAGAAATTCTATGCCTAAGGCATTCAGTCTATGGTAAAATGTCCTGAAAAAATCTTAAAAATTGGAAAATGTCTTGAAAAAATGAACATCTTGGTGAAAACCTAGCAATAGGTGCCTTGATGATTCACAAAAAAATTAGAAAATATCAAAAATTCAAAAAAAAATTGAAAAATGAAAAATACAAAAAAATGAAAAAAAAAAGTGCCTTGGTGAAAACCTGGAAACAGCGCCTTGGTAGCAACAATAGAATCTCTACCAAAATGGTGAAAACCTAGAAAATGGGTGCCACTTGTTTCAAAATGCTCCATCTATTAGCACAATCTTGGTCTTTCCCAGCTTTTAGTCTTGCTTTAGTTTGTACATATCTCCTGGTTTGTTTCTACATTTCTAGTTTTCAATAAGTCAGTCTGTACACCAATCAGCTCCAGCGTCTGTATCCTATCAATGCTTAACACTTGGGGGTAATCAATGTCATATCCTATGGTCTCCAGTATATCTTAGATGTATCATATCTAGTCAGAGTCCTTTGAAGCTCCATTTGAGTCAGTCAAATCTATCTTGTCTCCAGAAAGGATTTTGCATCTACAACAATGCAATCAAACACAAACTGAAAACAATCTGTGCTTCATGCTTTTATCTCCTTGTATGCTTACTGATTCGCATTGAGATTTTTGCATATTGTGTCCCTTCAAGCTCTTCGATGATGTCCTTTATAGGATTTAGAGAGTGATGACTGGGGGCATAATCTTTTCTTTTTTTTCTGCTTGTATGTGCTTGTATGTGAAAATCTAACTTTGGAAATTCTGGATTGAAATGGTGTCCGACCGTAAGAGCCTCTATCTCAAATTGGATGGCCATGCGTACCTCGACCATTGATACCCAAAAAATTCAAATAAGTTTGATCTAACTATTGTCTTTTTGAGTGAGTTCTTTCTCCTACTGTGAAATGTGATCTTACCTAAGGATGTGAACGATAAAGGGTCACTATGGGGAATTCACACTAGATTTAGAATGATCTCTTGACTATTTGATATATTTGTCATGCAAGGCGTATTCAGGTCATCATGATGTTCATGTTTTGATGCTTATAAAAATTGCTATATCAAAATGGATGTGATATTTAGGTCATCCTGGTCCTTGTGCCTTGGTGCTTATATCTAATCTGACATTCTGAAAACAAAACCAATATTCATATGTCCATGGTTATTTTGGACTAGTGGGTGTTGTCTTGGTTCTTGAGCGTTACAAATCGATATTCATATGTCCATGGTTTCATAGCTAGTGGGCATTTTATTAATTTATCTGGTTACCTAAAAGTTCAATGATGATGACAAATTGACATATGATCAGTGAGTAGGTCCTAGGTCTTAGATTGCATTTCATTTTGCATGTCTCTTTGCATTTTACATGTTTGCATGAACTCACACTAATTAAATGAACTTCAATGCTTAAACAATTCTTCAAATCAATTCTTCATATCCAATGAGAGCTAAATCTCACACGAAGGTTCCTCCAATGAAACAGCTTATAGAATCCTTTTTCGGGATCAAAATTCAAATCTGAGATCATTCATATTATTAACTACTTGCATATTCGACCTTCAATCATCACAAAAATCCAGTATTCAACTTAACTGATTATCTTACATCAAACTATCAAAATTTTAAACTTTTAACTTGGTCAACTATGGTCAACTCATGGTTTAACCTAGTCAAACTTGGTCTTTTGGGACCTTCCAATGATGCAGAATACATTACTGGACGTGTTTAACCACTTCTCAAATCAATTAACATGCTTCTAAACTATCAATGCTGACTTTTCTTGTCAGATTTCAATTTCAATCCCAAAGGGGGCATGGTATTACACATCATTCAAGTCTATAAATCAAATTCTATCAATCTTTCCTCAGTAATCAAAACAACAACCACTTCTAGTTATTGATTCATCAAAAGACCTCATCGCTCGGGGCAAATCTATCATCACTTGGGGCATATCAGATTCATCAAGATCCATATCAATCTGGTATTCTCCTAATCTGGTAAACTGTATCAGTTTTTACAACCATCGGATCATAGTGTTCTTTCCTTAGTTCTTCGGCAACTGAAGGATTCAGATGTGATACCTGCTAGTTCTGCTAAGACAATCATGTCTAGAACCAGTCACTCACTTCTTTGCAATCCTAAGGTTCGGAATCAGGCATTTTGACACTTTTTCACAATCATAGGTTCATTTTCTGTTATAGTGAACATTATCTTTGGTCATTCAGGACCTATTATCTTCATATCAAATCAATATCAATAAACTTCTGTCTCATATCAATTATCAATTTCGAATCAGTTTCATATCTCTATGAAACACAGACTATCTTTGAACCACTGCGCTTCGCACAGTAATTCAAAGAGGGGAAAAATGTAATACCCCAAAAATGGGCTATAAGTTCATTAATCTTCTATATCAACAATTCGAATGAAATCGACATCAAAGTCCTAACCTAAGGCACATCTAAACATCATCGAATCCTAATTGATTATCTTAAATTCTGCATCAGGGAATATTCCTAGCAATATTCCTAATTATCTTAATTATCTTTAATTTAATGATTATTTGGCGATAAATCACATTTATCCTAAGTTTGATTAATTGAATATTTTCATATTTAATTAATTAGATTTAATATCTTGCCACTTAATTGTGTAATTAAATTTAATTCTATCTATTATTAATTGTATTATTTAATTTTGACAATAAATCTAATATCTTATGAATAATTGATTAAATTCTTATTTAATTAATTAAAGAAAGTTGTCATTATTTAATAATATAGTTTTTAATAAAAGTTTGATTAAATAATTGATTAACCCATAAATCAATTATTTATTTTCAAAAATCAGTTAAGTTGAGCATAAATCACTTTATTTATTAAATTAATTCATAAATAAAACATGCACAATCATAAAAGCAGACAACTATCAATTATCAATTAAAGCTAAACTCTATTTTGAGTTAAAACTTAGCTTTTGCATATTTTTGTGAATTGAATTATCTTTATTATCAGATAACTCAAAAATCAAGCTGAGTTAATCTGAGTGATTTATGGATTTTATCCATGCACCTCTAAAGCCCTAGATTTCTATAAAAACAAGGTTCAACTCTTCACAATTCATCTCTCATCTCAAACGATCTCATATTTTTGCACAATCACACTGGAGAATTGTAATTGGAAGGATCAAAGCTTATTGTGAATCAACATTGTTGTGAGATCACTTTTGTTTTCATATTATTGTTAGATCAATTCATAGCATATCAATTTTTACATATCATAGATTTCATATCATTTTTCATATTATTGCATAGAAAATATTAAAAAAAAAGAAGATTAATTGTATTCAATTCATTTCAGATCAATTGCATTCAAATCCTTCATTTAGGTGTTGTCTAGGTCACTGATCTCGATAACAATCTAAGAACATGAATCTTGCACCTACTAGAAGGCAGTAAATCGCTTAGTTAGATTAGATTTTAATTTTGCACGATTTGATTATAGCTAACCTCTAATGTTTTACTGAAGTGTTGTGTCTATAGATCAGGTACAATTTTCACACACACACACAGATATGGGATACCTCATTCTATAATCACAAATAACAGTGGCCAATTCAAGAACAAAGACCTAGATGATCTATGTGCCAAATTCAAGATCACACAACATTGGTCTTCTATCTACTATCCTCAAGGGAATGGATAGGCAGAGGCTTCTAATAAGAATCTATTGAAAATCTTACACCGAATAGTTAATAAAATAGGAAGAGACTGGCATCTCATGATCAATCCAGCTCTTTGGGCCTATAGAACAAGTATCAGAACACCTACTGGGGCTACACCTTTCACTTTAGTTTATGGGTCTGAAGCGGTACTACCTATTGAGGTTGAAATCCCATCACTAAGAATCAGAATGCATGTTCTAGGAATTGATGATGACTACAAAGTGTCTAGGTTGCAAGAACTTGAACTACTAGATGAGCGCAGACAAGCAACGTATGATCATCTCAGAGTATATCAGAAAAGAATGTCTAGAGGCTACAACAAGAAAGTCAGACATAGAGAATTTTAGGTTGGTGATCTAGTCTTGAGAGAAAATCCTAAAAATCAATCACATGAAGAATGCAAGGGGAAGTTTGAACCCAACTAGTTGGGTCCCTTTGTAATCACTACTACTTTTGGCTCTGGTGCCTATCAAATCTCAATGACTGAAGGAGAACAGCTCCGAGAACCAATCAACATTCTCCATCTGAAAAAATTCTACGCCTAAGGCATTCAGTCTATGGTAAAATGTCTTGAAAAAATGAACATCTTGGTGAAAACCTAGCAATAGGTGCCTTGATGATTCACAAAAAAAGTAAAAAAATATCAAAAATTCAAAAAAAGTGAAAAAATGAAAAATACAAAAAAATGAGAAAAAGAAAAAAGTGCCTTGGTGAAAACTTGGAAATAGGCGCCTTGGTAGCAAAAATAGAATCTCTACCAAGATGGTGAAAACCCAGAAAATGGGCACCACTTGTTTCAAAACACTCCATCTATCAGCACAATCTTGGTCTTTCCCAGCTTTTAGTCTTGCTTTAGTTTGTACATATCTCCTGGTTTGTTTTCGCGTTCCTATTTTCAATAAGTCGATCTGTACACCAATCAGCTCTAGCATCTGTATCCTATCCATGTTAAAACTTGGGGGCAATCAAAGTCATATCCTATAGCCTCCAATGTATCTTAGACGTATCAGATCCAATCAGAGTCATTTGAAGCTTCATTTGAGTCAGTCAGTCAGTCTTGTCTCCAGAAAGGATTTTGCATCTACAACAACACAATCAAACATCAAACACAAATTGAAAACAATCTATGCTTTTTACCTACTTTTATCTCCTTGTATGCTTACTGATTTGCATTGAGATGTTTGCACATTGTGTCCATTCGAGCTCTTCGATGATGTCCTTTACAAGATTTAGAGAGTGATGACTAGGGGCATAATATTTTCTTTGTTTTCTTCTTGTATGTGAAAGTCTAACAACTTTGGAAATTTTGGATTGAAATGGTGTCTGACTGTAAGAGCCTCTATCTTGAATTGGATGGCCATGCATACCTCGACCATTGATACTCAAAAAATTCAAGGAAGTTTGATCTAACTATTGTCTTTTTGAGTGAGTTCTTTCTCCTACTATGAAATGCAATCTTACCTAAGGATGTGAATGATAAAGGGTCACTACGGATAATTCACATTGGATTTAGAATGATCTTTTGACTATTTGATGTGTTTTTAATGCAAGGCATATTCATGTCATCACAACGTTTATGTTTCGATGCTTATACAAATTGCTATATCAAAATGGACATGATATTCAGGTCATCCTAGTGTTTGTGCCTTGGTGCTTATATCTAATCCAACATTCCAAAAACAAAATCAATATTCATATATCCATGGTTTCCTAACTAGTGGGTGTTGTATTGATTCTTGCGCATACAAATCAATATTCATATGTCTATGGTTTCCTAGCTAGTGGGCATTGTATTGATTTATCCGGTTACCTAAAATTTCAACGATGATAACAAATCAACACATGATCTAACATTTCAAAAACAAAATCAATATTCATATATCCATGGTTGTTGACCAGTGGGTGTTGTATTGATTCTTGTGCATACAAATTGATATTCATATGTCTATGGTTTCATAGCTAGTGGGCATTATATTGATTTATCCAGTTACCTAAAAGTTCAATGATGATGACAAATCGACATATGATCAGTGACTAGGTCCTAGGTCCTAGGTTGCATTTCATACTGCATGTTTCTTTGCATTTTGCATGTCTGCATGATCTCACAAATGTTTGGAAACACTTCAAAGCTTAAACAATTCTTTATATCAATTCTTCACATCTAACAAGAGCCGAATCTTACACCAAGGTCCATCCATTGAAATAGCAAGTAGAATCCTTTTTCAGGATCAAAATCAAAATCTGAGATCATTCATATTATTAAATACTTGCATAATCAACCTTCAATCATCACAGAAATCCAATATTCAACTTAACTGATTATCTTGCATCAAACTATCAAAATTTCAACTTGGTCAACTCATGGTCAAACCTAGTCAAACTTGGTCTCCACGACCTCTAAACGATGCAGAATGCATTTTTGAATATGTTTAACCACTTCTCAAATCAATTAGCATGCTTCTAAACTATCAACGCTAACTTTTCTTGTCAAATTTCTATTTTAATCCCAAAGGGGGCATGGTATTGCATATCATTCAAAGTCTGTAATCAAATTTGAAATCATATCTTTCCTTAGTAATCAAGACAACAACCATGTCTAGTTGCCGATTCATTAAAAGTCCGCATCGCTCAGGGCAAATCTATCATCACTTGGGGCATATCAGATTCATCGAGATCCATATCAATCCGGTATTCTCCTAATCTTGTAAATTATATCAGTTTTTTCAACTATCGGTTCAAATGTGTTATTTCCTTAGTTCTTCGGTAATTGAAGGGTTCAGATGTGATACCTATGTGATTCTTCTAAAGATAATCGAGTCTAGAATCAGTCACTCACTTCTTCACAATCATAAGGTTTGGAATCAAGCATTTTGATGCTTTTGTTTCATTGGTTTATTGCTGTTATAGTTAACATTATCTCTGGTCATTCAGGACCTATTATCTTCATATCAATTATCAAATTCAATTAGCTTTTGTCTCATATCATTTTCAATTTCAAACATCAATTTCATATCTCTATCAAACACAGACTATCTTTGAACCACTGCGCTTCACACATCAATTCAAAGAGGGGCAAAATGTAATACCCCAAAAATGGGCTATAAGTTCATTAACCTCCTATATCAACATATCGAATGAAATCAACATCGAAGTCCTAGCCTAAGGCACATCTGACCATCATCAAATCCTAATTGATTATCTTAAATTCTGCATCAGGGAATATTTCTAGTAATATTCCTAATCATCTTAATTATCCTTAATTTAATGATTATTTGGCGATATATCACATTTATCCTAAAGTTGATCAATTGAATATGATGAATATTTAATTAATTGATTTAATTCTGCCACTTAATTATTTAATTGAATTTAATTGTATTTATTCCTAAGTATTATTATTTAAATTTAATAATAAATCAAAATTCCTATCATTAATTGATTAAATTCTTATTTAATTAATTAAAGCAAGTTGTCATATTTGATGATATTATTTTTTAATAAAAGTTTGATTAAATGATTGATTAACCCATAAATCAATTGTTTTATTTTTAAAATCAGTTAAGTTGAGAATAAATCACTTTATTTATTTATTAATTCATAATTATCCATATGCACAATCAAAGAGCAGTTAAACTCCAAATCAAAAAATCAATGCAAGTTATTGACATTTTGGAACTCAACATCATTTTTGAGTTTTAAAGTTGATCTAAACTTCTAATTTGAGTTAAAAAGTTGTTTTTGCATGATTTGCATGTTTTTGTGAATTAAATTATCTTTATTTAAAAATAACTCAAAAATCAAGCTGAGTTATTTGAGTGATTTATGGCTTTCTTTCATGCATCCTCAAAGCCCTGGATTTCTATAAATTAAGGCTTTAGCTCTCCGCAAATCATCTCTCAAATCCACAAGAATTGCATAATCACACTGTTGAATTGGAGACTGAAGAATCATCTTTGCGAATCCAAGCTTTGTGAGATCAATATTGCATAGTTTTTCATATCATATTAGTTATCATTTGTTAGATCAATTCATAGCATATTTTTTCATCTAGCATAGATTCATATCAATTTATCATTCTTATTGCATAGAAAAATCCAAAATATATATTAATTGCATTCAAATTTCATATTAGTTTTGCATTCAAATCCTTCGTTTAGGTGTCGTCAAGGTCACCGATCTCGATAACAATCTAAGAACATCATACTCGCACCTATTAGAAGACAATAAATCACCTAGTTAGTTTAGTTTTCCATTATTTGCATGATTTTGATTTCAACTAACCTCTAATGTTTTATTGAAGTGTTGTGTCTATAGATCAGGTACAAAATTCACACACATAGTTTTTACCAAAATGGGTTTCCACTATAAATCTTGATGTTAATACTTGTTTGAATGTTTTGGTGTGAACATTTTTATGTTTTACAAGTTAAATACTATTGGATAGTGGACTGCACTATTTTATGTTTCTGGTACACATTTAGTAGTGACCGAGTAGTTTTGGTTATCAGATCTAAATTTGTTGAAGTGTTTTAAAGTTTATTTTATACATCTAGACTTGAGAACAATTGATTCACCCCCCCTCCCTATTGTTCTAAATCATATTAAAAATTGGTAACAGAGTTGTTGGTGCTTATAGAGAACAAGTTTAAAGGTTCTTGAAGTAAATGATCAAGATGTATAAGAAGGAGGTACCGAAGCTGAATAAGGAGAACTTCTCTTCATGGAAAAGCCTAATGAAACTACATCTAGCTGGTATTAGTGACTCAACAAAGTATTATGTTGAACATGACTATGTTACACCTACTACACCCTTGATTGCCAAGGAGATGAGAGCTAAACAAGAACACAATCAAGCAATGTTGGAGATTGCATCTTCCTTAAGCTATCTTGAATTTGAAGACATCAAAGATTGCACAAATGCAAATAAAATGTGGGGCACTCTTGCAAACATCTATGGTGGTGACATAAATATGCTAAGAGCCAAAGGTGAAAGTCTAAGAGGTAAGTTTGATGAAATGAAAATGCAAGAAGGTGAGAATATTGCTCAATATTGTCATAGGATAAAAGAAGTTGTAAATGCTATTAGAGGAGCTAATGGAGCTATTGATGATGAGACTATCATTGGAAAGGTACTAAAAAATTTGCATCCTATATATGTCATCAAAAGTTTAGCAATTCAAGAATCTAGATGTAACCTTGGTAATGCTCTTACATTGGAAAGTCTTGTTGGTAAGCTTACTTCTTTTGAACTCTCAAATTATGATAATTTCACTGTTGCTAATATTGAATCTGCATTCAAGTCACAAATGGTTTTGCATAAGTTAAAGAAGGAAAAAGAAAGATGCATCAGTGAGAGTGAAAGTGAAAGTGACACCTCTGATGAAGAACTAGAGGATCTTGAAGCTCTTATGGCTAGAAGATTGAAAATAGGAAAAGGAAAGTATAAAGGTAAACTTCCTATTATATGTTTTTCATGCAACAAAGTTGGCCATATAGCTGCAAGATTTCCTGACAGGGATGACAAGGATAAAGAAAGAGAAAGAAATTATAAAGACACAAGAGAAAACAAAGGTCATCGAAGGTACAAGGACTAAAAGGATTAAAAGGATAAAGGTGAGAAATCATGTTACATAGATGAAGAAGAAACTGATACTGATAATTTTGAAATAGAAATAGTCGATGTTGCTATGAAGGATGAATTTGATGAAGATGAGAAAACTACACTTGTTTCATATGTGAGAAAAGGAGATAAATGGATCATTGATAGTGGCTGCTCACACTACATGACTAGTGATAAAAGTAAATTTGATACCCTAGAACATTACAAAGGTAGAAATGTTAAGTTTGGTAATGATGCACCATGTCTTATGAAGGGTAAAGGTTTGATTAAATTGACTGATAAGATCACTTGTGAAAATTCTTATTAGGTTGAAGGTCTTAACTATAATGTGCTAAGTGTTGCACAACTTAATAGCACTAGTTACAAAGTGGAATTTCATCATAGACATGCCAAAATATTTGATACTACTGGTGAATTGATTGGAAGTGGAGATCATAAAAGAGGTAATTTGTTCTATCTAGACCTATCTAAAGAGACATGTTTCATTACACAGTTTGATGATAATTGACTATGGCATAAGAGGTTATGTCATGTTAACTTTGACAATCTGGTGAATATCAGTAAAAGGAAGAAAGTTAGAGGTTTTCCTAGATTGAAGAAACCTGATAATGTGATGTGTAAACAATGTCAGTTAGGCAAGATGACAAAGTCTAGTTTCAAGAGAAAAACTTTTTCTTCTGAGAATGCTTTAGATCTAGTTCATACTAACCTCTATGGACATATAGGTGTACAAAGCTATTGTGGTGCTAAATACTTTATTCTATTTGTTGATGATTACACTAGGATGATGACTGTAATGTTTTTAAAAGAAAAATCTAATGCATTTCAATTGTTTATGTGGTACTTGGCTAAGGTTGAAAAGGAGACAGGAAGGAACCTGAAATATTTGAGATCTAGCTGAGGTGGAGAGTTTATATCAAATGATTTCAATCTGTTCTACAATGATAGAGGAATCAAGAGATAGATGTTTGCACCTAGAATACCTCCATAGAATGGCATACCAAAGAGAAGGAACATATCTATCATGGATTGTGCAAGGACACTAATGACTGAGAAAAATGTTGCACAAAAATACTAGAGAGAAGCTATAAGTACAACTGTTTATACCTTAAACCAAGTACAAATAAAAAAAGGTACAAATGTTATACCTTATGAACTATGGCATGATTATACACCTAATGTAAAATACTTTATAATTTTTGGAAGCAAATGCTATATACTAAAAGATGCTAGGAATGGAAAGTTTGATGCTAAAAGTGATGAAGGCATGTTCCTAGGATATTCCACAAAGAGTAAAGCTTATAAGTATTTAAACTTCAACACTAACAAAATTATGGAAAGTGAAAATGTGAAAGTTGATGAATTAGAAAAGAAAAATGAACAGGAAGGTAATAGAGAACTTGAAGATTATAGATCTTTTGTCTACATAGAAGAAGGAGAGGCAAGTAACACACTTGCACCTGATGCCGAGTCTCAGGCTAGCAATGTTGAGTGATAGGAAAATATTGCCAAGCATTTGGAAGAATTTTTCAACTGACAAGAAGATGCTACCAACTGACAGGAAGAGGTTGCCGAGCATTCAAAGGTTGAATCTGATAATCTTCTTGGTGAACTTGAAGAGTTAGGAGAAAAGAAAGAAGAACTTGTTTTGGCACAATATGTAAGGAGAAATCATAAGCCTGAACAAATCATTGGAGACAAAGATACTGGAGTTCTAATGCGAAGTAAGTTGAAAGACCCTACATGCTTCCTATATGAATTTGATCCTAAGACAACAAGGGAGGCACTAGAAAATGAAGATTGGATCAAAGCCATGAATGAGGAGATAGATCAAATAGAAAAGAATGATACTTGGACTCTGGTGCCAAGACCAAAAAACAAAAATGTTATTGGAACAAACTGGGTATTCAAAAATAAACTTAATGAACATGGACAAATCACAAGGAAGAAAGCAAGGCTGGTATGCAAAGGTTATGCACAAGAAGAAGGGATAGACCATGGGGAGACATTTGCCCCTATAGCTAGATTAGAAGGAGTGATAACTCTACTTGCCTATGCTAGTTACAAATATTTCAACGTATATCAAATGGATGTCAAGTCTACATTTTTAAATGATATATTAGAAGAAGAGGTTTATATTAAATAGCCTGAAGGATTTGTTGATCCAAACAAGAGACACATGGTTTGCAAAATGAACAAGGCACTCTATGGATTGAAGGAAGCCCCCAGAGCATGGTATGAGAGACTGCATAATTACTTGATAGAGATTGGTTTTACAAAGACAAATGACACCAATAATCTGTATATGAAAGATGAAGAAGGTAAAGGAATCTTGCTAGCTAAATTTTTTATAGATAATATCATATTTGGAGGACAAGATGCCCTGTGTAAGAAATTTTCAAATGAGATGAAAAAAGAGTTTGAAATGAGTATGTTTGGTGAGATAAAATTCTTTGTTGGACTATAAGTATATCAAATGGATAAAAGTATTTTCATTACATAGTCTAAGTATATTAAAGAGATACTGAAAACTTTTGGAATGGAGGATTCAAGACCAGTGAGTACTCCCATGGCTACTAGACATAAACTATCTAAAAATGATGACACTACTGAAGTGAACCAAACTTTGTATAGATCTATGATTGGAAAGCTACAATATGTTATTCACAGTAGACTAGATATTGCTCTAGTAGTCAAGATTGTTGAAAGATTATCTACCAATCCTAAGGAAACTCATATGATGGCTATGAAAAGAACAATGAGATACTTGAAAGGAACATAAGAATATGGATTGTACTACAAGAAGTATGAGAGATTTGAACTAAGAGTTTATACTGATGTTGATTGGGTAGGAAATGTGGATGACAGAAAGATTACTAGTTGTAGAGCTTTCTTTCTCGGACAAAGATTAGTTTCCTGGACAAGCAAGAAACAAAACTGCATTTCCTAATCTACATCGAAAGCCGAGTATGTTGCTACCATAGTAAACTATTCAAACATGATATGGATAAAGAAATTATTGATAGGCATGAAAGAGGAAACCACTGAACCAATTGTCATATACTGTGACAACACAAGTGCTATCAACATATCTAAGAGTCCAGTCATGCACACAATGACCAAACACAGTGCTATCAAGTATCACTACTTGAGAGAATTAGTACAAGATAAAGAAGTGAGAATGGAATATGTGAATACAAAGGAACAATTAGTAGACATATTCACAAAAGCCTTACTAAAGGAGGCACATGAGTATTTGAGAAGTCAATTAGGGGTTCTTCCCCTAAGGCTACCTAGTCAAGCTAGGAGCACTGAATCAAATGTGTTGCACAAAAGATCTAATAAATTGATGCAGAAAAGGTCACACTTTAGGATTGGCCTAGAGTTGTGAAAAGATCGGCAAAGCTATACAATTCATAAGCAAGATGATAGAGGGAGAAACAATGTTACTAAACTGATAAGATGATATCTACATCTAAAGGATGTAAGTTTTTGTTGGTTCTTTGGAATTATTGTCAAAGAGGGAGATAAGTCAGATGAAAACACATGGAAAATCAAGAATGAGTAAGATTTAGAGGAAGATTGACATGATCACAGAAAGCTAGCAGGATGGTTAGTAGAGAGATTTAGAATTAGAATGAATCTAAGGATATTACCAATGTTTCTAATACAAGTTTTAGATTGGTTGGTACACAAGTGCTATTCATATGGTGTTGCCATCAATGCCAAAGATAGAGATTGTTGGAAACTACAATTGAAGTAATTGTTGTATTGTCATTGATGTCAAACATTAACTGGTAAGACTGTTGCTATCTAAGAAAGTACTATATCTATTGGTTGATGAGAAGGATTAGGGCACAATTTTTAACAATAGCACCTAGGGAAAAGGTTGAGTTACCTTGACACTTCAATGTGTACTTGATTATTTGGCACAATGATAAGACAATGTATTGTTTATCTAAGTTAGAAGGAAGACTAAACAAGTAGGCTTAACTAAGCAAAAATGAAGAAATCTAGTTTAAGCTGAGTGATGTTAGTGTCAACCGAGTTAGTATATGCCGAGAAAATTTAGTGTTGAATGAATATCTATGTATTGCCGAGTGAAACAATTTTGATGTGTTGATTGAGTTTCATAGTGATGACCAAGGATTTGAACACAGTATTGACCAAGTGTCAGTAATTTACATTTGAGGGAGAATTCAGATTCCAAGCTGACATAGTTGAATTCTTGGGTTATGTAAATCATGTTGACTTTATCAATTGATTGTATGGAAGCATTTAATGCAAAGTAAACCATTTTATTGTGATCCAAATAAGGAGATTTAAGATATTTCTAGAAGGGTGGATGAAGAACATAATGTTGGAAGGATTTGATGAATCTGACCTAACCCTAAGATCTACAAAGGATATTAAGAGGAAAAAGAGAAAATCTATTTGTTGAGATATAAGAGAACCTGAGAGAAAGGTTGAGATATGCAAGATGTGTAGAATATGCAAAGTATGAAGAGGATGCCTGAATTATTATTGAATGATTAAGCAAAAAGGCTAAAGGTGAAGAGTTGTGATTACTTGAAGGCATTTTTGAGCAAATCAGTGATGGGAATGGAAATGGAGCTCAGTTAGTAAGCCTACATACATGAATGTATGAAATTGGATCTATTATTTGCAAAGTGAGTTGTGTATTTTTCAGATCAATACTACTATTACTTTCTAACCATTGTAGATTAGTCAAAATCCTTTAATCAAGTTTGACCTATCAATCATTGTATAAATCCTTTGAACAAGGTGGCATTCTAATGGGATGTATCTAAGTCCTTTAACAAGGCACACTCCTAATAGGGTGGTTGAGATCCTTTAACAAGGTCACATCTAATAGTGTGTTTTGTAAACCTTTAACAGGGTTGGCTTTTCATAGAGCTCACTTCAGAAGAGTAAAAATATTAGTAACATGTTACAAAGTGGTTTTCCCAAATTAGGTTTCCACTATAAATCCTAGTGTTAATACTTGTGTGAATGTTTAGGTGTGAACATATATATGTTTTACAAGTTAAATACTGTTGGATAGTGGACTACACTATTTTATGTTTCTGGTATACATTCAGTAGTGACCAAGTAGTTTTGGTTATCAGATCTGAATTTGTTGAACTATTTTGAAGTTTATTTTATGCATCTGGACCTAAGAAAAACTAATTCACCCCCCCTCTTTTTTGTTCTAAATCATATTAACACTAATTTTTAATACCCTCCCTTTGACACAATTTTGATTTCATGTGCTAAACTTGTGGTGATGGTTAATTTAGCGGGTTTAACTAATTGATTGATTTTACCAAGTTTGGTTGATAAATGAATAATCAATGATATATAAATATATTTACATGTCATAAATAATTGTATTGAAGATTAGTTATTTAAAATTGTCTTAATATTTTTACTAAACGTTGATATATATCCATATTTAATTGTTTTAAGTATATAAATAGATAAATATTTATATATTTATATCTATGTATATGAGATAAAGATCGATTCGTAACTTAGCACAATGTAAATTTGACTTATAGATTGTATATTTTAATGAAATATTAAAATATTAATTTAACATCATTAAAGTCGATACTATATGTTTGGTCATGTTGGTTAATTAATAATATTTAATTTAAAGAAATATTATGTTGTTAAAATATGAATTAATGAATAAATGTCTTATTTTAGTAAACATATAATTATGCAGAATAAAATTATAGAATTCATATATTGATGTCAGGGAGTTACTCACATGCACTTGTTAGGATTGAGTAATACTGAGAGGGGGAGTGAATCAGTATTGCATTACTTAATATTAAACTTAAACCAATTCTAAATAAACCATATGATTGAAGAAATAAAAAGAACATAAGAAAATAACACACAAATCATAACACCATAATTTTTTTTGAGGAAACCCTGGCCAAGGGAAAACCCCGGTGGGGATGGTACCCACAACTATGCACTAAAGTATAATATCCCTATTAGGAGCTTATTATTACATAGTATATTTCCTTGTTAGAGGAATTTTAACCTTGTTAAAGGTATTACAGAACCCTCTTAAAGGTATGTTGAGCTTACAACTCTTACAATCAAACTTTGGTTACAAAGTGTTCTCAAGAGTGAACAATACAAGTATCTGCTATGCTTTGATAGTTCTAGTTGTATTTCTCAATACCATCTGTCAACCTCCAATCTTGCATCTCCCATCACTAACACTATTTCACATTATTTCCATCATCGCTTTACAAAAAGATCTTCACATAAATATGTAATCTATTGTTCAATCAGCTCCCAAATACAATACAAAATAGAATAATTAATAATACAAGGAATAAATACTATGTCTGAGATCTTCTATTTCCAAAGTGTTGGCAATCTACAATCTTTATCTAACTTATCACATTACCATTCCGTCTTATATTCCCTTAATCATCGTGACTATTCATATGTCTTGTTTCAGTGTTCCTCTATCTTTGCATGTCTCCAAATCAATATAACTTGCTAATAATAATACCAAAACACAAGAAACCTTAACTGAAGGTCATACACATCCAAAAATGTCTTCCTCTAATTTTTCAAGCCATCATCTAACATATACTATGTTTGATGCCCAAAACAATACTGATGTACTCTGCAAATCTATCTTCATACTTAGTCATTTTGAGGACTGCATCTTCAAAACTAAACTTAACTTAATGCGATCACCATATCAAATGTGTTTCCATAAATGAAAATCCTAAAGTGATTCAAACTACTCAAAAGCATTACTTGCCAATAATCTCTCCCTTTGGCATTGATGGCAACACTTAGCGAAAAATGCTTGAGTGTCCAAAAACACTTAACTCTTCTTTTTCTTTTTCCTTTTTTATATATATATTTTTTATTTTTCTTCTTCTCACATACATACATACATACATACATACATACATACATACATACATACATACATACATACATACATACATACATACATACATACATACATACATACATACATACATACATACATACATATATATATATATATATATATATATATATATATATATATATATATATATATATATATATATATATATATATATTCTTCTTTTCTTCTCTCCCTTTGACATCAATGGAAAAGATATACCCAAAATTGGAAAACTTTAAAAAAAGTATAGGACTTAGTGCTTGCTCACCAGTTTTAGAATATCTTGGAAGGAATCTTCCAAGGTCTTCACTTCATCATTCTATGATTTGATCAATAGTTCACTGGCATGTATCAGGAAATTCAACACATAAGATGAAGTCTCTATTTCTTTCAATTCTATCGGTATAGAGTTGGTCATTGATTCCCCAATTTTCTCCATTTTAGTAATATGTTCTTCAAGAATTGATAGGTTAGGAGTGATTAGAATCTTTAGAAAACCAAATCTTTCCATTACTCTCCCCTCTCTATATTCAGTACATTTATTTTGTTAATAATCTTGGATGCCTGATTGTCCATCTCTAATATAGTTTGTGAGGAAGACTCACAACTTTCCATCATGCTATCCAAAGTAGCCATGTCCTTACCTGTTATATCCTCAATGTTTTGAATGTTTTAGATAGGATTAATGCAATAGATATACAAGTTCCTTCCATGTGCAACAAAAATTTTGGCCTTAGTTGTAGTTTATCTTAGAATTCCAAAGTCCCATGAAATAGACTAGAATACTTCCTTCAACTTTTTCTCTAGGTATCTTTTCTCTACCTTCTCTTCTACGATCTCTACTAGTGACTCATAGTGAATGTCAAAGTTTTCTAGTGCTAAATTTAGGTTCTCTGCATCATCTTTTCCTTGAAAAATAAGAGGTATAGGGAGTATATTATTAACTATATTAACTTCCCTAGTAATTACCTTAACCTTTTTGTCTTTTTTTGTTCTGATCTTTTTGTTTCCTTAGCAAATGCCATGAAGGATAATTTCATCAATTCATCCTCATCCATGTTCTCTACATGTATGCTCATAGTCTTGTCCATAATTTCCAACAATAATGTGGTGGAAGTATCAAGATCTTGCTTGACTTCAACACTTACCTCTTCTCCTTTACCCCTGTCTATCTCTTCTCTCTGTTTGGTTTCATCTTTTTGTTCTTCCTCTTTCTTTCCTTCCTCTTTCTATGCTTCCTTTTTTTATCCTTCTTCTTTCTATCCTTCCTCTTCCTCTATCACCGCACTATCCATGTTTTCTTGAAATGGATCACTCTCATCAAGTGTAGTGTTAAGAGTTACAAGTATACCGGAAATAAATAAATCTGGTTTCTTATCTAAACTTTATTTGCTCCTTTCCACATTATCCTTTGCTGACTTAGAGCTTTCTCCAATTCCTATAGGTGTAGTCTTGGTAGCTTTGGGAGGTGAATTTTTCTCAGGCATGTCACTCATTAATATATGATCTAATTCTTTTTGTGTATCCTCAATGATGTCATCATATTTTCTAGCCATTATCTTCACAAGTCTAGCTTTAGTTCCCCATAAGGGTTTAAGTTCCTTAATCATATTTTCTCTCTCTTGTATAGAAACTATAGGAAAAATGTCCTCAATTTATTTATTCCTCATTGGTTTATCCTCTATTTGTGGAATTTGTTTTCTAATTTCTAATTTTCCATACAAGTCTTTTGGTATATTGCCTTCAATTTCTAGTATATTTTTCTTATAAACAAGTAGATGTCCAATCACCATGTCTTCTATCATTGATTGATTGTCAGAGTCATACATCTCATAATACCTATTCAATGTCTTTAAGTTACCATCTCTTATTATCCTTTTGTGCAATATTTTTATATCTGGTTTCTAGAGGTTCTTTTCTTTATTTTCTTCTAGTTTCTCTTCTTTCTTCTCAGCTTCATTATCTTCTTTCTTCTCATCATCTTTCTTCTTGGCTTCCACTTCAACCTTTTGTCTCTTAGGGCTATTGGGTTTTGTTGTTCTAGTGGATCTCCTAGGTGTGCTCACATGTGTATCTTCTTGTGCTATCCTCTTTGGAGTGATAGATAGATCAATGATATTGGAAGTAGGACTTACTATGTTTTCTACTTCTGAAGGTGTAGGGGCTTCAATTCTCATGCTTGCTAATCCAGAGGTTCCTTCAATTATCTTGGTCCTTACTTATTTTAGCTCTTCCTTTGTCATCCCTACCTTCACTACCATATCAGAAACCATTTTCTCTATCTTTATTTTGCGTGTGCCTCTATCATGTTCTTCTTTTTAATATGATTTAGAACAATAGAGAGGGGGGGTGAATCAATTTTTCTTAGGTCTTGATGTATAAAACAATGTCAAAAACTTATCCTTAAGTTAGATCCAATAACTTTACTCTTTTGAAGTGAGCTCGGTAAAAATCCAACCCTGTCAAAGTTTACAATATGCACTGTCAGGTGTGACCCGGTTACAGGATTTCAATCACCCTATTAAAAGTGAGCCTAGTCATAGGACTTACATACACTCCTTTAGAATGAAACCTTATTCAAAGGATTTAACATATGAATATTAGGTCAACCTCTATAAAAAGGATTTTGATTGTTACAATGGTTAGAAAGTAGTAGCAGTATTATCTAAAAAATATACAACTCACTTTGCAAATATCATATTCGATTCCATACACTAATGCTAGTTTATTGACTTTGAAACTTTGTCATTTCCATCTCTGATCTACTTGGAAATTTTCTTCAAGCAATCACCACCATTCTGCTTTAGCCTTTTCTTCTTATTCAGTCAATAAAACTTTCTTCTTCCAGCATTCTCTATTCTTCATGTAGATACATATCTAAATGTTTAGGTTTCCTTATATTTTCCTTAATTAGGTTAACTCATCTTTTTCCACTCAATCTCATTCGTAGATCTTAGGTTTAGGTCAAATTCATTGAATCTACCCACTTCATGTTCTTTGGCTCCTTTTCTAGAATCATCTCAAATCTCTTAAAGATTTACAATAAAATATTTTACAATGCATTTAATACTTCCAAACAATCAATAAATAAAGTCAACATGTTTTACATAATCCAAGAATTCAACAATGTCAGCTCTGAAATTAAATTCTCTTCAAATATAAAATTGTTGATGCTCGGTCAATACTGTGATTCTTCACTCAGTCTTCATGTAGAAAGCTCGGTCATTACTAAAATTATTTCCTAAGCTTACACTATCTTCCTTGGCAATTTACTGATGCTCGGTTGACACTAACATCACTCGGCTTAAACATGACTTTTCCATTCTTTTCTCGGTTAAGTCTACCAGTTTAGTCTTCAGTCTTACTAAGATAAATAATACATTATCTCATCATAGTGCAACATAGTGAAGTACACTTTGTAGTATCAAGATAACTCAACCTTTCCCTAGGTGCTATTATTACTAAACCTTGGTTAGCCCCTTAGCAACACTCAAATAGATATAGTACTTTCCTAAGTAGCAACAATCTTACTAGTTAAGGTTTGACATCAATGACAACACAACAATTGTTTCAATTGTAGTTTCCAACAATCTCCCTCTTTGGCATTGATGGCAACACCATATGATATCACTTGAATAACACATGGATTACCAACCAATCCAAAAAATTGTTTGTCCATTAGAGAATTATTTTATAATCTCCTTAGCTTCATTCTAATTCAGAATCCTATAAGCCTTACTTCTGTGACCGTCAGAAGTATTCAAATCTCCCTCTATCCCGATCCTTCATTTCAGCTCATCATCCTTATCTTCAATTTCTTCAGTTCATCTCCCTCTTGCTTTTCAGTATCATGTTTTATCATATCAGTTCATCTCCCTCTTTGAAAAAAATGCCAAAGTAGCAACTAAAACATGCATCCATCAGATATAGATAATATCTGTGTAGCTCAGTGCTTCTCCCTCTATCATATTGCTTATGACTAATTCCTTGTCTTTGCTTCTCTTCACAACTCTAGGCTAGCCCTAAAGTGTGACAATCTTTTGCATCAATTTGTCAAATGTTCTATTGTAGCACATTTGATGCAGTCCTCCTAGCTTGTCTAGGCAGCCTTAGTTAGGGGAAGAACCCCTAATTGACTTCTCAAATACTCATGAGCTTCTCTGGGTAAAGCTTTAGTGAATATGTCTACTAATTGTTCTTTTGTATTCACATATTCCATTTGGATTTCTTTGTCTTGTACTAATTCTCTCAAGTACTGATACTTGATTGCAATTTGCTTGGTCTTACTGTGGATCAATGGATTCTTCAAAATATTGATAGCACTTGTTTTGTCATAGAAAATAACAATAGGTTCAGTGATTTCTTCTTTCATGCCTATCAACAATTGTTTTATCCATACCAAGTTTGAACAGTTTACTGCAGTAGCAACATACTCAGCCTCAACAGTAGATTGGGAAATGCAATTTTGTTTCTTGCTTGTCCAGGAGACTAATCTTTGTCCAAGAAAGAAAGCTCCACCACTTGTACTCTTTTTGTCATCTACATTTCTTGCCCAATCAACATCTATATAAACTCAGAGTCCAAATTTTTCATCCTTCTTATAATATAGACCATAGTCAGTAGTTCCTTTCAAGTATCTCATAATTCTTTTCATGGCCATCATATGTGTTTCCTTAGGATTGGTAGAAAATCTTCCCACAATCCCAACCATTAATGCAATATCTGGTCTGCTATGTACAACATACTGCAATTTTCCAATCATGGATCTATATAGAGTCTGATTCACTTCTGCAGCATCATCATTCTTAGATAACTTTTGTCCAGTAACCATGGGAGTTCCCACTGGTTTAGCATCTTCCATCCCAAAAGTTTTCATTATTTCATTAACATACTTAGACTATGTAATGAAAATTCCATTCTTCCTCTGATATACTTGTAAACCAACAAAGAATTTGATCTCACCAAACATACTCATTTCAAATTCAGTTTGCATTTCATTTGAGAAAGTTTTACATAATGTATCTTGTCCACCAAAAATAATGTCATCAACAAAATTTTTTGCCAACAGGATACCTTTACCTTCTTCATCCTTCATGTACAGATTGCTTGTGTCATTTGTTCTTGAAAATCCAATCTATATCAAGTAGTTGTGCAACCTCTCATACCATGCTCTGGGAGCTTGCTTCAATCCATATAATGCTTTGTTCAATTTTTACACCATGTGTCTTCTGTTTGGATCAATAAAACCTTCTGGTTGTTCTATGTAAAGTTCTTCTTCTAGTATACCATTCAAAAATGTAGACTTGACATCCATTTGATATACCTTGAAATCTTTATAAGTAGCAGATGCAAGCAAAGTTCTTACTCCTTCCAATCTAGCTATAGGGGCAAATGTCTCCCCATAATCTATTCCATCTTCTTGTGTGTAGTCTTTGCATACCAGTTGTTGGTTCTTCCCTTTGATCTTCAAAACTTGTAGATTTATACTTTGATGTATAACTATAATGAAACTTTGACTCTATCACCACTCCAAAGTCTACAAGGAAGAGGGCCAATTAACAAGGATCAAGGAGATCCTCCTACACTTTGAGCCTAAATGCTCAGGTGGGTGTACCCTTAAATCACTTCTTCAAAGGAGTCCCTAAACAACATATAACTATACCCTTTACTATCTGATTGAAAGATTTATCATTTAATTATATGTGTGATTGTTGATGATGGACTGCTTCCAGAGAATGGATCAGTGCCTTATCTTAGGGCAGAGAGTCACTTAACAACCTATATCACTCTAAAACCTTAACACAAATATATATAGACTCAGAGTAAGTGCTTTACCCATTACTCCCCTCACTCACATATTAGGACATCAAATCCTTATCTTGCCATGAACTCACTGAACTTACCTTAAAGAATTTAATCCTAACTTTGTTAGGAACTCAAAGATAACCCCAAAATACTCTTTGTTTACCATATGCTAACCCACTTTGTGCAATCAACATATATGAGCTCAAGAAAAAAAAAAAAAGACATACACCAATATGAGATTGGAATCCAAAAATATTCTCACTAAGACTTGCAAAATCAATACATTACCAAATGACAAAATGCACAAAGGAAACAAACCCTGAATCCAGGCTCTCCTTGTTCAAATTTTCACTATCAACAATCTAGGACCAAAACCAAAAGAATTGGAACCCCTGCAAACTCAAAAAGTCTACAACTTATACCTCCTAGTCATCTTGGAAATTTGCAACAAACTACAGATGACTAGGGCTAGGGTTTCAACCACCCAACCTGCTAAAAACAACCATGAATTTAATTCAGGGGTGGGAAACACATCCAATCTAGGAAAGAGGAAATCCTGAACTGATCCTTGATTATGAAAGTCTTCTTTGCAAGTACAAAGGATCACAAAACCAAGCTCAAAAGGACATCATGCAACACACCTTGAGCCACACTTGCAACGTACATGCTCTGCAAATGAGCACTAGACATCCTGGACCACACTGCAAATGGTGAACTCATTGCTTCTCACCAAACAGGGTCATTTCTGCATTGAATTCCATAAGAATGGTACCCTCTGTCACTGGAAATGCTCAGAAATTCAAATTTGAACCTTAACGGTTATTTCTTTGATGCCTGCAAAGAAACGATGGCCAAAATTCAAACCTTTACCAACTTTAAAACACATCCGTCCAATCAATCTCCCTCTGTGGGCTTTATGAATTTCCTTAAAAGTGGTCCCAGTCAAACTTAGCGAATTGGTGATAAAGAACCTTCGCCAATTCGTGAAACACTTCACTCCACTAAATAATCTAGCGACTTCCCGACTACCGTTCGCCAAATCACCAAACAAACTAGTGAATCACCTTTTTTATGTGTGAACATGTGAACACATTGAATTTTGTCAGCACTACTAGATCTTATCCACTTTGCAAAACCTCAGACCCCACCTAGGTCTGTTCGATGCCACATGTCATTTTATCATTCATCGCAACCACCCAGTCACAATTGACAGGACCCACAAACCTTTGGCATCAAATTGAATGGCTGGCGCAAGATTGTATGTGTCAGAAAATGGCCTTAAGAACATATGTTGACCATCAATGCTTTGACATGTCAGGACCCCTCTAACAAACACACCAGCAACCAAGTCCCACAGATACGTCCAGGAAAGATTCAAAATCAACAGTCGTCGCATTATCACAAGGGGATGGAATATTCCATGTGATCATGAGACAACCACACAATCCTCAGGCAACTGACAACATGACCCCACTTGGGCCTGCTGATGCTACTTTCATTAAATCCATCATCCAATGAGGAACCACCAACTGTGCTTAGGTGTCACCCTGGACCCATAATTTGAAATGTCATGTCACAAAGATAAGATCAATGGTCATTGGATTGAGATGGTGTCAGAGACCGGGCCCAGGAAATAAAGCAAGCTGAAACATAGGAAAAATTAAAGCTCGTGACTTAGGAAATATTTACCGCTGGGCCTAGGAAGAACTTAGGAAAGGGGACCTGATAGAAATATTAATCGCATGGTCGCATAGACCGAAAATAGTCTATGTGATCATGTGACTAGCTGTTTAACATGCGAAGAGGTCATAAAATTTAAACACATGGGAAATTGGGGCTTAAGTGAGCCAAAAAGGTAATGTCAAAAAAGAATAGGGCCAAGGAAAGACAAAGGGTTTAGCTGGCAACGGCTAGTTTTTGAATTTTTGCAAGGGTTTAGCCAAAAACATGAAAAATACTTGGAGAGGCCAGGGGAAAGAAAATGTAGCCATGAAAATTTTTGCAAGTGCTAACAGTGGCTCTTGTTGGGGATGTGTGCCTCTTGCAGGCATGGCAAGGATTCAGAATCACTGGGAGAGTAGACCAACTCACTAGATAAAATTGTAGACAGCAAGGAACAAGCAGGGCAAGACAAGCAACCAGACCAAAAACTGAAAGATGAGGGCAAAATAGGGCAGGGGCAAGAAACCTATATATAGAGACCTACAAAATGTACAACCCTAACTACTATTCATGGAAAAAAAAGTACTTCAAATGAAGTACTGCTTCAAGAATTGTCCATGAATAGGAAACTCTTGAATATCACCATTAAAATCCTTGATGATGTAAGAATCTTGGCCCCATTTCTCATGAATCAAATATGGCCCTAACCAGAGGGGATCAAATTTACCATGCTTCCCCTTATCCTCCAATCTGGCATTCCAAACTATCACCAAATCACCAAGTTCAAACTTCCTGTCAACAGTCCTTTTATCATATAAATTCTTAACCTGCAAATGCAATTTGGCATTCCTTGCAACTTGATTCTCTTCTAGTTTCATCCAACCTAATGAGTTCCTCAATTCTCAACTGCATTTCATCATCAATGTCATCGTCATATAACTGCACAAACTTGTACATCTCTAATAAGTTATTCTGAGGCAATCTAGCATGAATTCTGTATACTAAGTCAAATGGTGCACAACCAATTGCCCTCTTCATAGTTACCCTATCAGCCCATAAAGCTAATGGCAGCTTTGAATTCCATGCCCTCTTATTTTTCTCAAGGATTCTCTTCAAGATCTTAATCAGACTCTTATTAGTAGATTTTGCCTGACCATTTCCTTGTGGATGATAGGGTGAGGAATTAGAAATCTGAATTCCCAAACCTTTGCAAAAGTCCTTATATTTGGTAGACCTGAAGCACATACCATTATCACTCACTATCCTCTCAGGGCACCCAAACCTTGTAATAATATTATTCATAAGAAAGTCAATTACCACCCTGCTAGTTGCATTCCTTGTAGGTATAGCTTCTACCCACTTTGTAAAGTAATCAGTGGCAACTAAGATCCATGAATGTCCTCCACTTGACTTGTTTGGTATCTCCCCTATGAAATCAATTCCCCATTGTTGGAAAGGAGCCTAAACTTCTACTGGCTTTAATGGTACATTACCCAAAAATTTAAGCTTACCAGAGAACCTTTGACAAGCATCACACCTCCTTACCAACTGTTCTGCATCCTTGAAGATTGTGGGCCACCAAAATCCTACTCTCAAGATCTTATGAGTAGTTTTTTTACCCATATAATTTCCACCACAAACTCCCTCATGCATCTCCTTCAACAATACATTATCTTGATTCTCATCTACACATTTCAACAGTATGCAATCCAAATCTTTTCTATACAACTTACATTTCACAATTACATACTTGATGGCCTGTAACTTCAATGTCCTCTTTTGATTATCATTCATACTATCTAGATACCTCATGTTTCTCAAATAGTAAATAATATCCTGATACCAAATACAATCAACCATATCACATGTATAATCAATTTCAGAATGATTTACCTAGTTTGCATCTAGATTGGATTGAGCCATCAGTTTTGCCAATCCTTGTCCTCTAACCAACTTAGTGATCTGGATCTCAACATTGAATTCCTGGATCATATTGATCCATCTGCACCTTCTTCCAGACACCTCTTGCTATGAGAAAATATCCTTCATAGCTGCACTTGGCACAAAAGCAATCACAACTGCTCCCATCAAGTAACACCTAAAAGCCTTGATTGCTTTCATAAGTGCATAAGCCTGTTTCTCATTTATGTCATACTTTAATTTTGTAGCCTACAAAGATTTACTGAAAAATACAATAGGCTACGCAAAACCATCCTTATTCTTTTGTAACAAAACTGCAGCAATAGTATGAAAAGATGAAAAGGAAAAGATATGCATTGGGACATTATAATTAGGTGCCATAAGCACTGGTGCATCTTTGATAGCCTGCTTGACATTCTTGAAGGCATCATCAGGCTCACCCTCCCAATTGATTACAGAACCCTTCTTCAACATCTTGGAAATAGGTCTAGTAACCTCTACAAATTTTGTCACAAACCTCCTTAGAAAATTGACCTGACCAAAGAAGGACTAAATCCCTTTAACATTCTTTGGTCTTTGAATTTTATCAATGGCTACTACCCTCTCAGGGTCAATTCTCACTCCTTGCTTCCCAACTAAGAGGCCAAGCAACTTACCTTCTATGACACCGAAAGCACATTTCCTTGGGTTCAAAGAAATGCCAAATTCTAAGGCCCTCACAAATATTTTTTCTAAATGAGCACAATGGTCCTCTTCCCTCTTGGAATAGGTAGTTAAATCATCCTAATACACAACAAGGAAAGCATTGATAAAATCCGAAAAGGCAACATCCATTGCCCACTGAAAAGTAGCACCGACATTTGTGAGACCAAAAGGCATTCTCACATAGACATATGTTCCCCTAGGTGCTGTAAAGGTTGTCTTGAATTGTTCTGCTTCCTTGATGATGACTTGATTGTAGCTAGAGAAACCATCCATCATTGACATCAATTCTAATCCAGTTACTCTCTACAACATAGCCTCCATATTGGGCAAACAATAATTATCTTTCAATGAGATGATGTTCAAATTCCTAAAGTCCACACAAAGCCTGATGTCACCATTCTTTTTTCTTATAGGAACAAGGTTTGACACCCAAGAAGAATGCCTTATAGGCTTGATAATGCTAGCATCTCTCAACTTCCTTAATTCTTCTTGCATCTTGGGTGCCAAAGTAGGATTAATAGGCCTTTGTTTTTGCCGGAAAGGTTTAGCATCTTCTTTCAATGGAATAACATGTAGAAATAAATCCTCTCTATAAACCTTTAGGTCATCATATGACCATGCAAAAATATGCCTAAATTTCCTCAATAATTCAATCAAAGGTCTCCTTACCTTTTGAGATATATCTTTACCAATATATACTTTCTTAGGTGCCTCATGTGATCCAAAATTTATCTCCTCAAGATCAGCATGATCTTCTCCTTTGATATTCTTTTGAACTCTATCTTGGTTGTCAAAGATAGTCTCCAAAACAACAAGCCCCTTGGGCACCTTGTTAGTTCTAAGCTGAATGACCTCATTGCCTAAGACAACCTCCCTTTCTCCTACTAACTCAACCAAGGCTAAACAATCAAATTCCTGACCATGATACTGATCCTTGCAATCCATAAACTTCAAAATATCATTATCATCATCAAAAACTTGCCAATTCTCAACATTATCTGGTATACTAGGCCTAGCCTAAATTTCAACTTTAGAGATAGCAGAGAATGTGACATCATTGGGATTGATTGGAATATTGGCTAACAAGTCAGCCACCTTGTTGTTACTCTTATCCTTCCACTCAATATTGAAAGCATCAAAATGTTCAATCAAATCCCAAACTGCATTCCTATGTTGTTTCAACCTTCTATTCTTGGAAGCATACACTGACTTGACTTGGGACACCACCAACTCAGAATCACCAATAACATTTAGACATTTAATACCATGCTTTTGTGCCAACCTCAATCCTAAAAACAAGGCCTCATATTCTACTATATTATTGGTACAAAAGAAATTCAATGTGAAAGAGAACTTGTAGGTGTTTCCATCAGGAGAAATAAGTAAAATACCTGCTCTTGCACCATCTTTGCAATTTGCACCATCAAAGTACATTACCCACAAATTACTCTTCCCAAAATCAGCACCTACATCAATAGAGATAGGTGACAAAATATGTTTATTTTCAAATATAGGGATCTTTGCCCTAAAAGAATTAACATCAGTATCCACAGAACATGTAGTTTCATTATCTATGTTTCTCTTAATCATGTGGCATATTCTTGGCTCTCATTCAATCTTGACAAACTGATCATCAATCTTGAAAGTTGCATAGGACAAATCACACTGTAAACTTCCACCCATGGCAGCACTCCACCTTCTAGATAGCAACATCCCATAATGAGAAGGGATATCCACCACTAAAACACTCATTGTTAGCTCTTTGTCTGGATATGCTACCAACCTATATGGCATTGCATTGATAGTCCCAATAACTAGTACCTCCCTCTGATCCATTGCACAACACCTGCCTTGCACTGTATCAACTTTAAGGCCCAACCTCTCCATGATTTTTAAAGGCATGATAGTATTAGAGGCACCACTATCAATCATACAATTTCTTAACTTCATCCCATTCACAAGAACACTTAAGAAGAATGGGTCAATATTTTCAAGGCTGGCATTGACAGAACTGTCCAAATATATTGGAGGAATCTGAGACACAATTTCCTGAGCGGCAACATCCATCAAAGTTTTATCTTGAGATCCATTGCATGAAGTATCATTTTTGTGAGTATTACCAACCCATGCAATAGCCTTATCTTTATGTTCAGGGATCCTCAACAATTTTGACAATGGAACCTTAACTATAATTTGTGACAATACAGATAACATGTCAACAGGGGTAGAAGCAAGAATCTCAATCCGCACTGCCTTAACATCCTTTTTCTTGTCTGACACATTAGGTGTATTGACCACCCTCATTTTTAAAATCCTAGCCATTGTGTTAGCTGGCTTCTCAATCTTACTAGAGACCTTTTCAATTCCAACTCCCCTAGGCTCACAATGCTTACCTTTTACATTCTTGAATTTCACCATGTGATCAACCTTTGATTTGTTCTCATTAGGTTCTCCGGAGTTGGTACTCTTTATAAACATTCCTACAGCTTTCTCATTTGTATTCCTTGCCACCATGCCTCTAGTTTGCATGTGGGAAATCATTTCTGCAGTAATCCTATCCATCTCTTCTCTAGAAGGTCTTCTCAAATTTACTGGCTTGGGAGAAGAGTTCATGTTACATGTTTTCTGATCAATGTATTCACCATCAGAAAAAACCTCTTGATGAAAAAGGGCCTGATTATGTCTCTTCACATTTACATCTACCTCTTCATCCAAATCAGAATCATCTCCATATCCTAGATATGAAGAAACCATGTTGCATCCAACATCATCTTGTTCTTCTTCTTGTTCTATCTCCTCATTGCCAGAATCTTGATTTGCAACCATAGATTGTGCAACCACACAATGCTCTATAGAATGAGGGGACCGGCATGCAACACACCAAGATATGTTCTCCATGAAATTTATTGAAGCCTTATGCAGAGGGTCAGGGACACCTCTATCATTGTTTCCTCTTGCAGTAGGGATAATAGGCTTGCCATCCTTCCATTGGGTGTTGTAGGGGTAGTTCTGTAGTCTATTCTATTTATTGAAATTGTTGTTGAATTGAGGCCTTTCATTGGTAGGAGCACTGATGTTCCTATTTGTAGGTGCCTTCAAATCCTTCAATTCATTAAGCACCTTACCCAATTTATCTTCTTCTTGTCTCCTAAATCCAACATTCTTATCATTTTCTTTCTTATATTTCTTGTCCCCAAACAACTTTGGGTCATCTCTCTTTCCACCCAATTTTCCTAATATTTTCATGTTGTTCTCAATATTGAAAAAAACCCTAAAAGAATCCCTAAGAGTTCTTGGTTCTTTATCCCTCAATAAATATCCCATCTTCCCATCAAATGCATTGAAGTATGTAGTTAGACAAACACTGTCATCTAACCGCATAACTTGGAACAACTTATGCATACCCTTCTGAAATATCATGTTGAATTCAGCTGCAGACTCATTTTGATTTTTCCTTATGGTGTTGAATTCATTCAACATGAAACTAGCATTAGGCCTATCGCCATACTTCTCTTTGAAACATTTCTTAAAAGAGTCCCAAGTATCAATACATCTATCAGGAAGCCTCTTAAACCAATCTCTAGCATCCTCCATTAGAGATTGAACAAATAGTTTCATGACTATATCCTCATGCTCTACCTCATAATCATTAAGAATATCAACAAATAACCTAAGATGCTCTTCACAACTAATAGCATTATTACCAACAAACTTAGGTACCTTATCTCTAATATCATTTGGAAAAGCATTTGGATAGCCAGGAATTCCATCAAAACTTATTTTCCTATAGCCTTCTAGTTGCATAGGTCTTCTTTGAAAGATCGAACTAGTGTTAACCCTAGGATCAACATTAGCATCTATATTTATTTGTGCATTTGACTGCTACCTAGGATCTACACCTATCCTAGCAGATGAAGAAGGAAATGAACTAGTAGCATTACTAAGTGGAATAGCAGTAGTCATAGATGGCATACCTAATTTAGTAGCAGATGGGCCAAGAGCATTAGCTGAAGAAGCCCTCAAAAATTGGATCTTCCTTTTCTTTTTTGCAATGGAAGCCTCGACCTTAGCTCTCTCTAGTTCTCTTTCAAGGTCCTCATCTTCTTTTCTCCTTCTCTCCATTTCAGTGTCCTTATTTGAATTAGGTGGTGGGATCCCTGGTATTTTCACTAATTTTCTTGCTTGGTCACCCACCATCTTCTACTTTCCTTTCTCATTAATGATAATAGTAGGTATAGTGATCCTATGCCCATCTTTATCTTTAGGAAAAGGGACATTACTTTGTACTTGTCTAACCACAGGGCCCTCCCTATAAAATTCATGATCCTGAAGCAAGCACTCTTGCTCACTCCTCAAGGCATCAAGATCACCAAAAACATCATGCTACAGAGTTCTAGGAGCAGAAGCAAGCATTTTGTTTCTCTCCTTCATTTCATTTATTTTTCTAAGAAGAGACTGCCTCTCTATCAAAGCATTCACCTTTTCAGCCTCTCTCTCCTCCTATAATATTTTATGTATGGCATCCTACTCTGCCAACTGCAACCTTAGTGCATTCAAGTATTCAGGATCCACCATAATGTCATCAAAACCAGATGACACATCCATATCAGGAAGATTTTGAAATGGGAAGTGAACTTGCCTATGTCTCATGGGTTCTCTTCTAAAATGATCTTCATCAAGATCCAGGTCAACCTCTAAACCCATATCTCTGTTCCATTCATTCTGACCTACACGCAATGAACCTTTGTCCTAAAATGTAGCCTCAGGGGTATCATAGAATCTCTCTTCAGAGTGACCACCATCTGATCTGGAAACTCTATCTTGTAAACCATCCTCACTTGAGGATACATGTGGTACTCTGGCTCTAGCATTTCCTTGTTCTTTCATGGGAGCACTAGTAGACTCACCATTCCTTCTAATCCAGTTCTTCCTTTCTTGTCTAGGTAGCTGCTCCAAAGTGACCTCTAGATTCTTTCTAACAAAAGACCTAGTATTTCTCCTCTTATCCATGATTTATCAATATGCAGCACTAGTTCTAACCTTTGAGTCACCACCCACCTAGACGGGAAATCTTTGAAACACAACAGGAAAACAAGAACACACTTACAACCTTCCTCTCTAGATTCTCACCAGTAGAATCAATGTCTTGTTGATGGATTAGACTGGCAAGTTTATCTGGTCAATAAGATTTTGAATACTTCAATATGACTGCAACCAGAGACCTAACATATGCATATCTTCATACTTGTTCTCCCCAGCAGAGTCGCCATTTTGTTGGATCTTCCCTTTGATCTTCAAAACTTGTAGATTTATACTTTGATGTATAACTATCATGAAACTTTGAGTCTATCACCACTCTAAAGTCTACAAGGAAGAGGGCCAATTAACAAGGATCAAGGAGATCCTCCTACACTTTGAGCCTAAATGCTTAGGCAGGTGTACCCTTGACTCACTTCTTCAAAGGAGTCCCTAAACAACATATAAATATACCCTTTATTGTCTGATTGAAAGATTTATCATTTAATTATGTGTGTGATTGTTGATGATGGACTGCTTCCAGAGAATTGATCAGTGCCTTATCCCAGGGCAGAGAGTCACTTAACAACCTATATCACCCTAAAACCTTAACTCAAATATATATAGACTCAGAGTAAGTGCTTTACCCATTACTCCCCTCACTCACATATAAGGACATCAAATCCTTATCTTTCCATGAACTCACTGAACTTACCTTAAAGACTTTAATCCTAACTTTGTTAGGAACTCAAAGATAACCCCAAAATACTCTTTGTTTACCATATGCTAACCCACTTTGTGCAATCAACATATATGAGCTCAAGAGAAAAACAAAAAGACATACACTAATATGAGATTGGAATACAAAAATATTCTCACTAAGACTTGCATAATCAATACATTACAAAATGACAAAATGCACAAAGGAAACAAACCCTGAATCCAGGCTCTCCTTGTTCAAATTTTCACTATCAACAATCCGGGACCAAAACCAAAAGAATTGGAATCCCTGCAAACTCAAAAATTCTGCAACTTATACCTCCTAGTCATCTTGGAAATTTGCAACAAGCTACAGATGACTAGGGCTAGGGTTTCAACCACCCAACCTGCAATCATGAATTTAATTTAGGGGAGGGAAACACATCCAATCTAGGAAAGAGGAAATCCTAAACTGATCCTTGATTATGAAAGTCTTCTTTTCAAGTACAAAGGATCACAAAACCAAGCTCAAAAGGACACCATGCAACACACCTTGAGCCACACTTGCAATCGACATGCTCTAGGAATGAGCACTAGACATCCTAGACCACACTGCAAATGGTGAACCCATTGGTTCTCACCAAACAGGGTCATTTTTGCATTGAATTCCATAAGAATGGTACCCTCTGTCATTGGAAATGCTCAGAAATTCAAATTTGAACCTCAACCGTTATTTCTTTGACACCTGCAGAGAAACGATGGCCAAAATTCAAACCTTTACCAACTTTAAAATGCAGCCATCCAATCAATCTCCCTCCGCGGACTTTATGAATTTCCTTAAAAGTGGTCCCAGTCAAACTTAGTGAATTGGCAACAAAGAACCTTCACAAATTCATGAAACACTTCACTCCTTCACTAAATAATCTAGTGACTTCCCGACTACCATTCACCAAATCACCAAACAAACTAGGGAAGCACCTTTTTTATGCATGAACGTGTGAACACATTGAATTTTATCAGCACTACCAGATCTTATCCACTCCACCAAACCTCAGACCCCACCTAGGTCCACTCAATGCCACATGTCATTTTATCATTCACCACAACTTCCCAGTCATGACTGACAGGACCCATAAACCTTTGGCATCAAATCAAATGATTGGTGCAAGATCGCATGTGTCATAAAAAGGCCTGAAGAACATATGCTGATCGTCAATGCTTTGACACGTTAGGACCCCTCTGACAGACACACCAACAACTAGGTCCCACAGATACGTCCAGGAAAGATTCAAAATCAATAGTCATCGCATGATTACAAGGGGATGGAATATTCCATGTGATCATGCAACAACCACATGATCCTCAGGTAACTGACAACATGACCCCACCTGGGCCTGCTGATGCTACTTTCATTAAATCCATCGGCTAATGAGGAACCACCAACTGTGCTTAGGTGTCACCCTGGACCCACAATTTGAAATGTTGTGTCACAAAGATAAGATCAATGACCGTTAGATTGAGATGGTGTCAGAGACCGGGCCCAGGAAATAATGCAAGTTGAAACATAGGAAAAATTAAAGCTCGTGACTTAGGAAATATTTACCGCTGGGCCTAGGAAGAACTTAGGAAAGGGGACCTGACAAAAATATTAATCGCATGGTCGCATAGATCGAAAATAGTCTATGCGATCATGCGACTAGCCATTTAACATATGAATTGGTCATAAAATTTAAGCACATGGGAAATTGGGGCTTAAGCGAGCCAAAAAGGTAATGTCAAAAAAGAACAGGGCCAAGGAAAGAAAAAGGGTTTAGCTGGCAACGACTAGTTTTTGAATTTTTGCAAGGGTTTAGCCAAAAACATGAAAAATACTTGCAGAGGCCAGGGGAAAGAAAATGTAGCCATGAAAATTTTTGCAAGTGCTAACACCAGCCTAGCTTTGTTCCTAGTGATTTCACCATTTTCATTCATCTTATTTTGAAACACCCACTTTGTTCCTATAACATTTTTGTTTTCAAGTCTTGGCACCAGAGTCCAAGTATCATTCTTCTCAATCTGGTCAATTTCTTCATTCATTGCTTGTATCCAGTCTTCATTCTCCAATGCTTCTCTAGTTGTCTTCAATTGAAATTCACATTGTAGACATGTTGGCTCCTTAGTCTTACTTCTGGTCTGAATTCTAGTATCCTTGTCTCCAATTATCTATTCAGGCTTATGATGTCTTCTTACATATTTTGCCAAAATAGGTTTAGCTATTCTCTCCTCTATTTAATCATGTTCCTTAGTAAGATTGTTAGATTCAACTTCAGAATGCTCGACAACCTCTTCTTGATACTCAACAACATTTTCTTGTACCTTGACATGTTCTTGTTCTCTCTCGGCACTATTTTCCTGATGCTCGATAGCAACTATCTGTCGCTCGGCATTGATTTCCCAAGATTTGGCATCAGGTGCAAGTCTGTTACTTGCCTCTTCTTCTTCTTCTTCTTCAATTTACACAAAAGATCTATAATCTTCTGGTTCTCTTTTGCTATCAGCTTCATTTCTTTCTATATACTCATCAATTTTGACATTCACACTTTCCACAATTTTGTTAGTGTTAGATTTCAAACACTTATAAGCTTTACTTTTTGTGGAGTACCCTAGGAATATGCCTTCATCACTCTTAGCATCAAACTTTCCATTCCTAGTGTCTTTTAATATATAGCACTTACTTCCAAAGACTCTAAAGTATTAAACACTCAGTGCATGCCCATGCCATAGTTCATAGGTTGTCAGATTTGTACCTTTCTTGATCTGTACTTGGTTAAGAGTGTAGACAGTAGTGCTTATAGCTTCTTTCCAATATTTTGTGCCACATTCTTTTCAATCATCAATGTCCTTGCACAATCCAAGATAGATCTATTTCTCCTTTCTGCTATACCATTTTGTGGAGGTTTTCTAGGTGCAGACATCTATCTTTTAATTCCTCTATCATTGCAAAATAGATTAAATTCATTTGATGTAAATTCTCCACCTCGGTCAGATCTAAAACATTTTAGGTTCCTACCTATCTCCTTTTCAAATTTAGCCAAATACCAATTAAAGTATTGAAAAGCTTCAGATTTTTCTTTTAGAAACATCACATGCATCATCCTAGTATGATCATCAACAAATATGATAAAGTGTCTAGCACGATAGTAACTTTGTACACCCATAGGTCCACAAAGGTCAGTGTGAACCAAATGTAAAATGTTTTCAGAAGTAAAGGATTTGCTATTGAAACTTGACTTTGTCATTTTTCCTAACTTGCATTCCTTGCACATCACATTCTTAGGTTTCTTCAATCTAGGTAGACCTCTTACCTTTTTCTTCTTACTTATCTCTACCAGATTGTCAAAGTTAACATGACACAACCTTTTATGCCATAACCAAATATCATCAAGCTATGTAATTAAACATGTTTCTTCAGATAGGTCAAGATAGAACAAATTACCTCTAGTTTGATCACCACTTCCAATCAGTTCTCCAGTAGCATTAAATATTTTAGCTTACTTGTGATGAAATTCCACTTGGTAACCAGTTTTGTTAAGTTGAGAAACACTTAACAAATTGTAATTAAGACCTTCAACCCAATATGCATTTTCACAAGATATCTTATCAGTTAGTTTAATCAAACCTTTTCCTCTAACAAGATATGGTACATCATTACCAAATTTTACACTTTTACCTCTATAATGATGTAAGGTCTCAAACTTATTTTTGTCACCAGTCATGTGATGTAAATAGCCACTGTCAATAATCCATTTATCATTCTTCTTCACATAGGATATCAATGCAATTTTCTCATCCTCATCAGATTCATCTTTCATTGCAACATAGACTACCTCAATTTCAAAATCATCACTATCAGTGTCAGTCTCTTTTTCAGCAATGTAACAAGATTTCTTACCTTTTCCTTTGTATTCTCTATTCCATGGGTAGCTTTTGTCATCTTTTCTTTCTTTGTGTTTACTTTTCCTTTCATCATCTTTATCCTTTCTATCAGGACATCTAGCAGCTATATGACCAACTTTATTACATGCAAAACATATAATAGGGAGTTTACCTTTATACTTTCCTTTGCCCTTCTCATTCTTCTAGCAATAAGAGCTTCTAGATCTTTGAGGTCTTCATCAGAAGTGTCACTGCCACTTTCACTATCACTTTCACTTTCACTTTCACTGATGCATCTTTCTTTTTCTTTATTTGGTTTACTCAGAACTAGCTATGACTTGAAAGTAGATTCAACATTTCCAATGCTTCCAATAGTGAAATTATCATAGTTAGAGAGTTCAAAAGCAGTCAGCTTACCAACCAAACTTTCCAAAGTAAGCACATTAGCATAATTACATCTAGATTCCTGAATAGCTGAGATCTTAATAGCATATATAGGATGTAGGGTTCTTAGTACTTTCCCAATTATAGTTTCATCATCAATGGCCCCATTTTCTCCTCTAATAGCATTCACAACTTCTTTTATTCTACCACAATATTGTGCAATGTTTTCACCTTCTTGCACTCTCATTTCATCAAACTTACCTCTAAGACTCTCGGTCTTTGCTTTCAACACATTCAAGTCACCACCATAGATTCTTGAAAGAGTGTCCCACATATCCTTAGTAGTTGTGTAGTCCTTAATGTCCTCAAATTCTAGATAGCTTAGGGCATATGTAATTTCTAGAGGGATTATGTTCTTGCTTAACTCTCATTTATTTGGTAGTCAAAGGTGCTATAGGTGAGACATAATTGTTCTCAATGTAGTACTTTACAGAGTCACCAATACCGACCAGATGTAGTTTCATCAAGCTTTGCCATGTGGAGAAGTTTTCCTTGTTCAGCTTCGGTACCTCCTTCTTATACATCCTGATCATTTTCTTCAAGCCCCTTTAAACTTGATATCTATCAACACTATTAATAAGCAACAAATCTCTAATACCAATTGTTAATATGATTTAGAACAACAAAGAGGGGGGGTGAATCAATTTTTCTCAGGTCTTGATGTATAAAACAATCTCAAAAACTTATCCTTAAGTCAGATCCTATAACCAAAACAAACTTGATCATCATTGATTCAATAATAGAAACATCTAACAATGCATTCCACTACCCGGTTGTAACTTAACTTGCAAAACATAGTAATTTTCAAACCAAAACATTCACACAAGTATTAACATCATGATTTATAGTGGAAACCCAATTTGGGAAAAACCACTTTGTAACATGCTACTATTATTTTCACTCTTCTGAAGTGAGCTCAGTAGAAAGCCAACCCTATCAAAGGTTACAATACACATTGTCAGGTGTGACCCAGTTAAAGGATTTCAATCACCCTGTTAAAAGTGAGCCTAGTCATAGGACTTACATACACTCCATTAGAATGCAACCTTTTTCAAAGGATTTAACATATGACTATTAGGTCAACCTCTATAAAAAGGATTTTGACTATTACAATGGTTAGAAAGTAGCAGCAATATTATCTGAAAAATATACAACTCACTTTGCAAATATCAGATTCGATTTTGTACACTAATGCTGGTTTACTGACTTTGAAACTTTGCCATTTCCATCTCTGATCTACTCAAAACTTTTCTTCAAGCAATCACCACCATTCTCCTTTAGCCTTTTCTTATTATTTAGTCAATAAAACTTTCTTCTTCTAGCATTCTCTATTCTCCATGTACATACATATCTAAATGTTTAGGTTTCCTTATATTTTCCTTAATTAGGTTAACTCATCTTTTGCCACTCAATCTCATTCGTAGATCTTAGGGTTAGGTCAGATTCATTAAATCTACCCGCTTCATGTTCTTCAGCTCCTTTTCTAGAATCATCTCAAATCTCTTAAAGATTTACAATAAAATGTTTTACAATGCATTTAATACTTCCAAACAATCAATAAATAAAGTCACCATGTTTTACATAATCCAAGAATTCAACAATGTCGGCTCCAAAATTAAATTCTCTTCAAATATAAAATTGCTGATGTTCAGTCAATACTATGATTGTTCACTCGGTCTTCATGTAGAAAGCTTGGTCATTACTAAAACTGTTTCCTCGGCTTACACTATCTTCCTCGGCAATTTACTGATGCTTGGTCGACACTATAATTTTGCTCGACATATACTAACTCGGTCGACACTAACATCACTCAGCTGAAACATGATTTTTCCATTCTTTGCTCAATTAAGCCTACTAGTTTAGTCTTCAATCTTACTAAGATAAACAATACATTACCTCATCATAGTGCAACATAGTGAATTACACTTTGTAGTATCAAGATAATTCAACCTTTTCCTAGGTGCTATTGTTACCAACCTTTCTTAGCCCATTAGAAACACTCAAATAGATATAGTACTTTCCTAAGTAGCAATAGTCTTACCAGTTAAGGTTTGACATCAATGATAATACAATAATTATTTCAATTGAAATTTTCAACACTTCTCTGACTTTTGTTGAATTTTTCTCATATGTGCCCCATCTTTCCTTAGATGTGTCAACTTTAGATTCTAAGGCATGTTCTATTTTCATCACAAGAACTTCATAAATGACTTCATAGCCCATGGGATAACATCATTTCTTTCTAGGTTCAACTACTTCAAAACATAAATAATCAATTTCGACCATGAAACAAATTGTATCCTTGTATTTCTCAATTAATTCTTCAAGGATTCTATATCTTTCCTTCATTTATCTTTGTAGAATCTTGGTCATGGAAAATAGTTCACCATCTACCCATGTACTATTTTTTCTTTGGTAGCTCTCTAATATTTGATTACTAGTGGATATGTTGTCATTCCATTCCCTAGGGTTCATTTCGGGAAACTTGTGCTCAATATGTATGTACATGTGGATTAAAAGTGAGCTAAATCTAAAAGCCTTAGATTTTTCCTTCTTGATTATTTTCACATTTTCCAAAAATTGTTGTGTCAAAATATTGCATAGGTTATATTTGGTATTCTCTTTCACCATCCTATAGGCCATCATTATAACTCCTAATGATACTGAATTAGGTCTACTATTGTAGTAGAGTTTGTATCCAAGTAACATGGCAACTAGTCTCACATCTTGTTGGAATATGTCATTCACTATCATGTCTCGCTTATCCCATTTTGAATGAGTTATGGTTTCAACTTGTTTCTTTATATTCTTTTCTACTATAGGGATAGCTACAGTGTTATCTAATCTTGTAATGTCATGAATTAGTTGACTACAAATCTTTATAGGTTTCTCTCCTAACCAAATGAGTTGGTCATGAATTATGCTAAGTATTATTTTGAGCCATTTGTTTTTCTGAATTCATTCATCTAGGTTAACTTCATGATGGTTAGGTCACCTATGTGTTTAAACCAATCCTTCATTTTACCATCTGATTCAATCATCTCATCAATTTCTTTGTATATCTATGCATCTCCTATTGTTTCATATTTGCAATGGATGTATGCCCTAATATCTTCTACATGTAGGACACCATATGGTGTTTGTAAAAAGGATCCTTCATGGTCATCCTCACAAGACTTAAATTTGTGTCTCTTAAAATTATATCTAGGTCTATCCACAACATCATAAATCATAGGTGCATCCATATATTTATGTTTGAGTAAATGATCTTAATACCTTGAACACACTAAATTTAGGAATTCCACTTTGATTCATCACACAATGTAGCTACTTGGTCTCTTGATATGATATAAACTCTACTCTCCTTAGTCTTTTCTCATCAAATGGTGAAGAAGTAGGTTGTTTCATGTCTTTTATTCATCACCAAGTGAATAAATGCACTTAACATAATTAGCTAAACTTCAAATACTATCTAGTCAATCACAAATCTTTCACTCATAGGATATGAAACTTAAGATGGTGGGATCAAAGATATAGACTCCATAGTGTCTATATGCATCATGACTAAGCTTGTATGATCTCATTTCTTAGAATTAGGGGTAGGATATAATCTGGTACCTTCATCTAATGCTACCCATAAGGCCATGCTTGGCCTTTAAGGTCGATGTAGGGGTGACCCCACAATAGTGGGTTACACTTTTTTAGAGATGCTGATTTTTGCTGAAATAACACATTTTTAATAAAATATGATGATTTAAGCCTTGAGAGGTTCTATTTGAAGGATTTAATTACAAATGGTTATCTCAAAGCCTCTTAGATAAGAAAAACATTGATATAACATCTATACTCCTCATTCATACCTATAATGGAATCTCCTTCGCACCTGTTAAAATGCTGACAAAAAATCACTTTGAGTTTATCTTTTGGAAAATCAAATGAACCAACCTAACAAAACTATCTATGTAGTAAGGTACTACTGAGAAAAATCTTTCCAATGATTATAATGTTAATATATATTAATTTTATTATGACTCTGTATTTTTAGTTTTACTAAACATACATATTTCACCGTATGTCTACCTCTATGTTTGACGCTTATGGAAAAATAGTAAATGAGAGAAAAAAAATTCTAAAAACATATCTATCCCCTAGGTATTGAAGTCATCTTTCTATAAAAAAAAAAAAAAAATGAAATTGGAAAAATACATGACAAGTTATAAGCTATGTAGTCAAGGTATGTCAAAATTACGGTTTAGTCAACTTCAAACATTAATAAAATGTGAAATAATCATGATAATGTTGAAAAACCAATTGCTTGTCCTCTGTATGGATTTTAAAAAACTAAATTTGAAATAATCACATTGATATCTATTTTAGAAAAAAGTTATGCTCTATGAAAACAATGTAATTCTTTGAAAATAGTGTTTTCAGCAACATACTAGTTTTCCTGGGAGAAAGATAAAACCATTCAAATCAATTCAAAAATAAAAATAAAAAATATATTTAAAATCTAGATAAAAAATTATAAAAGACTCTAATTTACTTCATCTTTTTATTTCAAATGGTTTAATGACAATATGCATCCGAATCTGAATTTTGTTTTCAAAATTTAGAGTTCAGTGTCCATTTGGGCAAAAAAGTGTAACCCACTATTGTGGGCTCACCCGTAGAAATGTTAACATCGGGAGAAGGCATAGTAGAATCTACTGTCTCTCCCTAAATGAATACCTTATTGAATGTTTTGATCTTCCATATCTTATCATCATCTTAATCTCCTGATTTCTTGAAATGATTTTTGAATTCGTCCATGTATTCACCGAGACTTTTACCACTATCACCAATATTTTCTTTATAACCATAGGGGTGGTCCTCTTCTATTGTCCATTCCATTATATCTATGAAGATTAGCTATATGTCCTAATTTCTTGCATTTGTAACATGTAGGTAGTCTTCTCTACTTATTAATCTACAGTTTATAAAATCTGACAGTATGCCCAAGGTTATTTCATTTGTACCCTTTGATATTGGTTGTTGATTCTTCTCTAATATAGTCTTGCCTTTTTCTTGATTAATCATGTTTCCTGCATTCTTCTTTCTTGTGTCCATATGCATAACAGTTGTAACAATAACTAGTAAAGGGTCTGAAAGGGCTCTTATCAAGTTACAATCTCTTTTCATGTGTCTGAGTTTTTTGCATCCATAGAATCTACCTCTAAAAGGTCTGATATGATCTCCAGGTTCTTCAAAAGTAGGTCTTTCTTTAATCTTTTCTTCATGTGGTTATTTATGATATTTGGAACATTCTCCTTCATTGTATCCAACTCCATCCATATCTCCTTTAGGTTTCTATCTCTCTCTTTGTTCATCAATCTTATCACTACTCATATGTAATTTCTGAATGTGCAATGTGACTTGAGTGAGTTCTCCTTTCATGATCTGATTGTATTTCTCTAATTCTAGGCATTTACCCTTGTAGTGATCAAGTTCAATATGCATTTGTCCTATCTGCATGTTTTCTTTTTTAGAGTCTCTTCAACTTTGTATTTTTCATCCTTTTCATGTTGCATCTCTTTAGTCATCAAAAGATTAATTTGTTATTTTTCTTGCTCATGCTTCTTTAGCTAGTTTTATGCATCATTGTTTGAATCGTCCTTGATCTTTTTGAGAAGAACTTGTCTTTGATTTCTTGAGAGTTCAATTTGTTCCTTTAGTTTCTTGATAAAACCATTTGCTCTTCTTAATTTGAATTTGAATTCACCATTCTCATCCTTTTCTTTGTCCAGGTCATCAAGTGTTGCTTCAAAGTTTTCTTCAAAACTTTTTGAATCCATTTTGATCTCCCTTAAGCTATTAGACTTTCTCTCTAAGGGCCAAAAGCTCTGATACCAATTGTTAGGATTGAGTAATACTAAGAGGGGGGGTCAATCAGTATTACAACACTTAATATTAAACTTAAACCAATTCCAAATAAACCATATGATTGTTGTAAAGGAAAAGAACTTTAAAAAATAACACACAACTCATAACACCATTATTTGTTTTTGAGGAAACCCTAGCCAAGGGAAAACCCCGGTGGGGATGGTACCCACAACTATGCACTAAAGTATAACATCCCTGTTAGGAGATCCAACCTTGTTAGGAGTTAATTATTACATTGTACATTTCCTTGTTAAAGGAATATTAACCCTCTTAAAGGTATTAAAAAACCTTGTTAAAGGTAAATTGATCTTATAGCTCCTACAATCAAACTTCAGTTACAAAATGTTCTCAAGAGTGAACAATACAAGCATATTCTATGCTTTGATAGTTCCAGTTGTAGTTCTCAATACCATCTGTCAACCTTTGATCTTACATCTTCCATCACTATCACTATTTCACATCATTTCCATCATCTCTTTACAAAAAGCTCTTCATATAAATATGTATTCTATTGTTCAGTGGGCTCCCAAATATAATACAAAATAGAATAATTAATAATGCAAGGAATAAATACTAAGTTAGAAATTTTGTATTACCAAAGTGTTAGAAATATAAAATCTTTATTTAACTTAGCACATTACCATTCCATCTTATATTCCCTTAATCATCACGACTGTTCATATGCCATGTTTCACTATTCCTCTATCTTCACATGTCTCCAAATCACTACAAGTTTCTGATAACAATACCAAAACACAAGCGACCTTAAATGAAGGTCATATACATGCCAAAATGTCTTCCTCTAAGTTCTCAATCCATCATCTAACATATAATATATTTGATGCCCAAAATAGTACTGCTCTAGTCTGCAAATCTATCTTCATACTTAGTCATTTTGACGATTGCATCTCCAAAACTATACTTAACTTAATATTGTCATCAACATATCATATGTGTTGCCATAAATGACAACCCTCAAGTGCTTCATACTACTCCAAAGCATCACTTTGCAACAACACTTTCATTTTATTTTGAGGGAGTGGTAGAATTTGTGACCAATATTATTTATGGATTCTCGACTTTTTTTTTAAGGGAGGAGAATATTTTTAGAAGATATGAGATGTTTCTTGGAAATGCTATTTTTAGCCTGCATTTTATGTATCTATGAGTCTCTTTTGAGGGAATAATTATTCTTTCTTCGGTTCCATCTAGCAATAAGAGAAATATGTTAGAGATCTAAAGTAGACTGGAGGATGTCTATGGGAACAAATACAAAGTTTACCACTGTCGAGTGCATTCTTGTATGTTCTAAATCCCTTAGTCTTGAACTAAGTTTAATCTGTACATTGTTGAGATTATATAGATCACATTTATGAAGGAATTCAATCAAGACCTCATGTGCATCCCATCTCAGCTCAGACCATAAATTCCAATAGTCAGTATAATGGCACCAAACCACAGACACATATATTGTAATTTGTATAAATTTTTCATAGATTTTTGTAAATTTATGCTTATTAGTTATTAAGACCACTACCTTTCACTATATTTGAAGGGGATCTCACATTTTCATACATTCCCATACCATAGTTCTCTGCCTCCCAGATTTTGTATTTAAAAAAATAAAAGTCTCGCATCACTTACTCATACTTTGTTCTAATGTTTTGGATCCCACCATCCATGGCTCTTTGCACCATTGTTCCCTATTACACACTATAGATCAAAATAAATATATGTCTATAATAATCTAGTGTGGCTCTAATTCTAGTGCAAATGAAGGATCATTACATCCAAATAAATACCCCATGCCACTTACTCATCTTTAAGGAAAGTTTCAAACTCTCGGTGTTGCCACATGATTGTTATCTCTATTTGAACATTAAAGATTGTCATTAGTATCAAAGATATCAGTCGGTTACCATTGCTACTCTAGTCAGTAAAAGAAAGTACTTCAATCTAGTCAGTCAATTCCCTACACTAAGCACCAAGCAATTTTATCGAGCATCCGTGTTCGCCGATACTGAGCGATAGTAAACACCGAGTAGACTGGACACCAAGCACCAGTGTAATTACCAAGTAGTATATACAATGTTTACCGAGGAAGTTAGAAAACAACATAGTAATTAGGAAAGGAACATTTATCTATGTAGACGGTTACAACAGAATCACAAAATGTTTTACCAAGATTGAGGATCATTTAATGTAAGATTCCATCATTAATTGCGATGATGATCTTTATGTAATTGCTAGATCTAGGTTATTTTTGTACACCATAGATCTTAGGGTTTTCTCTAAGATATTGTAACCTAATTTTTTTAAAGCGACAAAGGCAGTATGCTATATATGTTTTATTTTTCATATCATTTTGATAATGAGAGGAGAGAAGCTTGAAAAGGAAATTAAGAACAAGCAAATAATTTCTTGAAGCTTTAGCCAAATTCAAGATATCAGTTATCAGACAGAGAAAAATAGAATACAAGGATATTCAGATTAAGAAGAATCAGACAAGGATACTGAGCAGTTCATAGTTAAGATCTTCACATGAAAAGGTGATATCTATTTACTATTTCATAGATCTGTATCATACAAGGTTGAGTTGTAATTAGCAGATATATCCTGTTATTTCCTAACCATTGTAACAAAGACTTGGTAAAATCTCTTAACAAAGTAGACCTAACAGTCTTTTATGTAAATCTCTTAATTAAGTGTGCACTCAAGTAGTGTTTCTAAAATGCTATAGCTAGGTAGATCTAATTGATCTGAAATGTTACTCCTAATAGGGTAAGATCACCAGAAGTGATCACCACTTGTAGCCCTAACAGGCAAACCTTTTCTATTTGCAATAGTAAAGAATTTGTGGGTGTCATCCCCACCACAGGTCTTACCTCCTAACAAGGGTTTCTGCATTATCAAAATACTTTTGTTATGTGACTATTATATTATTGATTTCATGTTATTTACCTTTGATAGTTAAATGAATGAATGATGCATGCAATGGATTCAAGTTATAGTTGAAGATTACTACTATTTGTTGTTTAAGGTTTGAAAGGTAAAAAAAATTGTGGGCACTAATTCAGCCCTCCCCTCTCAGTACCCTATCTCTCCAATCCAACAATTGGTATCAGAGCTTAGTTCTCTTATTGGATAGTTTAACCACTGAAGGGTAAAGATATAATAATGGAGAGATATAAGTTGAACAAAACAATAGAAAATTAAAAGATTCAAATGTAGATGTTTATAGAATAGTATAAATAGGCTAATGATGAATTGAAGAAATTACTGGTTCAAAGAAAGAACTTGGGTATTCTGGAGAATGAGACTGATGAACTACAACTGATTTAGAACACTAATGGAAGAATCTATGATTTAAGATCATTGAGAAGTTGCTGACTGGATATGTAAGATGTTTAAATCAATATTATATTGTCATTGATGTCAACTAGCTTGGCAGTACTTATCTTGTTAGTTACTATACTGATACATCTGAAGAAAGGTGAAAGAGATGAAGACAAAAATATTTACATGAGGAAAATGAATATGCTAGATAAGGATAAGGAATACATTGAGTACCTTGTTGATGAGTTTATGACCATATGATATTGAATTTATTATGTTGCATTCATCTATGATGAAGAATAGAGTTGAAAGACACAAAGAAGTGTTGTCAGTAAATAAAGCATTTCAATATACACTGATGGAGTGTAGTGTATACTAAGCACAGTGCTAACTGAGCTTGTGTTCACCAACGCATTTCTTAATTAACCGAGTAGAACAAAAAGGAATTAAATGATCAGTTTAGCCAATAAGATTGATGAGATGGAAAGTGTATAAAATGTGGATAATAGATAATGTTTGTTATAAAGATCGATGGCTAACATAATTAAAGGAAGATCTAATGGAGTAGATTGAAACATGTTGACACATTAGTCGAGGAAGCTTAAAGTGGCAAAATCAATGAAGGTGATTAAGCGAAAAAATTTGATGGAGGAAAAGAAAATGATTTACTCATCTATATAAGATACATTGGTTTCATTATTGAGAGAGTCAGAAGAAGAAGATACTACAGAATCATCACGTGAATGAATTTTTTCATGCATTTTGATCATACTGGTTAGTAAGAACTGAGCTGCAAAACAATTACCAAGCTACAAAGAGTAATTACCGATGGACATTAAGTTGATACAGTATTGAATCTGAAGTGATATATTGGTCAGAAAGATTTGAATGAGTTCAACATTTATATGTAATCTACAATTGAAGTCGTATTAAGGAAGATCATCTACTGTTAAATATTTAATCATTATACATAGTCAAATCTCTTAACTGAGTGGACTATAAAGTCTTTTTGATGTTTCATTTATAGAGTGAATTGTTATCCTGTCAACCCCAGAGTGACTACTGGTTGGACAATAGCTTCAGGTCTAAAATCCTCTAAAAAGGTCACACCTAACAGTGTGTTTGTAACCTTTAATAGGATTGGGTCTTCACCGACCTCACTTTAGAAGAGTGATTATTTTGGGTTGCCGGTCCCAGGTGGTTTTTTCCTTCATAGGGTTTCCACATTAAATCTCTTGTGTTATGTGTTGATTGTGATATTTGTTTGTTATCATAATTTGCATATTACATGTTAGATTTGATCAGTAATTGTTATAAGTTATGGACTAACAATCGGTAAAAACATAGAATAGAGAAAATATTTTATGTTTACCGAGTAGTAGAAGTTGGAGTATTTGTTTTGAATTATACATTTTGACTTGGGACAGTGACTAACTAATTCACCCCCCTCTTAGTTATTCTAACAATTGGTATTAGAGTTGTGGTTCTGAGAATAGAGTTTTAAGGACTTTAGCACAAAGGTCTCAAAATGTATAAGAGGGAAGTGCCAAATCTGAACAAAGAGAACTCTGCAGTATGGAAAAGCTGAATGAAGCTATACATATCTGGTCTCTTGGAATTCTGCACTAGAGCTGATAAAGAATGGCTACATTGAACTGACACTAGGTCCCCTAACACTTGATCAACTAAAGAACATACATGAACATAATATTACTATGATGGAACTTGTTGTTGTCTGTACTGATGCCGAATTTGAAGATATTAAGGGTTGTGCAACTACTAAAGAAATGTGGGTAAAACTTGCTCAAGTTTACAGTGGTGATGCAAATGCTAAGAGAGCCAGAGCTGAAAGCCTAAGAGGTAGATTTGATGATATGAAGATGAAAGAAGGTGAGAACATTGTGCAATACACATTTACAAACTAAAAGAGGTAGTACATGCTATTAGAGCATCTGATGGAGTTATTGAAGATGAAACAGTGATAAGTAAGATTCTCAGAACTTTGCTACCAGTTTATGCGATCAGGATCTCTGCAATTCATGAAACAAGGGCTCCATCAAACCTTACTCTTGACACATTGATTGGTAAGATTACAACCTTTGAATTGAATAACTTTGATAACAATGTTGTACCTTTTGTGGAATCCACTTTCATGTCATCTTTGAAGATTGGTAAGTCTAGTAGAAAGAATGGTAAAAATAATGATAGTGATAGCAATATCGATGATGAACTTGATGAGCTTGAACCTCTTATGGCTAGAAGATTACCCAAAGGAAAAGGAAGATATAGAGGTAAGATACCTTTGGCATGCTTTAATTGTAAAGAGGTTGGCCACATTGCTACTAGATGTCTAAATAAGAAAAATGATGATAGATCCAAAGACCGATTAGAAGGAAGCTATGGGAGAAGAGTCAACAAAGGCTACCGACACAACAATAGAGACAATCGAGATAGCTATGACAAAGGGAGAAATGTATGTTATATAGTAGAAGAATTTGAATTTGAATCTGATACTGATAATTATGTAGAAGTTGTATTTGTTGCTATGAAAGATGACTTAGAGGAAGAAGAGAAATATGAAGAAACAACACTATTTTCTAAAGTAAGAAAAAATTATACATGGATCATAGACAGTGGCTGTACACATCATATGACTGATGATGTAGAGAAATTTGATCTACTTGATGAATATAATGGAGGATCTGTAAGGATGGGAAATGATGCACCCTATATGGTAAGAGGTAAATGTTCACTAATGATCAATGATAGAATTAAATGTGAAAATGCATAATGGGTAGATGGACTAAACTATAATCTGTTAAGTGTGGTACAACTAAACAACTCAGGCCACCGACTTGCTTTTGAGAGTAGAAAGGTAAAAATCTATAATGACGGAGGAAGACTTGTCGGAACCGGTACACAATCCAGAGGTAATTTATTTTATCTTGATATTAATCAATCTTCTTGTTTGATAATGAAGGATGAAGATGCATGGTTGTGGCATAAACGGTTATGCCATGTGTATTTTGATAACATGATCAAGATTAGTAAGAGAAAAAGAGTTAGAGGATTTCCTAACCTATCAAAACCAGATCATGCTATGTGCCATGAATGTCATAAAGGTAAGATGACTAAGTCTAAGTTTAGAAGCAAAGACTACTCAATAAAGAAGATACTTGATTTGGTTTATATTGACCTATGTGGTCCTATGAGAACTTAGATTTATTATGGTGATAGATATTTTATTCTTTTTGTTGATGACTATACTAGACTAATGATAGTTATGTTCTTGAAAGAGAAATATGAAGCTTTTAAAATGTTTAAATGGTATAAAGCCAAGGTGGAAAAAGAGACTGGAAAAGAATTAAAATGCTTAAGATCTGATAGAGGAGGTGAATTTATCTTTGATGAATTTACTAATTTTTGTAATGAGCATGGTATCAAAAGACAGGTCTCTGCACCAAGAACACCTCAACAAAATGGGATTGCTGAAAGAAGGAACAGGTCAATCATTGACTGTGAAAGGAATCTAATGCTGCAAAATAATGTTTCTCATACATACTAGAGGGAAGCTACTAGTATAGCTATATATGTGCTTAATCGAGTACAACTGAAGAAGGACACCAACCAGACACCTTATGAGCTATGGTTTGGACACAAACCTATTGTAAGTTATTTCAGGATTTTTGGAAGCAAATGTTTTATTTTGAAAGATGAGAGAAATGGAAAATTTGATACAAAAGGAGATGAAGGAATATTCTTAGGATATTCTACTAAGAGTAAAGCACACAAATGTCTGAATAAAGTTACAAATAAGATAATTGAAAGTACTAATGTCTGTGTTGATGAGTTTGATGACAAGAACACAAAAGATAGTAGAAAGGAACTAGAAGACTATGGTAGATTCACTTACATTGAACAACCTGACTATCTACCAAAGTCGCAACCTATTATAATCGGTCACTAGGAAAATAATGCAAAACAGTAGGAAGAACAAACTGATGAACAAGATGGAGCTACCGAGCAAGCACATGAACCTAAACAGGATGAACAAGAAAGAAGAAATTGAGTATTGGCTAGTTTTGTTAGAATACATCATCCTGAGACACAAATTATTGGATATAGACAAGCTGGAATGCAAACTAGGAGAAAAGCAAGACAAGGTACATGTCTAGTTTATGAATTTGAACTGAAAAATGTGAAAGTTGCATTAGAAAATGATGAATGGGTTAATGAAATGAAAGAATAAATAGAACAAATAGAAAAGAACAAAACTTGGTCCTTAGTACCCTGACCTAAAGATAAAAATGTTATCGGTACTAAATAGATATTCAGGAACAAATTGAATGAAAATGGTGAAGTAACAAGAAATAAAGATAGATTGGTATGCAAGGGATATGCACAAGAAGAGGGCATTGACTATGGTTAGACATTTTAACCTATTGCTAGATTGGAAGGAATTAGAATGCTACTTGCATATGCTGCACAAAAGAAATTTAAGGTTTATCAAATGGATGTGAAGTCAACATTTATGAATGGTATACTTGAAGAAGAGGTCTACATAGAACAACCTAAAGGGTTTGTTGATCTAGACAATAGAGACATGGTATGTAGACTACACAAAGATTTATATAGTTTGAAGCAAGCACCAAGAGCATGGTTTGAGAGGCTACATACTTACTTGTTAAGTATTGGATTTGTAAGAACAAGTGAAAACAACAATTTGTATATGAAAGGTGATACTGATGATACTATTCTTATTGCTGAGATTTTTATGGATGATATTATTTTTGAAGGACAAGATCACATATGTAAAGCCTTTGCTGATGAAATGAAAAAGGAATTTGAAATGTCTATGTTTGGAGAGATTAAGTTATTTCTAGGACTACAAGTGATTCAGCAGAATGATGGGATATTCATCACACAATCTAAATACATAAAGTAAGTATTGAAGACATTTGGCATGGAAGATGCTAAACCTATGGGAGCACTGATGGCTACTAGATGTAAACTAAAAAAGGAGGAATGAAACTATAGAGGTAAACTAGACACTTTACTGATCCATGATTGGTAAGCTAATGTATGTAGTTCATAATAGACTAGATATAGCACATGTTGTGGGAATTGTTGCTAGATTTTCTACTAACCCTAGAGAATCACACATGATTGCTACCAAAAGAATCTTAAGATATCTGAAAAAGATAGAGGATTATGGTTTATGGTATCCTAATGAAGGTAAGTTTGAGCTGAAGGTATATACCGATGTTGATTGGGCTAGAAATGTAGATGATAGGAAAAGCACCACCAGAGGAGCATTTTTCTTTGGTGAAAGACTTGTAACCTGGACAAGTAAAAAGTAGGCTTGTATTTCTCAGTCTAAAGCTAAAGCAGAGTATGTTGATGCTGCTACTAATTATTCAAACATCGCATACATCAAGCAAGTGTTGGAAGGAATGAATGAGGTAATCACCAGCCTGGTGATTATATACTATGATAACACTAGTGCCATCAACATTTCAAAGAATCTAATGATGCACTCTAAGACAAAGCATATATCTATTAAGTATCACTACTTAAGAGAACAAGTGCAAGAAAATAAATTGAAGTTAGAATTTGTCACATCTAAAGAACAAATTGCAGATATTTTACAAAGCCTCTACCAAAGGACACATTTGAATACTTGAGGACTATACTTGGGGTCCATCCCATGTCTACTGGTCACTAAGGTGATCTGGATGTTGTATCAGCTTACACATATTAGAAGTTCATTCATGTTGATGCAACATAGTTCACACTTTGGATCATGTTCAAGGTTGTGATTAAGTTTGGAAAACTAAAATAGATTGGGATATCAGTATACTGAGATACAAAGAATGTAATGGACAACAAAGAGTTACTTAGCTACTACAGAGCTGATTATTTATTTGTTTCTTTAGCATTGTTGTCAAAGGGAGAGATAAATAATATGAATGGAGAGAAAGACAACACTTATGATAATATGAACGGAGAGATAAACAACACTGATGAGAACTATCTAAGGGAGAGATAATCTGAAAGGAACATAGCATTGAAGATCAGTTACTGAGAATAGAAGCATAACAAATGTTGATTTACATAGTGATTAAACATATTAAGTCGATCTGACTTACAACATTTGTTTATAGAGTTGTAGAATACATGTTTGGTATGTGTATGGTACATTTCATATTACTTGAGTTGCCATCAATGCCAAAGGGAGAGATTGATGAACTACAACTGATTTAGAACATTGATGGAAGAATCTATGATTTAAGATCACTGAGGAGTTGTTGATTAGATATGTAAGATGACTAAATCAGTATTATATTGTCATTGATGTCAACTATCTTAACAGTACTTATCTTGTTAGTTACTATACCGATACATATGAAGAAAGGTGAAAGAGATGAAGAACATAAATATTTATGTGAGGAAGATGAATATGTCAGATAAGGATAACGAATACATTGAGTAACTTTTTGATGAGTTTATGATGGTATGATATTGACTTTATTATGTTGCATTCATCTATGATGAAGAATAGAGCTGAAAGACACAAAGCAGTGTTGTCGGTAAATAAAGTATTTCAATATACACCGATGGAGTGTAGTTTATACCGAGCACAATGCTAACCAAGCTTGTGTTTACTGACACATTTCTTTGTTAACCAAGTAGAATAGAAAGGAATTAAATGATTAGTTTACCCGATAAGATTGATGAGTTGGAAAGTGTATAAAATCTAGGTAACATATAATGTTTGTTATAAAGATTGACGACTAACATAATTAAAGGAAGATCTAATGGAGTAGATTGAAATGTGTTATTGACACATCAGCTAAGGAAGCTCAAAGAGAAAAATTCAATGAAGGTGATTAAGTGAAAAAATTTGATGGAGGAAAACAAAATGATTTACTTGTCTATATAAGACACATTGGTTTCATTGTTGAGAGAGCCAAAAGAAGAAGATACTGTAGAATCATCGCGTGAATGAAGTTTTTCATGCATTCTGATCATACTGGTTAGTAAGAACCAAGATGTAGAACAATTACCGAGCTACAAAGAGTAATTACCGATGGATAGTAAGTTGATACAGTATTGAATCTAAAGTGATATATTGGTTAGAAAGATTTGAATGAGTTGAACATTGATCTATGATCTACAATTGAATTTTTATTAAGGCAGATCATCTACTGTTACATATTTAACCATTGTACATAGTCAAATCTCTTAACCAAGTGGACTATAAAGTCTTTTTGATGTTTCATTCATAGATTGAACATTGTTATCCTGTCAACCCCAGAGTGACTATTGGTTGGATGATAACTTCAGGTTTAAAATCCTCTAACAAGGTCGCACCTAACAGTGTGTTTGTAACCTTTAACAGGGTTGGGTCTTCACGATCTCACTTCAAAAGAGTGATTATTTTGGGTTGTTGGTCCCAGGTGGTTTTTCCCTTCACAGGGTTTCCACATTAAATCTCTTGTGTTATGTGTTGATTGTGATATTTGTTTGTTATCATACTTTGCATATTACATGTTATATTTGATCAATAACTGTTATAAGTTATAGACTGACAATTGGTAAAAACACAAAATAGAGAAAATATTTTATGTTTCCCAAGTAGCAGAAGTTGGAGTATTTGTTTTGAATTATACATTTTGACTTGGGACAGTGACTAATTGATTAACCCCCCTCTCAATTATTCTAACAGAGACTAGTTCTCATGAAGGGGAGATTGATGATTTATTTTATCATATTGGATCTAGTTCAGGAAGTATTTCTAATGGTTCTGAAAGTGCAATCTCTAATTTGTCTGAAAAGAATCTTCACTTAACCGAACAAGTAAAAGTACTACAAATTGGTCAGGAATCACAAATGGTGAGAATGATAGATGTAATGAATAATGTTAGGAAGGTTGAGAAAGAAAGGAATCTAACGATTGAAGACCAAAGATAGATAACTGAATAACTTCAAGCAAAAGAAACTGAGATACAAAGACTCACTGAGCATCACAGAGACTAAGCACCAGAAGAAGGACACATATTTTAGAGTGGAAACACTATTACATATATCATGAGAATTAGGAACAATATGCAGAAGAAGGCATCAAATGAGAATGGAGAGTTAAGCAATGTTGTTGGTGAAACCTTGTCCAATGGATTAGGTGACATTGGTAACTCCACCTAAGGTGAATTAGGTATGTATGGAACTAACACTTCAAATGATCTTATTTTACATACAGTTCCTTATATAAGATGAGCACATACCAAATCTGCATGAATAAATATGTATTATGGTTTATATGTTATGAGCTAATAAAGTCACACAGTTGGTAAAAGTTACACCGAGAAAAAGGTTACCTATCGGTAATCACTATTCAAGGTTAACCAAGTATGAGTATCAATGGAGTAACAAATCATGTGTTAACCGATCTTTTGGAAGGTTATGGCATTCCTCGAGTTGATAGTTTTCATCGAGTTAGTAGTAGGTCAAGCATTAATGACAAATTTTTTTGAGGGGGAATGTGAAAAAGCTATAAATACACAAAGAACTAAGTTCATTTTTCACCTAGCAATTTTGAAGAGTGATTATTTCATAGAGTGAGTTTGAGAAAAGAATTTTCAAGATCATCCAAAGTAGTTGCAAATTGAACCGAGCACACTCTTCACATATTTTGAGTAAGTTGAAACCCTATTTTCTTAATACCTAGTTTGTTAAAATGGCATCTACTGCAAGCACTTCTAAGATTGTGGAAGAAGTGAATCTCATCATTTTAGCTCACTATAATGAACCTAAATATAAGTTACACCCAAAAGTTTCATCGAAAATAGCTTCAGTGGGCTCTTTCTCAAGCATCTCACCTAGGGTTTTGCTAGTCGATGATGTACAATCCTATATTCACTATAAGATAGGTGAAATTGGTGTTTTTGAGATGTATGTTGCATATCAGAAATATTGTAGTGAACATGGGAAACTCAAAGATGAGTACAAATAGGTTGAGAAAACTGGACTCACTCAAGCCCTAAGTTTTCCAAAAAAATTTAGAAATGAGTGGATTAGAGTTATACTCAGTTGCTATCACGAGGGCACATTTTGGCTGGAGAGTCCAATTAAGGTCACAAAGAGAATGATTAATAGGGTTACAGGTTACCATACAACTAATAAAGCCAAAGCTTTCCAAAGTTCCTCCTGAGCAGACGTTGAGAAAAATATAGGTGCAACATGGGACGACCGAGTGCTAAAGATTGCTACAATTGAGGATCCAAGAGTGAAATTTGTAGTGCATGTAATCAGTTATAAGTTATATCAGTCAAGTAGACTGAATAGCATACCTTGTATTTCTATGGACATGGCATACAAATTGACAAAGAAAGGTCATCAATTGGACCTTTTCGAGTTATTGTTGAAACAATTAGACAATAAGTACATGAAGACAATCAGGTTGACAAAGTCTAACACTTGTAAGTTCAGATCACTATTGGTGTGTATATTTTTCCATCCACAAAAATTCTTTCCTTTTGTTGGTCAAATAGATTGGCCTACTAACAAACCAATCACAAATCAAATTACTGACTTAATGAAAAGTCTAGGAGATAATTTAAACAAAGTTATAGATGAATTTTTTGAGTAGTTTAAGATTAAGATGAATCTACGGAGTAGAATTTCAAGCTCACTAGTCGAGAAATATGAAATGGATATTTTTTTCTATTAGACACTGAAAACACTTTAATCAAATTTGTTGAGCTAAGAACAAAATGTATATCCCCCATGGGATATGAAATGAATATGGATTTCACTTTGAAATCAATCAAGGCTTTACTAGCTACACCTAAGGACATAAAGGCTGAAAGGTTTGGAACCTATGAAGAGGAAAAGACAAGAATAAAAATAGGTCTTGTCATCAAAAAAATGACTAGAAAGTCTAGGGAAATGATGAAGACATTAACTGGAAAGTTTGGAGATGAATCTGACTCATCTGGCAAGTCACCGGTTGAACTTGCAACCAAAGGTCAGTTATGTTAGAAAGTAAAGTCCACTAGGATAATTGAGAGGGGGGGGCGGGTGAATCAATTATCAAATAATTATAAATTTTATCAACTTCAACAACATTTAACCATGTAAGCAATATAATTACCAACCATAGAAAGATATTATACACAATAACACAATAGCACAAGATATGTTGACTAGGGAACCTCTTGATCAAAGAGTAAACCCTGGTGGGAATGATGCCCACAAAACATGCACTAATATGAATATTCCTTGTGAAAGGATGGACTCTGTTAGGAGTCTTATGAAATACATTCAGTACATATGAATCCCTATTAGGAGATTTTGAATCCCTATTAAGATATTCTAACCCTGTTAAGAGTTATGGAAGACAGATGGACCCACTGCCCAAATAGCTTCAATGGCAAGATCACTGAACACGCTGTCCAACTAATCTCTAGATTATTTAATAGAATAATATGAAATATGTTATCTCCTTTCTTACTATGCCAAACCACACTCTCTTCTACACCAGATCTCAATTCAAAATATATCTATCTCGCATGTCTTCCTTCACAAACTTGCTACCTCAATTAGCTCTTTTCTTCACTTCATGCATACATGCTCATCATATTCACTTACTTGCATACTAAAATAAGGAAAACATTCCTTCCTTTATACCACACTCAAGTAATTACAAATGAGTCGACATCCAATTACAAAAATAAAAGTTTCCATATGCTACACCAAAATTACACAAAACTGTCAGCTTCCAACTACAATAATTATTCACTCATGTGACCTCAAAGTTTGTGCTATCATCCACATCACTATCATTGTGTCTCTAAATTCCCTTTAACTGCACAAAACTAGATTCCATCCTGATTAGGAGATATCATCTGATTTCCATAAACCACTACTCAAGAACATTGGCTAAACACTACTTCCACCAAAATGCTTATAACTTCCATGAATAAATGAATTACTATTTGCACTCTTAACCATAGACATATAAGATATCAAATAGTATAACCTCAACATCACATAACTCCAACTATAATATCCCACGTGCATTAATTAGAACACTATCTACTTCTCTGCAAGTCTCTGGTAGATCACTGTGTTGACATTAATGACAATCACAGTCATGAATGCAACAAAAACTACTACAAAATGGCTACCAAACATTTAGCGTTCATTCCTAACAATATCTCCCATTGTCATTGATGGCAACATAGATGAAAAAACATCTAATGTTCCAAAAATCCAATAATGCAATATTGCTACTCTAGAAAAATATTTTCAAGTCCTCTTCATCAATCAAATCTTGCTTTGTTATCCCCATCGACATCAAATTTGAGTTTTTTTCATGTACATTTCTCCCCCATTGAAATCAATGATAGAAATTTCATCATTATGTCAAAAGCAACTCTAATGTCAAAAGACACTATTCAAAAAACACATTCACTAGAGTCCTTATGACTCAGCTCAAATACACATACTCCCCCATAGAGGAAGTACCAAAATTCAATCCAAAAGAAAGATAAGGCTCATATACCACTGTATGAGTGCAACATTCTACATTCTTACTCAAAAGTAGGCTGGGGCATAACCCCAAGCATACCTCTCAGATACTCAAATGTATCCTCAGGCAAAGGCTTTGTAAATATGTCTGCTATCTACTCCTTTGTGCTTATGTACTCAAGTCTAACTTCTTTCTCAACAAATTTCTCTCTTACTACATGATACTTTATCTCTATATGCTTTGTCTTAGAGTGTAATATAAGGTTTTTAGACATACTAACTGTGTTGGTGTTATCACAATGTATGACAATAGGTTCAAAAAACTTTCTTCCAATGTCCTTCAGCATTTGCTTCATCCAAATTATCTGATTACAATTGTTTGCTACTACTACATATTTTGCTTCTATTGTGCTCTGTGAAATACAATTTTTCTTCTTGCTTAACCAAGAAACCAATCTTCCTCCAAGAAAAAAAGGCTCCTCCACTGGTACTCTTTTTATCATCAACACTACCTCCCCAATCAACATGTGTATATGCACATAGGGTAAAATCATCAGATTTTTCATACCACAAACCATAGTCCATTGTGCCTTTTAAATATCTCAGTAACCTCTTTACTACAACATAATTTGATTCTCTAGGTTCAGCTTGAAATCTTTCCACAATTCCAACTGAATGTGCTATATCAAGTCTTGTATGAGTCAAATACTACAATCCTCCAATCATAGATCTATATCTTTTCTGTTCTACTGCCGGTGCTTCATCTATGCTAGATAATTTATGTCCAGTTACCATAGGTGTTCCAACTTGTTTACAGTTCTCCATGCCAAATATTTTCAACAAATCATTCAAGTACTTTTTCTGACTTACAAAGATACCATCATTGTTCTATGTTATTTGTAATCCCAAAAAGTATTTCATCTCACCAATCATACTCATTTCAAATTATGTCTTCATTTCATCAACAAATTTATCACTAGCTTCATCTTCTCCTCCAAAAATAATGTCATCAACAAAAATAACTATAATCAACAAACCATTTTCAAAATCTTTTGTGTATAGATTGTTGTCAGCTGTTCCTTTTGTAAATCCTAATTTTAACAAATATTTGTCCAATCTTGCATACCAAGTTCTAGGTGCTTTCTTTAGTCCATATAAGGCTTTTTTTAGTTTACATACCATATCTCCTTCTTGAGTCAAAGGAAAACCTTCAGGCTACTCCATGTAGACTTCTTCCAATTCACCATTCAGAAATGCTGACTTCACATCCATCTGATATACTTTGAATTTCTTATAAGATGCATAAGCAAAAAACATTCTTACCGCTTCAATTCTTGCTACAGGTGCAAAAGTTTCTTCATAGTCAATTCCTTCTTGCTATGAGTATCCCTTACATACCAATCTTTCTTTGTTTCTTACTACTTCTCCTTGTTCATTCATCTTGTTTTTGAATACCCATTTAGTTCCAATAACATTTTTGTCTTTAGGTCTAGGGACCAATTCCCATATCTTGTTCTTTTCAATCTGATCTAATTCTTCTTTCATAGCACTAATCCAACTTTCATCTTCACAAGCTTCACTATTAGATTTAGGTTCAATTTGGGAAATCAAACATAATTGTTCTTGTACCTTATTTCAAGTTAGAACTCCTCTTTTGATGCTTCCAATAATCTGCTCAATAGCATGATTCCTTGATAAATTCTTGTTAGGTGTCACTGTCTCTAGTCTTACTTCAGGTGTCAGTTCTTCAATAACTTCACTGTGGCTTTCATTCAACAAGTCACTATCAATTTCATAAAATAATTCAGTAGTCTCAGAGTTAGGTTTAGGTTGAGCTTCTTCATCTAATTCATAATCAAGCATTCTTTCCTGAATTTTGAACTTTTCATCAACTTTAACATTTGTGCTTTCAACAATAGTCTTAGTTCTCTTATTGTAACATCTATAAGATTTTCTTTTCAAAGAATATCCAAGAAATATTCATTCATCACTTATGGGATCAAACCTTCCAATATCATCATCTCTCTTTATATAACATTTGCTTCCAAAAATTCTAAAATATTTAACTAAGGGTGCATGTCCAAACCATAATTCATAGGGTGTCTTATTTGTGTCTACTCTGATTTGTATGTTGTTCATTGTATACACTATTGTGTTCACTACTCTCTAGAATATCTTCACCAAATCATTCTCAAATAACATAGCTCTTGTTGCTTCAGTCACTGATCTATTCCTTCTTTCTTCAATACCATTTTGTTCGGCTGTTCTAGGGGCTGAAAACTGTCTCTTAATACCATTCACTTCACAAAAGGTGTTAAATTCTCTAGAAGTAAATTCTCCACCTCTATCATATCTCAAACATTTAATCTTCATTCCAGATTCATTCTCAACTTTATTCTTAATGATCTTAAACTTATCAAATGCTTCAGACTTTTCTTTAAGAAATGCAATCCACATCATTCTTGTAAAATCATCAACAAGGATCATGAAATACCTTTCTCTATAGATTCCTCTAGTCCTAGTAGGACTGGTCAAGTTTGTATGAACAATCTCCAACTTCTTTGCAGATGTAAACTTCTTACTGGGAAAAAGAACTTCTCTTTTGTTTAGCCATCACACATTCTTTGCAAATCATGTTAGTAGGCTTCATAATTTTAGGCAAATCCATTACTGCAAGTGTAGTACTTACTTTCACAATGTTATCAAAGTTTATATGACAAAACCTTCTATGCCATAACCAACTTTCATCAATCTTAGTAATCAAGCATGTCATCTTAGTAGGATTCAACTGAAATACATTACCTCTAGTTCTAGATCCAGTTCCAATCAGATTTCCATCTTTATCCTTTATCACACAAGTTTTCTCAGTAAACCAAACTTGATATCCTTTATCAACTAACCATCCAACACTCAAAATATTATGTTTCAATCCATCCACAAAGTAAACATCATCAGTATTAGTCTTTCCATCAATAGTAATTGATCCTATACCTTTAATTAAACAAGGTGCATTGTTTCCAACAGTAACAAATCCTCCATCATAATTTTTAAACTTTACAAACTTTTTCATGTCTCTAGTCATATTATGTGAAAAACCACTATCTATAATCCAATCAGCTTTCTTTTCAACTTGGGAAAATAAGGCTTTTTCTACATTAACATCAGTTTCAGGATTCTCTTCTTTAATTGTTACAAATCCTATGTCATCATTATTCTTAGTATCACTTTCACTTAGAGTTCTTTCTATACAAGCTTCAAGGTCTTCATCATTAGCATAATAACATTTCTTAGATCTTCTAGGCTTGAAATTTTTTCTATACTTTTTAACTCTCTTAGGACATTTAGATGCAAAATGACAATATTCTTGACAAGTCCAACATTTAAAGATTTTCTTACTGTCTGGTTCTCTTTTCATAGGCAAGGAAATACCTTCTTCAATCTTCATGTCTTCTTCATTTCTAGATCTGCTACTACCAGCATAATCTCCACTCACACTGATGCTTCTAGACAAAGTAGGATTAACACTAAGAGCACAGAATGATGTCTCCATTCTAGGTAAATCTCTTGATAGCCTCATGTTCATTTATGTTTATTCTAATCTTCGAAGAAGAGTCTCTCTTGTAAAGTTCATAGTACAAGGTATAACTTGTTCAATCATCTATTTTGTATGCTTAAATACAGGAGTTAATGTCCTCAAAATTTTCCATATCACTTCATTCTTTGTCTTTGTTCCTCCACAAGATTTTATCCTTGCAACAATTTCTAACATTCTACCAATATAGCTTCTAATAGATTCATCTTCCATCATTCTTATATCTTCAAATGCACATATCCAATTATGTAATCTAGTTTTATTTTCATGTTCATCACCTTCAAAAGTAGAGTGTAAGGCTTTCCAAATTGCATGAGATTTTGTTAAACATTTTACCTGACTATATTCATTCTCTAGAAGTGTTGTCAAAAGTGCTTCTCTTGCAAGTATGTTACACATGAATAGATCTCTCTCATCACTAGAACATGTTTCAAGACCATCCTCTTCAATGATAGTCTTATCATTCTTTGTAATCAACCAATAACTTGGTCCTAAACATGGTAGATGTGTCTTCATCTCTTCCTTCCAGCTGTCAAAATTTACTCCATCAAACTTAGGTCTTTCTTTCCTGAAATTCACCATGGATCTCCTTAAGCTATTAAACTTTTCTTTCAAGGACCTGTCACTCTGATACCAATTGTTAGAAAGTAAAGTCCACTAGGATAACTAAGAGGGTGGGGGGAGAGGTGAATCAGTTATTAGATAATTATAACTTTTATCAACTTCAACAACATTTAACCATGTAAGCAATATAATTACCAACCATAGAAAGATATTCATACACAATAACACAATAAAACAAGATATGTTGACTAGGGAACCTCTTGATCAAAGAGTAAACCTGAGTGGGAATGATGCCCACATAAGATGCAATAATATGAATATTCCTTGTGAAAGGATGGACTCTGTTAGGAGTCTTATGAAATATATTTAGTACATATGAATCCCTATTAGGAGATTTTGAATCCTTGTTAAAAGATTTTAACCCTGTTACGAGTTATGGAAGACAGATGGACCCACTACCCAAACAACTTCAATGGAAAGATCAATGAACACACTATCCAACTGATCTCTAGATTATTCAATAGAATAATATGAAATATGTTACCTCCTTTCTTACTATGCCAAACTACACTCTTTGCTACACTAGATCTCAATTCCATATCTCTATATCTCGCATGTCTTCCTTCACAAACTCACTACCTCAATTAGCTCTTTTCTTCACTTCATGCATACATGCTCATCAAATTCACTTACTTAATAAAACAAGGAAAAAATTCCTTCTTTCATACCACACTCAAGTAATTACAAATGAGTCGGCATCCAATTACAAAAATAAAAGTTTCCATATGCTACACCAAAATTACACAAAACTGTCAGCTTCCAACTACAATAATTCTTCACTCATGTGACCCCGAAGTTTGTCCTATCATCCATGTCACTATCATTGTGTCTCTAACTTCTCTTTAACTTTGCAAAACCAAATTCCATCTCGATTAGGAGATATCATATGAGTTCCATAAACTACTACTCAAGAACATTGCCTGAACATTGCTTCCACCAAAATACTTATAACTTCCATGAATAAATGAATTACTATTTGCACTCTTAACCATAGACATATAACATATCAAATAGTATAACCTCAACATCACATAACCCCAACTACAATATCCCACGTGCGCTAATCAGAACATTGTCTACTTCTTTGCAAGTCTTTGGTAGATCATTTTGTTGACATCAATGACAATCACAGTCATGAATACAACAACAACTACTATAGAAAGGCTGCCAAACATTTAGCATTCATTCCTAACAAGTTACTATTGACTAAAAAAGCACATGATAGTGAGGAAACTGAGTCTAACAAAGAAAAATATTCAATATCAATTTCTCCCACTCCAACTACAAATAATAGGTAGTTACAAGTGCATTCAAGAGCACAAACAAGGTCAGTTATTGTAGCTTCATCACCTTTGAAAAAGGGAGTTGTGAAGGAGACAAAATTGAAATCAGCTACACTGACCAAAACATATGCAAAAAGAGGATCTAATGTCAGAGCTAGAGCACTGAAGAAAAGGAGAAGATTGATTAGAGGAAGATAAGACCATTAAGATGAATAAAATGATACAAAATAGTTTAAGGTTGTTAGCAATAAGAACAAAACAATTGATGAAGTTGTTGCAGACATAATTGAGAATGGAGATCTCATAGATCTAGAACTCAATTGGTTTGACAACATGTCTACCAAGGACCGAAACAAAATTGAGGAGGTAGTCATTTAGATGATGATAAGCTTGAGAAGAGTTCCATTGGAGTTTTCTATACAACTACCAGAGGCATTAGAAGAAAGAATAAATCAGAAATGGACCTATGCCTTGGATACCAAGAAGAAAATAAGGGAACAAGCCCTAGTATCAGTAGCACCAAATTTATCTCTTGATGAAATTAAGCATTATATGGACACTTACTATAAGAGATTCAAAGTAAAATGCCAGGATATGCAAATATTAGATGAAAATATGGCAGATATTGATGAGTCTAGCCAACTCATCTGGACATCAATCATTGTAGCTAGAGGCAAGCTGAGAAATATGCATTTATAAATTTGTCTAAGAAGAGACAAAGATCAAAAGGAAAAGGTATATATATTGGTGATGATGATTTGACAAAGAAGACCAAAGAGATAGATGTAGCACTTACCGAGGTAATTGATACAACACTTGTCAATGAAGTAATAACTATTTCACAAGATTCACAGGATCCAATTGAGATCCAAATAAAGGAGAAACATGATGAAGATGTACTCATTGAGGATATTACTAATGGAGATCATGATGATAGAGATGAGGATGAAGATGTGAACATTGCACCAGAATGTACACAAGATGAAGGTCAAGTTACAGAGTCTACAATCACATCATTACCTGGAGAGCTTCATGTTCTTATAGAAGCAGTTGAGATATTATCTCAGGAACAAGCTGATGGCTCAGACCCCAAGAAACCAAAGGATACAATAGGGGATTAAGGAACATAGACACCTACTAAGACAAACAAGCCTGAAGAGAAAGAGGCAATGGAGACAGAAATGAAGGATCAAGGTAATCCTAATGTAATCGAGGCTACTCCACCAGACACTACATCAGACGCTCCAACTCAATCAATTGACACAAAGGTCACCAAGAAGCAGCAAAAGAAAGAGATAGTGTCACCTGGGTAGGTTACACAAAGTTTAGAGATAAAGGCAATCGTACTTGTTAAAACAAGCTCACCTCACGAGCATTAGAAGAAGAAGAAGAAGAAAATGAAAGGAAAAGGGCCAACCACCTTAGATGAATTCATAGTTATACCAGATTGTGACCTGGGGACCCTAAGTCTTGAGGACTTAAGAAAATATGGGGAGATGTGCACAAGGAAGGAAACACAAGAAAAATTGAGACAAGAATGCAAAAGAAAGGAAATGCTTGAAAATGTAAGAGATATCTTACACATAGATGAAGATACTCCAATCATGGACCAAATTGCTACACTTGCTAAAGAAATAAATGCCCTAGATGTCGAAGTAGACAAGAGAATAGAAGAAAGGGTAGAATCTAAAATTTAGGACAAACTTGCAAAAAAGATTAGCCAAGAAGTGACAATTAATAAGGTTAAGTTATCTGAGGTAATAACTAAAATTTAGGTTATTACTCAGTTAATTTTTCAAATTTTGATAAAGGTATTCACTATGGACACTTTCACTATCAAGGTCAGTGAAAAGATAAAACAACTTGATAAAGAAATCCAAGCCAGTGCATAGGCAGCCTTAATCGAGCCTCAAGAATTTTCCCAGCATATCTTGATAGTTCAAGAACTCTGACGGTTAAGAACAGACCTCAGAAAGCAAGAGGAGATAATAAGTGACCAAGTGACAAAACTGAAAACTGAGTTGCTTCCATATTTGAAAATCTTTGAGAAGCACATTTTCAAGGCACAAACGCTTGTTGCAACACTAAAAATCTCTATGTTAGACAACATTTTTCACATGTATGCACAAGTCAGTCTTGAGCACATTGCTCTCACCAACTTGAAAGAGGAATTGGAAAACCTCTTGGAGTCATTGAAGAAAACCCATAAGCACATGTTTTATTAGTTGTAAGTATACATTTTTGTATTTGGCATTTATATCAAAAAGGGGAATAGTAATGTATATGCCAAATATGTAATTAGATGCTAAGTATACTCCACATTACTAGGAGCATGCACTGAGGGGGAGTATAGATTTTTTTTTTGATAAGTATCTATGTATATGGTGGAGATAATTTTTTTGAGAAATAAGGTCTATATACATTTAAGGTTTTGATACTAATGCCAAAGGGGGAGATTGTTATCTCTATTTGAGCATTAAAGATTGTCATTAGTATCAAAGACATTGGTCAGTAACCTATGCTACTCTAGTCAGTAAAAGCAAGTACTTCAAGATAGTCAATCAAGTCTCTACACCAAGCACCAAGTAGTTTTACCGAGCATCAATGTTCACCAATACCAAGTGACAGTAAACACTGAGTAGACAAGACATCGAGAACCAGTGTAATTACCAAGCAATATATACAATTATTACCAAGGAAGATAGAAAATGGCATAGTAATTAGGAAGGGCACATTTATCTATGCAGATGGTTACAACAGAATCATAAAATATTTTACCAAGATCAAGGATCATTTATTGTAAGATTCCATCATTAATTGCGATGATGATCTTTATGTAATTGCTAGATCTAGGCTATTTTTGTACACCGTAGGTCTTAGGGTTTTCTCTAAGATATTGTAACCTAATTTGTGTTAAGCGAAAAAAGCAGTATGCTATATATGTTTTATTTTTCATATCATTTTGATAATGAGAGGAGAGAAGCTTGACAGGGAAATTAAGAACAAGGAAAGAAGTTCTTGAAGCTTTAGCCAACTTCAAGATATCAGTTATTAGACAGAGCATAATAGAATAAAGGGATATTTAGATTAAGCAGAATCAGACAAGGCTACCAAGCAGTTTAGAGTTAAGATCTTCACATGAAAAGGTGATATCTATTCAGTATTTCATAGATTTGTAATAGACAAGGTTGAGTTATCATTAGTAGATATATCCTATTATTTTCTAACCATTGTAGCAGAGTTTTGGTAAAATCTCCTAATAGAGTAGACCTAACAGTATTTTATGTAAATCTCTTAACTGAATGCACACTCAAGTAGTGTTGCTAAAATCCTATAGCTAGGTAGATCTAATCAATATGAAATGTTACTCCTAATTGTTGGAATTTCAATTGAAGTAATTGTTGTGTTGTCATTGATGTCAAACCTTAACTGGTAAGACTGTTGCTACTTAGGAAAGTACTATATCTATTGTATTTTTGTGAAGAAGGGAAAGAAAGGATGGTAAAAATAGAACCTAAGGAAAGGTTGAGTTATCTTAATACTAAAAAGTGTACTTGACTATGTTGTACAGTGATGAGACAATGTATTATTTATCCTAGTAAGATTGAAGATGAAACTGGTAAGCTTGATTGAGCAAAAATGGAGAAATCATGTTTAAGCCAAGTGATGTTAGTGTCGACCAAGCTAGTATATACCGAGAAAACATTCTAGTGTCGACCGAACATCAGTTAATTGCCGAGGAAGATAGTGTAAGCCAAGGAAACATATATTAGTAATGACCGAGCTTTCTACATGAACACCAAGTAGTTGATCACAATATTGACCGAGCATCAATATTTTTATATTTGAAGAGAATTTAGATTTGGAGCTGACATTGTTGAATTCTTGGATTATGTAAAATGTGTTGACTTTATTTATTGATTGTTTGAAAGCATTGAATGCACTAAAAAATGTTTTATTGTAAATCTTTAAGAGATTTGAGATGTTTCTAGGAAAGGAGCCGAAGAACATAAAGCCAGTAGATTCAATGAATTTGACCTAACCCTAAGATCTACTAAGGAGATTGAGTGGCAAAAAATGAGTTAACCTAATTCAAGAAATATTAAGGGAACCTAAGCATTAGGTATGTGTGTGCATAGTTGAAAAGAGGATGTTGGAAGATCAATAGATTTTATTGACTGTATAAGAAGAAAAGGCTGAAGGAGAAGTGTGGTGGTTGCTTGAAGAAAAGTTCCGAGCAGATCAGAGATGGAGATGGAAAAGTTTCAAAGTCAGTAAACCAGCATTTGTGTACGGAATTGGATCTAATATTTGCAAAGTGAGTTGTATGTTTTTCAGATCAATACTACTGCTACTTTCTAACCTATTGGTTGTGGATTATTCCCTTTAATCTTCAACTTGTAGATTTACACTTTGATGGATAATTTAAATAAAACCCTGACTCTATCACCACTCCAAAGTCCACAAGGAAGAGGGCCAACTGACAAGGATCAAAAGATCCTTCTACACTTTGAGCTTCAGTGCTCAGGCGGGTGTACCCTTGAACCACTTCTCTAAAGGAGTCTAAAACAATATTCCACTATATCTCATATAAGATTGTCAAATATTTATCAAATCATGTTTGTGTTTGTGTGGTTGTTAACCATGAAACTTCAACAAAAAAGACCAGTGCCTTATCCTAGGGCTCAGAGTCACCCAACTGTATACTTCTACTAAATACCTTAAGTCAAACACAATGGAAACCAGGGTAAGTGCTTTGCCTATTACCCCTTTCCCTCAAGCACAAGGACATCAAATTCTATACCTAGTTACAAACTCACTAAATTCACCTAAAAGGCTTTAATCCTAACTTTGTTAGAAACTCAGAGATGAATTCAAAATAATCTTTGTTTACCATACATTAACACACTTTGTGACATTAACATATATGAGCTCAGAGACAAGCAAGAAGACATACACAAGATACAAGATTGGGATTCAAGAATGTTTTCATTAACACAATCAGGATCAGCATACAATTGGCATGACACCAAGATGAGAAAAGGACACCAAATCAGACCTCTATCAGTATATTACAGTCAAAAATTAGGGAACAAAAAACAACAATGTTTTGGAACCCTTGCAAAATCAAAGATTCTGCAACTTATACCACTAGCTGCCTTGGGATCCTCAAGATCAGATGCAACAAGCTTCAGACAGCTAGGGTTAGGGTCTCAACCACCCAACCAACTCAAACAGTCACAAAATTTACTACAGGGGCAGGAAGCATAAGCAGCCTGGAGAAAACAAATCTCTAGCAGATTGTTAGCTTGTGGTGACTAATCAGGAAAGTACTATCCAGGAAAGTACTGTAATTTTTTTTGAGGCCGACTACTTTTTCGGTTATTTGGGCCGACTACTTATAACTCATTCTAACCCTAAAGCGGGAAAATATTGTATAATATGGCTTAGGGTTAGGGATTTTTCATGATGTATGATTTTAGTACTTGCGACAGAATTGGGCTGTAAGGGATTAAGGATTGTAATCAGGTTGTAATCACTGGATAATAATAATATTGGACTCCCTGTTGGTGGACGTAGCCCAGGGATTGGGTGAACCACGTTAAATCTGTGTGTCTTGTGTTCTATTCTGTGTGGTTTATTATTTTTTGATATTAGTTATATTTGCACATAATTGTTATTTCTGCCTTGTTAATCCTAACAAGTGGTATCAGAGCCAGGTTATTTCATTCGTTCTTTCATCTATTCTTTGAAGCAGGTCTCACAAGTTAGTGGGAGAGTCTCTCGGTTAAGTGGGAGAAATGGCAGACGAGGGTAGGCTGAAGGTTGATAAGTTTAATGGGCAGAACTTCCAGTTATGGAAGATGCAAATGGAGGATTATCTCTATTAGAAGGATCTATGGCGGCCATTAGAGGGAGTAGCCAAGAAAGAGCAATCAATGTCTCAGGAAGATTGGGATATTTTGGATAGGAAGGCACTAGGGAGTATTCATCTATGCCTGGCACAATTGGTGGCATTCAATATTACTGAAGCAAAGACAGCTAAAGATCTGATGGAAACCCTAGCGAAGTTGTATGAAAAGCCTTCAGCTTCAAACAAGGTATTTCTTATGAAGCATTTATTTAATATGAAAATGGTAGAAGGTGGATCAGTTACTGATCATTTGAATGAGTTTAATACAGTTACAAGTCAATTAACCTCAGTTAAAATTACTTTTGATGAAGAGGTTAGGGCTCTCTTGATTTTGTGTTCTTTGCCAGAAAGCTGGAATGGCTTGGTAATGGCTGTTAGTAATTCTATTTCTGGTTCTAATACCCTAAAGTATGATGATGTTATTGGTGTTATATTGAGTGAGGAAATTCATAGGAAAAGCTCAGGGGCATCCACATTGGGTAGTGTATTGAACACAGAAAGCAGAGGTAGAATAAGAGATAGAGGAAACAACTCTGGAAATCATGAGAAATCAAGAGGAAAATCAAAGGGAAAGAGGTCCGAATCTAAAGGGCCAAATGATTGCTGGTACTGTGGAAAACCAGGTCATAAGAAGAAAGATTGTTGGTCTCGGAAGAAAGATCAAGGAGACAAAAATGATGGAAACAAGGAGGCAAATGTGGTAAGTAACAAATCTGAGGAGGATGCTTTGCTCTTGTCCTTAGAAATTATTTATGATTCATGGGTTTTAGATTCTGGGGCTTCATTTCATGCTACACCCCATAGAAGTTATTTTGTTGATTATGTCCAAGGGGATTTTGGGCTAGTTTATTTGGGAGATAATGAACCCTGTCAGATTGTTGGAAAGGGAAAAATTAAGATTAAGTTGTAGAATGGGAATCATTGGCTACTACAAGAGGTAAGACATGTTCCAAGGCTGAGTAGGAATTTAATTTCAGCAGGGCAACTGGGTGATGAAGGTTGCACAGTTACTTTTAATGATAAAAATTGGAAGGTTTCAAAAGGTTCCTTAGTAGTAGAAAAAGGTGTGAAAGTAGGCACCTTATATCTTTGTACAGGTCATACTGTTCCTTCTACTTTAATTATTTCAGAAGATAATGAATGTTCAGGAATAGTGGCTGCAGTTGAGCAGGAAGAACATCAAACTGTTGCTGTAGATTCTGACACAGCACTGTGGCACAACAGACTCGGGCACATGAGTGAAAAAGGTATGAAATTACTTCATTCAAAGAAAGTTTTACCTAGTCTGAAATGTGTCAATGTGGATTTCTGTGAAAGTTGTGTTTATGGAAAACAAAAGAGAGTTAGTTTTGTGAAGAGTGGGAAGGAAAAGAAAAATGAGAGATTAGAGCTTGTGCATACAGATGTATGGGGACCAGCTCAGGTATCTTCCCTTGGTGGCTCTCTGTATTATGTTACATTTATAGATGATGCAACAAGAAAAGTATGGATTTATTTCCTTAGACAGAAATCTGATGTATTTCAAACTTTTAAGAAATGGAAATGCTTGGTTGAGAATGAGACTGGTAAAAAGTTAAAATGTCTCAGATTTGATAATGGTGGTGAGTATTGCAGCATAGAATTTGAAGAATATTGTTCCTCTAATGGTATTCGTAGGCAGAAAACTGTACCAAGGACTCCACAAGAAAATGGAGTGGCTGAACGCATGAACAGGACAATAATGGAGCGTGTAAGGAGTATGAGGTTGCATGCTAGGCTGCCCAAAAATATGTGGACAGAGGCAGTGAACACTGCTGTTTATTTAATCAATAGAGGCCCCTGTACTCCTTTGGACTATGGTATTCCAGAGGAAGCATGGAGTGGTAAGAAGGTGAGTTATTCTTTTCTCAAAACCTTTGGTTGTGAAGCTTTTGCACTTATAAATTTTGAAAATAGAACCAAGCTGGAAGCTAAGTCAAAGAAATGTGTATTTGTTGGGTATGGCATTGATGAATTTGGTTATAGGCTTTGGGATTTTGGAAATCATAAAATTGTAAGATGTAGGGATGTCATATTCAATGAGAAAGTATTGTACAAAGATCTGTTGCTGCAGCATGAGAAGAAAGAAAATGACTATGTAGTACTGGATGATACACCACAAGTTCATGTTCTAGTAGTTCCTTATGCTCCGCAACCATAGTAACAACAAATACCACACACCCCAGTGAGTGTTAGATGGTCAACAAGGCTAAGTAGACCTCCAGAAAGATTTTCTCCATCTTTGTATTCTATTTTGTTAATAGATGCTGGTGAACCTGAATGTTATAATGAAGCTGTGCAGGTGGATACAAAGCTTCAGTGGGATTCTGCAATGATAGATGAAATGGACTCTTTGCTGAAAAATCAGACATGGGATTTATGTAAGTTACCTGCAGGTAAAAGGGCTTTACAGAATAAATGGGTTTACAGGATAAAAGAAGAGGATGGAGGTACAAAAAGATTTAAAGCCAGATTAGTCGTAAAAGGATTTGCACAGAAACATGGTATTGATTTTGATGAGATATTTTTTCCAGTTGTTAAAATGACTTCTATTCGTACTGTTTTAAGTATTGTGGCTACTGAAGATTTGCATTTAGAGCAGCTTGATGTTAAAATAGCCTTTCTTCATGGTGATTTGGATGAAGAAATATATATGGTTCAGCCACAAGGATTTGAGGTCAAGGGTAAGGAGAATTTGGTGTGCAGATTGTAGAAAAGTTTATATGGCTTGAAGCAAGGACCTCGGCAATGGTATATTAAATTTGACACTTTTATGAATGGGTATGGATATAGTCGGTGTCATTCTGACCATTGTGTTTATTTTAAGAGGTTGGATGATGACAGCTACGTTATTTTATGTTTATATGTTGATGATATGCTTGTAGCTGGGTCTAACATGGATCACATTAAGGGGTTGAAACAACAGTTAGCAAAATCTTTTGCTATGAAGGATTTGGGGGCAGCAAAACAAATCCTCGGTATGAAAATTTGTAGAGATAGAAAAAATAGGAAATTGTCTCTATCTCAGGCTGATTATATTGAGAAGGTGTTGCAACGTTTCTCTATGGAAAATGCCAAAGCTGTCAGCACACCTTTGCCTGGTCATTTGAAATTGACTAAGGATATGTGTCCCAAGACACCAGAAGAAGAGACTAAAATGTCTAAGGTACCTTATGCTTCAGCTGTAGGGAGCTTAATGTATGCTATGGTATGTACTAGGCCAGATATTGCACATGCAGTGGGAGTCGTTAGCCGTTATATGAGTATCCCTGGTATTGAGCATTGGAATGCAGTCAAATGGATTCTCAGATATTTGAGAGGCACATCCAGTAAGTGTTTACACTTTGGGGGTTCTACTACTATTGTACAAGGCTATGTTGAATCAGATTTGGCAGGAGATATAGATAGCAGATGGAGTACTACAGGTTATATATTTACTGTTGGTGGGATAGCACTGAGTTAGATTTCTTGACTACAAAAGGTGGTTGCTTTATCCACTACAGAGGCAGAGTATGTTGCTGCTACAGAGGCAGCCAAGGAGATGATATGGCTTCAATTCTTCATGGAAGAATTGGGACATCCACAAAAGGATAATTTTCTACATACAGATAGCCAAAGTGCCATTCATCTTGCAAAGAGTTTTGCTTTGCACTCAAAGACAAAACACATACAGTTGCGGTACCATTTCATTCGATCAGTTTTGGATGATGGACAGTTAAGGCTGGAAAAGATTCATACTGATGATAATCCAGCAGATATGTTTACAAAGGTAGTAACAAGGGAGAAGTTGAACTCATGTTCAGCTTCAGTTGGTCTTCTAGACTGAACAAAATAAAGGAACAACTAAGTCCAAGGTGGTTCAATCTAGTGGGAGCCTCATGTGGGTAGTGGTATTGCTACAGGATCAGTCTCCAAGTGGGAGGTTTTTTAGTATAGTGTGGATACTGATCAGTCACCAAGTGGGAGATTGTTAGCTTGTGGTGACTAATTAGGAAAGTACTATCTAGGAAAGTACTGTACATTTTTCATCCTGAGGTCGACTACTTTTTTGATTATTTGGGCTGACTACTTATAACTCATTCTAACCCTAAAGCGGGAAAATATTGTATAATATGGCTTAGGGTTAGGGATTTTTCATGATGTATGATTTTAGTACTTGCGGCAAAATTGGGTTGTAAGGGATTAAGGATTGTAATCAGGTTGTAATCATTGGATAATAATAATATTGGACTCGCTGTTGGTGGACGTAGCCCAGGGATTGGGTGAACCATGTTAAATCTGTGTGTCTTGTGTTCTATTCTGTGTGGTTTATTATTTTCTGATATTAGTTATATTTGCACATAATTTTTATTTCTACCTTGTTAATCCTAACACAGATCAACAATCATGAAAATCTGTGAGCTCAGCATAGTACACTAGGAATGCCATTAAAATTAGTCTAATCACTACCTGCAAACAGTTCCTCGAGCTCAAAACCACATGGCTTCAGGTAAAAAATCACCTCTGCAAATGATCACAGAGCCCCTGGACCACTTCACAACAACTGGTGCCACCAACCAGATCAAAAAATGCTGAGAAAGAATTGAAAACTAGTCCTTTGGTCACAGGAAACCCTCTGCAAATTTGAATTTGAATTCCAACGGTCACTTCAATCTATGAGAATTAAGTTTTTAACCATTCAAACATCTCGGGCTAACTCCGCAATGGTGATGCCAAATAGTTGTTGCATGATCGCATAGCCTGAAAGTGGGCTATGTGAACATGCAACATGCTACTTCCCACTACCTTCTCTTAACTACTGATGCCATCGCTTGCCACAACAGGGTTTGTCGCATGTTCGCAAGCTGGAAAACTGGCTCACATGAACATGCGACAAGCTGCTACCATGCACCCTGCCGACCGTTAAAATCACCATCGAGATACCCCCACCTGTGCCTGTGTTCAAACCCTAACATCCTGCCAGCATAGACCAACCGAAGATCACCACGACACATCCACCAATGGGACCACCAAGAAAATACAGACAGGCCCCAGGAACATTTGGCACCCTGTCACATGATCGCATAGCTTGGAGATGGGCTATGCAAACATGTGACCACTCACAGACTGCAACCTTGCCGTGATCGCAACCATGCCGTGACCGCAATCATCAATAGAAGATGTCAGTCGCATGATTGCATAGTCCTACAAAAGGCTATGCGAACATGTGACTAACCACCAGCAAACTACCACGTGTCACGCCACCAAACTGCAACTAGCACCACTCTGTCAATGGGCCGTAGGGACATGTGGCAAGTGGTCGCATGATCACATAGCCAAAAACTGGGCTATGCAACCATGTGACAGCCTATCATAGGCTGCCACATGTCCACCTCTGAAACCACTACCGCATGAAGATAACACAACCACCCACTGACTAATAGAACACCACCACTGCACCTAGAAGATGCCCCATCACCCGCTACTAGGCCCCAACACCATGTGGCACCTGGTCACATGATCGCATAGCCAAAAACTAGGCTATGCAATCATGCAATAGCCAACCAAAGGTCATCACGTAACCACCTCTAGGACCACAGAACTACAACCAGACCAACTGTGAAGAGCCGGGATCCACATGGATAAGTGGCAAGCAGTCACATGATCACATGTTAGAAAAGTTTGACATGTGGCCATGCGACAGCCAATTAGGAAGAGCCTGGACCCACCATCCATGTTGGGCTTGTGCAGTGGAGGGAACGTCGAAAACACACAAAGTTTTTGGCACCATAAGACAAGTGCACAAAGCTTGAAGGTAAAGGGTTGAAAACAACGCAGGTTTTCTGCAAAAGATCAAAAACAAAAAGGAATTTTAAATAGACTGAAAGATAGCAAGGAAGCTGAAAACATCATGGGTTTTCAAAAACAGTGTGGGTTTTTGACACTGAGGCAAAACTTTAAAAATGCTTCCTGCGGACCTTGAAACTCGAATAACTTTTTGAGCTTTATGATTTAGGAGATGCAGTCTAGACTGAAGCAAAGCGACACATGAAACACACAGGGCAAGACACGCACACCATGAATTAAGTGGATTTCTTTCACAAATTAAAACAAGTGACTGGAGGCATGATAGGACACTTCAGAAAACTTGCAGGGAAGAGGCCATTTTCACAAGATTTTTTCTATGATAGAAAAAGGCCTAACAGTGGCTCTATCTGGGGATAATGGGTAACTTGTGCCCATGTGAGAATTTAGGATTTCTAGGAGAGCAGACCACCCACATGACAAAATGTAGAGAGCGAGGAACAAGCAGGGCAGGACCAAGCAATAGGACCAAAAACCAACAGACCAGGGCAAAACAAGGCAGGGGAAAGCAACTTATATACAAAGATTTACAATATTCACAAAAGGCTCAGGGCCCCAAAACTTTTGACCAGGTCTTTCCTCTATCAAACAAGTAATTTTCATCTCCACTTAGAAAAGGAAAGCTGAAAATACATTTCTCATCCATCTTGCCAAAAATAGTGTGATCCACATTCAGCACATTATAAAAATGATCACCATACTCACCATCATCCGGCAAGACAAAGACATCAGGCTACCATAGATGTTGACCATTTCGTGACAAAAAAATGTCACACTCTCTACTTTCACTACCATGCTGAAAAAGGAAACACTCCAACTCAACACCATGAATGGAAGCATCAACATTTTGACTATTAGTTTGCAATGAATAATAAACACTTTCTATCTCCCTGCTCTGCAAACTAATATAAAACTTCTCAAGATAGAAATTTGACTACATGAAAATGGTAGCAACTTTCTGATCAAAAATCACATCAGCATCTTCTAGAAAGGAACAATAATTATCAGTCAATGACTCGTCAGTCATTTGCAAATCTAAGAAAACTCCCTCAGAACTGCCGCATTCTCCAGTATCAGAATATAAAGAGGAACCACAGACATTAGGCTCTTGAAAAACTAAATCCACACTGGTACACATATCATCATACTCATCATCACTGACATTATCAAACTTACTGCAATAATGTGTACCATCCACTTGCATATCAAAAATGGGAGAAAGGACCTCAATAGAAGTTTCACACAACATGCCATCACTCATTTTTTCTTCATCAAAAATAATATCCACTAGGCATGGGATCTCAGAAACATACTCAGGAGTGCATCTTTGAAATTCTGCATCCAAAAGCTCTGAAATTTGTTCACTACTTAGCAGGTACTGGACTTCACACTCTATCTCATTTTCTTCACTGCAAATGCTGCAAATATCTTCCTCATCTGAGAAAAGGGCTGAAAATTTTTGTGTCAAGTCATCACTGCAGGAACTCATATTTGTAGATTCATCTTTTGTCTCTTGATAATCACAAGTTCCATCATTAACACTAGCATCACAAGATTCATCATTCTCAATATCAGCACCACTAAGCAAAGCTCCAAGTGCATCCTCAAGTTCAAGACTACCATCACCAAGTGTCCAATCCCTGACACATACATAATGCTCTTCCCACAAGGCATCTGACCAACTAGTTGACTCAGGAAAATAAAGCTCCAGGAATAAACCAATGAAGTCAAATTCAGGAAACTCAACATCATCAGGAAGCTCATCATATGCTTCACAAAATCTATCATAGAACAAGGATATGGATAAATCCTTTCTACTTCCCACTTTTAATCTTACTAATCTCATGCAATCCCTAAGGATGCCCTCCTCAAGAAAAGCCAGCTCCTCCACAAGCTTACCCATTACAAATTAGTGCACTACTTCCATAAAAATTTTCAAAGATGCAACTGAAAATTTGAAATATGCTAACCTCTGCTCACACCTTATCCTTCTTTTAATGCTTGACCACTTTACAAGGAACATTTAGAACTTTGAAAAATACCTGAGAAAATCTTGCAGCAGAAGACCTTTGGCTGGAAGGTAGTGCAGATCTTGGGCTCACCTTGAAGCTCCATTAGATAACTTCATCATGCAGAGCCGCCACCTCCTTGAGAGGAAAATGTTTCACTATTTCTTCGTCCAACCAACACAAAGCTACACCAAGTATACACACTATTTATCAGGAGGAACACTGATCAAATAGAGAAAGTTAGACCTGCTACTCACAACTTAGTGAGAAGATTTTGCAAATGCTTGATTTTTATTTCTGACTCTTTTTCTAGACTCTCCCTAGCAGAGCCACCATTTTATTGGTTGTGGATTATTCCCTTTAATCTTCAACTTGCAGATTTACACTTTGATGGATAATTTAAATAAAACCCTAACTCTATCACCACTCCAAAGTCCACAAGGAAGAGGGCCAACTGACAAGGATCAAAAGATCCTTCTACACTTTGAGCTTCAGTGCTCAGGTGGGTGTACCCTTGACTCACTTCTCTAAAGGAGTCTAAAACAATATTCCACTATATCTCATATAAGATTGTCAAAGTTTTATCAAATCATGTTTGTGTTTGTGTGGTTGTTAACCATGAAACTTCAAGAGAAAAGACCAGTGCCTTATCCCAGGGCTAAGAGTCACCCAACTATATACCTCTACTAAATACTTTAAGTCAAACACAATAGAAACCAGGGTAAGTGCTTTGCCTATTACCCCTTTCCCTCAAGCACAAGGACATCAAATTCTATACCTGGCTACAAACTCACTGAATTCACCTAAAAGGCTTTAATCCTAACTTTGTTAGAAACTCAGACATGAATTCAAAATACTCTTTGTTTACCATACATTAACACACTTTATGAAATTAACATATACAAGCTCAGAGACAAGCAAGAAGACATACACAAGATACAAGATTGAGATTCAAAAAAAATTTCATTAACATAATCAAGATCAACATACAATTGGCATGACACCAAGATGAGAAAAGGGCACCAAATCAAACTTCTATCAATATATTACAGTAAAACATCAGGGACCAAAAAACAACAATGTTTTGGAACACTTGCAAAATCAAAGATTCTGCAACTTATACCACTAGCTACCTTGGGATCCTCAAGATCAGATGCAGCAAGCTTCAGACAGCTAGGGTCAGGGTCTCAACCACCCAACCAACTCAACTAGTCACAAAATATACTATAGGGGCAGGAAGTATAAGCAGCCCGGAGAAAACAAATCTCTAGCAGATCAACAATCATGAAAATCTATGAGCTTAGCATAGTACACCAGGAATGCCATTAAAATCAGTCTAATCACTTCCTACAAATAGTTCCTCAAGCTCAAAACCACATGGCACCAGGTACAAAATCACCTCTGCAAATGATCACAGAGCCCCTGGACCACTTCGTAACAATTGGTGCCACCAACCAGATCAAAAACTACTGAGAAAGCATTGAAAACCAGTCCTTTGGTCATGGGAAACCCTCTGCAGATTTGAATTTGAATTCCAACAGTCACTTCAATCCGTGGGCCTTAAGTTTTTAACCATTCAAACATATCGGGCTAACTCCATGATGGCGATGCCAAAAAGTTATCACATGATCGCATATCCCGAAAGTGGGCTATGCAAACATGTGACACACTATTTCCCACTGCCTTCTCTTAACTGCCGACGCTGCCGCTTGCCACAATAGGGTTTGTCGCATGTTTGCAAGCCAGGAAACTGGCTCATGTGAACATGTGACAAGCCACTACCATGCACCCTGCCGACCATTAAAATCACCGCTGAGATACCCCCACCTAGGCTCGCGTTCAAACCACAACATCCCGCCAGCGTAGACCAACTGAAGATCGCCATGACACATCTACCAACGGGACCACCAAGAAAATACAGATAGGCCCCAGGGACATGTGGCACCTTGTCACATGATCACATAGCCCAAAGATGGGCTATGTGAACATGCGAACACCCGCAAACCGCAACCTTGCCATGACCACAACTGTGCTGTGACCGCAACTGTCAACAGAAGATGTCAGTCGCTTGATCACATAGTCCTGCAAAAGGCTATGCAAACATGTGACTAACCGCTAGAAAATTGCCACGTGTCACACCACCAAATTGCAACCAGCACCACTCTACCGATGGGCCCTAGGGACACGTGGCAAGCAGTTGCATGATCACATAGCCAAAAACTGGGCTATGCGACCATGCGACAGCCTATCACAGGCTACCACATGTCCACCTTTGGAACCACAACCACATGAAGATAACACCACCGCCCACCAGCCAATAGAACACCACCACCACACCCAGAAGATGCCCCATCACCCGCTACCTAGCCCCAACACCACGTGGCACACGGTCGCATGATCACATAGCCAAAAACTAGGCTATGCGATCATGTGACAGCCAATGAAAGGCCACCACGTAACCACCTCCAGGACCACAGAACTACAACCAAACTAACTGCGAAGAGCTAGGACCCACATGGACAGGTGGCAAGCGGTCACATGATCGCATGTCAGAAAAGTCTGACATGTGGCCATGCGACAACCAATCAGGAAGAGCCTGGACCCACCATCCACGTCGGGCTTGCGCAGTTGAGGGAATGTCAAAAACAAACAAAGTTTTCGGCACCATAAGACAAGTGCACAAAGCTTGAAGGCAAAGGGTCAAAAACAACACAGGTTTTCAGCAAAAGATTGAAAACACAGGAATTTTCAACAGACCGAAAGATAGCAAGGAAGCCAAAAACATCATGGGTTTTTAAAAACACTGTGGGTTTTTGACACCGAGGTAGAACTTTAAAAATGCTTCCCACAGACCTTGAAACTTGAATAACTTTTTGGGCTTTATGATTTAGGAGATGTAGTCTAGATTGAAGCAAGGTGACACACAAAACACACAGGGCAAGACATGCACACCATGAATCAAGTGGATTTCTTTCACAAATTAAAACAAGTGACTGCTGTGTGTGTGAAAATTGTACCTGATCTATATACACAACACTTCAGTAAAATATTAGAGGTTAGCAAAAATCAAAATCGTGCAAAATTGAAATCTAATTTAACCAAGTGATTTACTACCTTCTAGTAGGTGCGAGATTAATGTTCTCAGATTGTTATCGAGATCAGTGACCTAGATGACACCTGAATGAAAGATTTGAATGCCAAACTGATATGAAACATGAATGCAATTAATCTATTTTTTTGATATTTTCTATGCAATAATAATGATAAAAACTTGATATGAAATCTAATCTATATGAAAATTGATATGCAATGCTAATCTAGAAATGATATGAAAAAGAATCTAAATGAATGTAAAAAAAACAAAATGATCTCACAATAGCCTTGATTCACAATAAGCTTTGATTCTCCAAATTCCAATTCTCCAACATGATTGTGCAAAAATATGAGATTCTGTGGATGCAAATTTGAGAGATGAATTATGAAGAGCTAAAGCCTTAATTTATAGAAATCCAAGGCTTTGGAGTTGCATGGAAGAAAGCCATAAATCACTCAGATTAACTCAGCTTGATTTTTGAGTTATTTTTAAATAATAGATAATTAAGCCACAAAAATCATGCAAAAGCACAGTTCAACTCGAATTAGAAGTTTAGATCAACTTTAAAACTCAAAAAGATGTTGAGTTTCAAAAAGCTAACAACTTGCATTGATTTTCCAATTTGAGTTTAACTGGTCCTTGAATGTGCACATGGATAATTATGATTTAATAAATAAATAAAGTGATTTATTCTCAACTTAACTGATTTTTGAAAATAAATAATTGATTTATGGGTTAATCAATTATTTAATAAAACTTTTATTAAAAACTATATTATTAAATAATGACAACTTGCTTTAATTAATTTAATAAGAATTTAATCAATTATTCATAAGATATTAGATTTATTGTCAAAATTAAATAATACAATTAATAATAGATAGAATTAAATTTAATTACACAATTAAGTGGCAAGATATTAAATCTAATTAATTAAATATGAAAATATTCAATTAATCAAACTTAGGATAAATGTGATTTATCGCCAAATAATCATTGAATTAAAGATAATTAAGATAATTAGGAATATTGCTAGGAATATTCCCGGATGCAGAATTTAAGATAATCAATTAGGATTCGATGATGTTTAGATGTGCCTTAGGTTAGGACTTCGATGTTGATTTCGTTTGAATTTTTGATGTAGGAGGTTAATGAACTTATAGCCCATTTTTGGGGTATTACAACTGCAAGCATGATAGGACACTTCAGAAAACTTGTAGGGAAGAGGCTATTTTCACAAGATTTTTGCTATGATAGAAAAAGGCCTAACATAACCATTATAATAGTCAAAATCCTTTTAACAGACGTTGAACTAATAGTCATATGTTTAAATCCTTTGAACAAGGTTACATTCTAATGGAGTGTATGTAAGTCCTATAACAAGGCTCACTTCTAATAGAGTGATTGAAATCCTTTAACTAGGTCACACCTAACAGTGTGTATTGTAACATTTGACAGGGTTCGCTTTTAACTGAGCTCACTTTAGAAGAGTGGAAATAATAGTAGCATGTTACAAAGTGGTTTTTCCCAGATAGGGTTTCCACCATAAATCCTAGTGTCAATGCTTGTGTGAATATTTTGGTTTAAACATTTATGTGTTTTACAAGTTAGATACAGCTAGGTAGTGGACTGCAATGTTATATGTTTCTATTATACAATCAGTGATGACCAAGTTGGTGTTGGTTGTTAGATCTGATTTAAGGACAAGTTTTTGAAGTTTGTTTTATACATTTGGACCTAAGAACAACTGATTCACCCCCCCTCTCTATTGGTCTAAATCATACTAACAATAGGGTAAGATCACCACAAGTGATCACCCCTTATAGCCCTAACAGGAAAAACTTTTCTATCTATAGTAGTAAAGAATTTGTGGGTGTCATCCCAACCGTAGTTGTTACCTTCTAACAAGGGTTTTTGCCTTACCAAAATACTTGTGGTATGTGACTATTATATTGTTGATTTTATGCTATTTACCTTTGATAGTTAAATGAATGAATGATGCATGCAATGGATTCAGGTTATAGTTGAAGGTTACTATTGTTTGTTGTTTAAGGTTTGAAAGATAAAAGTTTTTGTGGACACTGATTCACCCCTCCCCTCTCAGTACCGTATCTCTCCAATCCAACAATGATAGCTAGATTCCACACCAAGCTATAGGCACAATCCTAATTGACAAAATTTTTCTATAAAGTAAGATGATTTTATGAATTTTCTTTACTTTTACATAGATTTACATTCAAGGTTGATTCCCAAACTAGGGCTTGACTAAGGAAAGCTGCTCCCCAACAAAAAAAGATTTTGTCTTGTACATTCAAGTTTTCAGACTTGCGGATTCATATTCAGAGCCCTCAAGACCAGTTTTTTATTACACATCCAAATCCCAAAAATAATAATAGAGTAGGGGAGGCCAATTTTGACCTAGTCTTGGGTGAAATTTCCTCCAAGTCATCATACCCCCTCTAAGTCAACCTAGTCCAGAGGTAGAATTAATTTTTGATTTTGCAGATCATAATTTTCTAATATGTTGTGGGAGAAGAATCTCAGATCTGAGTTGGAGAAAACATTTCAAGTATTCTAAGGTAAGTTGGCATATTTCATTATTTATTTTAAGTATTTCTATATCATATTAGATATATTTCCTTAGTGTTATAATTGTATTTAATTTCCTAGTTGACTATACCCAACACATAGGAATTAACATCTTTTAGTTAGCACTTAGTTAGATCCTTGTTTTGAATTGGAACCCCTACATCACTTGGGTTGTTTGAATATAACTCAAATCCATCTTGAGAATAACATTAAGTGTATATGTGTGAAAAGTGTGGTGTATTGTACATATTTTACCCTCATTACATTTTTCACCACTATACATTTTGGTGAACCCTTAGAGGAGAAAATGGAACTATTGATAATGAAACTATAATTGGAAAAGTACTAAGAACTCTACATCCTATATATGCTATTAAGATCTCATCTCTTCAGGAATTTAGATGTAACCCTGCAAATGTACTTACTTTGGAAAGTTTGGTTGGCAAGCTGACTGCTTTTGAACTCTCTAACTATGATAACTTCACTATTGGTAGTATTGGTAATGTTGAATCTGGTTTTAAGTCACACTTAGTTCTGAACAAGCCAAAGAAAGAAAAAGAAAGATGCATCAGTGAAAGTGAAAGTTAAAGTTAAAGTGGCAGTGACACTTCTGATGAAGAACTTGAAGATCTAGAAGCTCTTATGGCTAGAAGACTGAGAAGGGGAAAAGGAAAATATAAAGGTAAACTCCCTATTATATGTTTTGCCTATAATAAAGTTGGTCATATAGTTGCTAGATGTCTTGATAGGAATGATAAAGATGAAGAAAGGAATAGAAAACACAAAGACAAAAGAGATGACAGAACCTACTAAAGGTACAAAGACTACAAAGGAAAAGGTAAGAAATCTTGTTACATTGTTGAAGAAGAAACTAACACTGATAGTGATGATTTTGAAATTGAGGTAGTCTATGTTGCAATGAAAGATGAGTCTGATAAGGATGAGAAAACTACATTGATCTCCTATGTGAACACGAATGATAAATGGTTTATTGATAGTGTTTGTTTACATCACATGACTGGTGACAAGAGTAAGTTTGATACCGTACATCATCATAGAGGAAAAAGTGTAAAATTTGGTAATGATGCACCATGTCCTATTAGAGGAAAATGTTTGATTAAACTGACTTATAAGATCTCTTATGAAAATTCATATTGGGTTGAAGGTCTAAGTTATAATCTGCTAAGTGTTGCATAGCTTAACAGCACTAGTTACTAAGTGGAATTTCATCACAAGAAAGATAAAATATTTGATACTACTGGTGAACTGATCGGAAGTGGAGAATAGATCGACTAGAGGTAATTTATTCTATCTTGACCTATCTGAAGGAACATGTATGGTTGCACAACTTCATGATATTTGGTTATGGCATAAGAGGCTATGTCATGTTAACTTTGATAATCTGGTAGAAATAAGTAAGAAGAAGAAAGTAAGAGGTCTACCTAGATTGAAGAAACCTGATAATGTGATGTGAAAGGAATGTCAGTTAGGAAAAATGACAAAGTCAAGTTTCAAGAGGAAATCCTTTACTTCTGAAAACATTTTAGATTTGGTTCATATTGACCTTTCTGGACCCATGGGTGTACAAAGCTACTGTGGTGCTAGATATTTCTTTTTGTTTGTTGATGATCATACCAGGATTATGCATGTAATGTTTCTAAAAGAAAAATCTAACACTTTTCAATTCTTTAAGTGATATTTGGCTAAGGTTGAGAAGGAGATAGGTAGGAACCTAAAATGTCTTAGATCTGACTAAGGTGGAGAATTTACATCAAATGAATTCAATCTATTTTGTAATAATAGAGGGATCAAAAGATAGATGTCTGCAACTAGAACACCTCCACAGAACGATATAGTAGAAAGAAGGAATAGATATATCTTGGATTGTGTAGGGACATTGTTGATAGAAAAGAATATGGCATAGAAATACTGGAAAGAAGCTATAAGTATAGTTGTCTACACTCTTAACTAAGTGCAGATTAAGAAAGGTACAAATATGACACCTTATGAATTATGGCATGGGTATGAACCGAGCGTTAAATACTTTAGAATCTTTGGAAGCAAGTGCTACATACTAAAAGACAATAGGAATGGAAAGTTTGATGCTAAAAGTGATGAAGGCATATTCCTAGGGATTCCACAAAAAGTAAAGCTTATAAGTATTTGAACTCTACACTAACAAAATTGTGGAAAGTGTGAATGTCAAAATTGATGAGTATGAAAAAAGAAATGAAGCTAAAAGAAAAAGAGAACTAGAAGATTATACATCTTTTGTGTATATAGAAGAAGAGGAGGAAAGTAATAGACTTTCACCTGATGTCGAGTCTCAGGTAAGAAATGTCAAGCATCAGGAAAATAGTGTCGAGAGAGAACAAGAACATGATGAGGGACAAGATAATATTGTTGAGTATCAAGAAGAGGTCATCGAGCATTCAGAAGCTGAATCTGAAAATCTTGTTGAGGAACTTGATGAATTAGAGAAGAGAAGAGCTGAAACTATTTTGGAAAAATATGTAAGAAGACATCACAAGCCTGAACAGATAATTGGAGACAAACATACTAGAGTTCTAACCAGAAGTAAGACAAAGGATCCAACATGTTTACTGTGTGAATTTGAACCTAAGTCAACTAGAGAGGCATTATAAAATGAAGACTGGATACAAGCAATGAATGAAGAGATAGACCAGATAGAGAAGAATGATACTTGGACTCTGGTGTCGAGACCTGAAAAAAAAAATCTTATAGGAACAAAGTGGGTGTTCCAAAATAAGTTGAATGAAAATGGTGAAATTACTAGAAACAAAGCTAGGCTAGTATGCAAAGGTTATGCACAAGAAGAAGGAATAGATTATGGGGAGACATTTTCCCTTGTAGCTAGATTGGAAGGAGTAAGAACTCTACTTGCGTATACTACTTATAAAAATTTCAAAGTATATCAAATGGATGTTAAGTCTACATTTTTAAATGGTATACTAGAAGAAGTTTACATAGAACAACTAGAAGGTTTTATTGATCCAAACATAAGACACATGGTATGCAAACTAAACAAAGCACTATATGGATTAAAACAAGCTCCCAGAGCGTGGTATGAGAGGTTGCATAACTACTTGATACAGATTGGATTTTCAAGAATAAATGACACAAGCAATCTGTACATGAAAGATGAAGAAGATAAAGGTATCTCGTTGGCAAAAATTTTTGTGAATGATATAATTTTTGGTGGACAAGATGCTTTGTGTAAAATATTTTCAAATGAAATGCAAACTGAATTTTAAATGAGCATGTTTGGTGAGATCAAATTCTTTGTTGGTTTACAAGTATATCAGATGAAGAAAGGAATTTTCATTACACAGTCTAAGTATGTTAATGAGATACTGAAAAATTTTGGGATGGAAGATTCTAGACTAGTGAGTACTCCTATGGCTACTAGACAAAAGTTATCTAAGAATGATGATGTTGCAGAAGTGAACTAGAGTTTCTATAGATCCATGATTGGAAAATTGTAGTATGTTGTACATAGTAGACTAGATAGTGCACTAGCTATTGGGATTGTGGCAAGATTCTCTGCCAATCCTAAGGAAACACACATGATGGCTGTGAAAATAATTATGAGATACTTGAAAGGGACTGTTGACTATGGGCTATATTACAAGAAGGATGAAAGATTTGAACTAAGAGTATATACAGATGTTGATTGGGTAGGAAATGTAGAGGATAGAAAGAGTACTAGTGGTGGAGCTTTCTTTCTTGGACAAATATTAGTCTCCTGGATGAGCAAGAAACAAAATTGCATTTCCCAATCTACTACTGAAGTCGAGTATGTTGCTGCTATAGTAAACTGTTCAAATTTGGTATGGATAAAGCAATTGCTGGTAGGCATGGAAGAAGAAATCACTGAACTTGTTGTTATTTTCTGTGACAACACAAGTTCTATCAACATTTCTAAGAATCCGGTGATGCGTACTAAGACCAAGCACATAGCAATCAAGTATCACTACTTGAGAGAATTGGTACAAGATAAAGAATTCTGTATGGAATATGTGAATACAAAGGAACAATTAGTAGACATATTCAATATAGCTTTACCTAAAGAAGCACATGAGTATTTGAGAAGTCAATTAGGGGTCCTTCCCCTAACTAAGGCTGCCTAGTTAAGCTAGGAGCACTACATCAAATATGCTACAACAAAATATTTGACAGATTGATGCAGAAGATTGTCACACTTTAGGACTGGCCTAGAGTTGTGAAGAAGAGAAAAGACAAGGAATCAATCATAAGAAAGATGACATAGGGAGAAACACTAAACTGCACAGATAATATCTAGATCTGATGGATGTATGTTTTAGTTGCTGCTTTGGTATTTTTGTCAAAGAGGGAGATGAACTAAGATGATATAATAACACATGACACTAAAAAGAAAAGTAACCTAAGGGATATGATGAACTGAGATGAAGAATCAAGATAAAGGGAGATTTGGATAATTCTGACAGTCACAAAAGTAAGGCTAATATATTGTGAAACAAAATGAAGCTAAGGATATTACAAATTTTTCTGATGGACAGATAAGTTTTTAGATTGGTTGGTAATCCATGTGTTATTCAGGTGATATCATATGGTGTTGCCATCAATGCCAAAGAGGGAGATTGTTGGAAACTACAATTGAAGCAATTGTTGTGTTGTCATTGATGTCAAACCTTAACTGGTAAGACTATTACTACTTAGGAAAGTACTATATCTATTGTATTGTTGTAAAGAAGGGAAAGAAAGGATGGTAACAATAGCACCTAAGGAAAGGTTAAGTTATCTTGATACTACAAAGTGTACTTGACTATGTTGTACAATGATGAGACAATGTATTTTTTACCCTAGTAAGATTGAAGACTAAACTGGTAGGCTTGACCAAGCAAAAATGGAGAAATCATGTTTAAGCCGAGTGATGTTAGTGTTGACCGAGCTAGTATATGTCGAGGAAAAATTTATTGTCGACCAAACATCAGTTAATTGCCAAGGAAGACAATGTAGGCCGAGGAAAATTTTATTAGTAATGACCGAGCTTTCTACATGAAGACCAAGTAGTTGATCATAGTATTGACCGAGCATCAGTATTTTTATAGTTGAAGAGAATTCAGATTTGGAGCTGACATTGTTGAATTCTTGGATTATGTAAAATGTGTTGACTTTATTTATTGATTGTTTGAAAGCATTGAATGCACTGAAAAATATCTTATTGTAAATCTTTAATAGATTCGAGATGTTTCTAGAAAAGGAGCCAAAGAACATAAAGCAGGTAGATTCAATGAATCTGACCTAACCCTAAGATTTATGAAGGAGATTGAGCAGAAAAAAATGAGTTAACCTAATTGAGGAAGTATTAAGGGGGCCTAAGCATCAGGTATGTGTGTGCATAGGTGAAAAGAGGATGCTAGAAGATCAGTAGATTTTATTGACTGTATAAGAAGAAAAGACTAAAGGAGAAGTGTGGTGGTTGCTTGAAGAAAAGTTTCGAGCAGATCAGAGATGGACATGGAAAAGTTTCAAAGTCAGTAAACCAACATTTGTGTATAGAATTGGATCTAATATTTTCAAAGTGAGTTGTATGTTTTTCAGATCAATACTGCTACTACTTTCTAACAATTGTAACAGTCAAAATCCTTTTAATAGAGGTTGACCTAATAGTCATATGTTTAAATCCTTTGAACAAGGTTACATTCTAATGGAGTGTATGTAAGTCCTATAACAAGGCTCACTTCTAATAGAGTGATTGAAATCCTTTAACCGGGTCACACCTAATAGTGTGTATTGTAACCTTTGACAAGGTTATCTTTTAACCAAGCTCACTTTAGAAGAGTGAAAATAATAGTAGCATGTTACAAAGTGGTTTTTCCCAGATTGGGTTTCCACTATAAATCCTAGTGTCAATGATTGTGTGAATGTTTTGGTTTAAAAATTTATCTATTTTACAAGCTAGATACAGCTGTGTAGTAGACTGCAATGTTATATGTTTCTATTATAGAATCAGTGATGATCAAGTTGGTGTTGGTTGTTAGATCTTATTTAAGGAAAAAAATTTGAAGTTTATTTTATACATCAGGACCTAAGAACAACTGATTCGCCCACCTCTCTATTGTTCTAAATCATATTAACAATAGGGTAAGATCACTAGAAGTGATCACCAGTTGTAGCCCTAATAGGAAAAAATTTTCTATCTGCAGTAGTAAAGAGTTTGTGGGTGTCATCCCCACCATAGTTATTACCTTCTAACAAGGGTTTCTACTTTACCAAAATACTTGTGGTATGTGGCTATTATATTGTTGATTTCATGCTATTTACCTTTGATAGTTAAATGAATGAATGATGCATGCAATGGATTCAGGTTATAGTTGAAGGTTACAATTGTTTGTTGTTTAAGGTTTGAAAGATAAAAAATTTTGTGGGCACTGATTCACCCCTCCACTCTCACTACCCTATCTCTCCAATCCAACAATGATAGCTAGATTCCACACCAAGCTATAGGCACAATCCTAATTGACAAAAGTTTTCTATAAAGTAAGATGATTTTATGAATTTTCTTTACTTTTACATAGATTTACATTCATGGTTGATTCCTAAACCAGGGCTTGACTGAGGAAAGCTGCTCCCTAATAAAAAAAGATTTTTGTCTTGTAGATTTAAGTTTTCAGACTTGCAGATTCAGATTCAGAGGCCTCGATACCAATTTTTAATTACACATCCAGATCCCAAAAATAATAATAGAGTAGGGAAGGCATATTTTGACCTAGTCTTGGGTGAAATTTCCCCCAAGTCATCATACCCCCTCCAAGTCGACCTAGTCCAGAGGTAGAATTATTTTTTGATTTTGCAAATCATAATTTTTTGATATGTTATTCGAGAATAATCTCATATCTAAGTTGGAGAAAACATTTCAAGTATTCTAAGGTGAGTTGGCATATTTCATTATTTATTTTATGTATTTCTATATCGTATTAGATCTATTTCCTTAGTCTTATCATTGTATTTACCTTCCTAGTTGACTATACCCAACACATAGGAATTAACATCTTTTAGTTAGCACTTGGTTAGATCTTTGTTTTGAATTTGAACCCCTACATCTCTTGGGTTGTTCTAATATAACTCAGATCCATCTTGAGATTAACATTAAGTGTATATGCATGAAAAGTGTGGTGTATTGTACATATTTTACCCTCATTACATTTTTCACCATTATACATTTTGGTGAACCCTCGTGCGAAAAATATTTCTTTTTGATGTTAGATTACATTATGTGTGTTGGTTCACCACCTTTTGGTGAATCTAACTCTTTCATTATTTTATCCTTTTTATTTTTTGGTTATATTTCCTTTAGATTCTAGTGTGTTAGATCTCATTGTGTGCTTTGTGTATGCATCGTATCTTGTTTACATTTTATACAATAGTTGTATGTAGATTTAGTGTCCATACTTTGTTGTGGTTAGATCTCATTTTTGTGCTTGAGAATCCTTTGTGTGATCTCCATTTTTGTTTGAAATCCTCTGTGTATGCACTTATTTACTTTGACTCCAACCTATAGCATCCTAGTTAGAAGAAGTTGTAGACTCATGGGTTCTTTTGATCCTAATTCCTCTTTCTTTCGTAGAAACCTTGATGATAACATGATCCCTCATGATCCTAATCCATCTGGATAGAGAGTAAACATTCTCACTCTTCCCATTATGAATATGAAGATTTAAGAGTTCCTCTTGTTGGTGGTCTAAAATTCTGGTTTATTTTAGATTCCACATTCTAAAAATTTCTCTAAGGCAGAGTTAGTGCCCTTGAAAGTCTTTGTGAGAAGCCAAGTTTGAGTGCATGGTAGAATGGGCCTGTTGTTTTTCATGAAGAACCACTTGGTTGATGTATTTATCACTTATCTTTGAGCATATATAATGGGTTTCAACTCTCAAGTTTGAGTTATGATGTTTTGGAGGTAGCCATTTGGAGGTGTTTACCCCAAATCTGCATCGTGATTCCAGATTTTTTTGCAAGTGACTCACTTTAGAGGGTTACATCTTGAACCTAGTTGGTAGTCATGACATGAGGGTTATTGTAGTATGTTGTAGGTATGGGAGTGAGTCTCCATGCCCATTTTCAGGCCCCCATGAGTCGGTTTGATAATTTTTCCAGAGCTATTCTATTTGCAATTAATTAAGTTTCTCTAATTATTCAGAATGTAAAATTTAAATGGCCTACTTTGAGGTCTCGTAAGTTGCACCCGACTCAAGGAAAAGAGAAATTAATTTTTGTTCCACATTGTAAACCTAGAAGTGTATCTCCTTGGTGCTTTTTGGATCTTGACCAATCTGTTTGGTCACTTTTCTTGGTCATTTCCAAATTCAGTTTCTACATATTTCACTGTTTCAAGTTCAGAAAATTCTAATGTGCTGACTTTGGTGTTTTATTACATTTAACTATTTGATAATCAAGGAAACATAATTATGGATTTATTTTCCTTTTGTGAGACTGAATCCATATCCATATTTCCAGATCATAGGGTTTTCATCTGGTAAGTTTTCAAAGTCAGAATCAGAAGGCATTTTATGTAAATACATAGTGTGGGTAGGAATGATTTTCAGAATGGCTATTTTCAGAGGATGATAAATTGATGTCAATTGCTTGTTTTGAGATGAAATTCATTTCCTTACATTCCCTATATGTTAGTCTTCTACCAGCATCAATGGTCAAGCCTCAGGTTATGATTTGATATTTTGGTGCATTCATTTAAGAGGTCATTTCTTGAGTTTTCAACTTGTGTTTACAGAGCGTAATTAAGTGGCAAATTTGCAAGGATTGTTGAAAATAAAGTTTTGATGAGCCTGATGTGGCTCGAATTGAATCCAATTGTAGGAATGGGTCTTCCAAATCAAATTGAAGCTCAATTATTTTCTTAACATCAAGATAAGTTTCAAAAGTTAAAAGACTTAAAATAGTTTGATGTTTTTTCAATTTGATGACCAAACAGAAGATAAAAAAGGGATACTTACATGATCTAAATGTGATGATTGAATGCACCTTCACCATGCGTTGGTGATGTGCATTATCCAGCTGTGATTGCTTCTTTTTCTATTAGATTGAACCTGCCATTGTTTTTTATGAAGATGTTGAATATGCTATATTTCTAAATGTATTTGAAAATACCATGGTAGTTTGAAGTGATAGTGCACTTTCTTAGTATGTTGGCTTTCTTTTTGGGCAACGTTCAAAAAATTATACTACACATGTATTTTCTATTGAGGTGTGTGCATGTGTTTCCAATTGGCTATGCACACTTGTTAATGTGTTGTATGCACTTGGCATTGTGGTGTGCACACTTGTTATGGTGTTATGTGCACAAGGTTTTGGAAGATGGACATTGATTGTAGGGTGGTGCATACAATGTCAATGGGAAATGCACCAATGCTTGGCATTATGGTGTGCGTGCCATAGAAGAATAGGCAGAAGAAGGCTACCAAAGGGTGTGTGCATTAGTTTCATGTTGTTCTCACTTGGTATCTTTGGGTGTGTGCAATGGTCTTGAGGTTGTGCACACTAGTTAGTATGGTGTGCACACCTTGCTTGGCCCTTGGCATGTTTCTTGTTGGTGCGTGCCACAACCAAAAAGAAAGTGGCTGCCAAGGCTTCTCTTTGCAGCACATGTGCATTCTTGTAGTTAGAAACTAATAAATTGGGGAAACAACATAAGACATGGAGGTGAAGAAAATAAGATACTTGCACATCAGAGAATATAACAAAGGAAAAAGAAGGAAAGGTCAGAGGAAAATGTGGATGGGATGTGGCAGAGAAAAAATGCAACACACAACACATGTGGTTTATCCCACATTCCTCCTATTTGGCATTTGAGAGATGTTTAAATGATAAGGTGCCCAATATGAATGTAAGTTGAAGGTAAGAGGCAATGCAAGACCTCTTAACTTGTGTGGGCCCATGTTGAGTGGATGCCAACTGGGTGCATAAGGAATTTTTTTAAAAGGAAATATTAAAACCATGCTAGATGTTTAATCCCACATTGATGGGATGAGAAAAAATTAAGATGTTTAAATGAAATAACACTCACATAGTATTGTGAAGAAAGAGAAGGAGGCTCTCCATGTGTGCACATGGGTGGTGCATTGGGATGTGTGACAATGACTTAAAAAACACATAATTTTACAAAAAGATGGCAGTTAATGGAGCAGTGAAGTGGACATGTGGTGGCTAGTCGGGTATTTAGTTAGCACTAAAATCCTGAGATTCAGAGGCAGCATTTAAGTAGCCTCATCACCAAATCTTGAAATGCTAGCAGTTAAGGGCTAAACATCCAGAGATTTAGAGATAAGGTGGTCACTGGATCTCTAGATTAAACCATGGTTAGACATAACATTAAGAGATTGGGAGACCAGTTAGTCGCATACTCTCGCAATGTTGGCAGTTAAGTAGACAAAATTTAGAGAGTCAAAGATAAGGTAGTCACCAAAACTCTAGATTGAACTATGGTTAGTGAAAACATCTAGAGAATTGGATATGGAAGTTAGCTAGCTGGGTCACATGAAAAATTATAGTAAGTTTTGGGAAAAAAAGTGTAGAAGAAAGGTAAAGTTCAAATTTTAAGGGTAACATGCATATTTTAAAAACTTTGTAAAGTCTCTCAATATTTTGCAAAGTATTTTATTTTAATGGACTAAGAAGCATTCACGGGAGCATTTACAAGAATCAGAATGAGATTAAATTTTGAACAACAATGAATGAAATTGGTTAAAGAAATGATTGCAGGCATGTAGGAAGTTACAAAAGGAAATAAAAGTGGGAGATGAAGGGGATATTTTGTGGAGAATTGATAGGTGTCAGTTTGTTGAAACTGGCTCTCTTTTCCTATATCTGTCCTTTTTCTCCATTGTTACAAGGATGGTGAAATTAACACTGCTAGGTAGTATTTTGGCTTTTGAGTCTCATTTTTGGGTTTTCATGGTCTTGTAAATGTATTGAACTAGAGGTTTTGTAATGAAGAACAAAGGAATTCCTATCCTCTATTGGTGATGTCTTTGTATGTTTGTGTTGAATTCTTGTATGTTAACTTGTAAGGCATTTTAATATACTGGCTACAAGTTAGTTGTGCATTTTGTTTTCTAGTTTCTTTCAAGGAGAGAGTAAATCTTTGAGGCAACTTCTGAGGGTTTTAATCTTTCATATGAATTTGATGTCTGGGTAGTTGAGTGAAAGGAATGATTTGTAAGGCATTTCATTTGGCTTTTGTGTGTTTGGAGTTAGAAGGTTTCTAGGGATGTATTTTTATTTGACTCTATTGTCCAATAGATAAGGCACTGGTCATTTTTGGTTATGCACCTTTCATCATCAATTCAAAAATCAAATCAATATTTACCTTTTGTTGAAGAGAATTCATGTTCATAACTTGTATTTGCAGAATACAAGTGTTGTTTAATGATTATTTAAAGAAATGAATCCTAGGTTAGCCTGTGATGTAGGAGCATCCTAGGTGTAAGAGAAATCTTACATCACCCAAAAATATTTCTATTTTTGTATTCAATAAGGGCTATCTTGTGTAGAGCTACTATTTATGGAAACTTGCTATTTTTAGTAAGTTGGTCTTATGATCTCAGAATGTTCTAATTTTACATGTGGAGGTTCATCTCAGTCATATTAGCCTGCCAGCAAAGTTTCATGGCTAGATCAGGTCTAGTTTTGAAGATATTGAAGATTTTCGGTATTGGCAGCTGTATACACCTAAAAATGGTCACCTAGACTATTAGCCCCTTGCTAGCATTTTTGCTAAAATCATCAATTGCTTATTCTTGATCAAATCCTAGCTTTATCATTTATTCAATTATTTTCTATGGGCTAACCATCTTATCCTAAGTCTTTATTTATTAAAAGGAATATTTCCTCCCCTTTTAATAAATAAAAAGCCCCCACTTTTCCTCTTATCCTAAGTTGCACAAATAAAACATTATTCTTATTTTATAAAAAGAGAAAAGTACTTTTTGTCTCATATGGACACAAAAGTCAACTCTTATTTTCTTATTGGAGGATACTTGTGCACATGGATTGCTCCTCTTTTAAGCTCCACCATTGATTAAATCTTTTGCCTCTTAATCTCCATGGCCCATTCCTTTTTCATTCCCTATAAAAGGAGAGCTCTCTTCCTCATTTGCACACACAATTTTTATGTTATTGTTATGCTACAGGTTTTCTAGGTCATCTTGGAGCTTTTGGAGATATTCTTGCATCTAGGGTTTGAAGATTTGGAGCATTGTTGGCATTCATCTTGAATCTTCATCAACACTCTCTCTTCTTGTCTTCATTCTTGCATCATCATGGCTTTCTTGCTTCATAGTTAGATTTCATTTCTTGCATCTTTCATTTTCATAGCTTAGCTTGCATTGTACTTTCATTTCCATAGCTTAGCTTGCATCTTCATTCTTAGCTAGCTTGCATTGCATTACATTTCATTTGATTCTTGGGGATATTGGCATTCTTTCCCTTGTCTTCATTGAATCTCCCATTGCATGGTTTACTAGCAAGGTTATTGGCTAAATAGCTCTAGCTGAGAGCATTCTTAAAAACCCGTGCACTCCATGCCTAGGGAGCTATGGATCGATTTGTGAGGACTCATTCTTGAGTTTCCTTACATGTAATGATTCATAGAAGTGTGACACAATTATTGCACACATTTTTGGTGCCCACCGTGGGGCAACCCACCTCTTGCATGCTGGTTTTGATTATTTTTGGAGCTAACCCTTGTGCAGATTTGTTTGGAGATAAAAAAAACTATAGATTTGAAAGATTTGACCATATCTCCCAAACGGCTTGGTGTTCTGGTCTAAAATTTTTTTTTTAGGTTGGCGACATATCAGAGAAGCTCCAATAACAATTTCAGAATTTTTGGAGGTAATTTGTATTTTTTATGATTTTTTCTTTATTTTTCATAAAAAATCAATTTTTGGCGCAAATCAGCATTTTTTTGGAAATTTTTATATTTCTGGAAAGGTCAAATTCTACAGGGGGTCCATTCACTGTGTTTTTAATTTAGAAATCATATCATAGCTCATTTGGTTGATTTATAAAATCTGGTCTATTTTGGTAAAATGGCTCTCTAGGGCAAAAATGAAGAGATTTTTCTAAAATTTTTATATTTTTGGAAAGCTCTCTATTTTTTGACAAAGGTCTCTTTTTTGCATTTTGAGTTTAGGGTCCGAATTCATGTGGTAAAAATTAGATCTTGTTGACTAGGTCAAATGCAAAAAAAATAAAATTTTGTAATGGGTATGCACTTATTTTTCATTGTTCATTGCATGATATGAGTTATCATTTGGATTATTTGCTGGTTATCATTGCTCCTAACAATTGATTTTCAGATCTAACCTTAGGGTTTTCATAAATTGGATATATATTGCATATCTTGTTTGCTTGTTCTCTTGTCAAGTTGTGGTTGTAGGTGCTTCTTGCTTGAAATTTGCTAAAATCGCATGTCAAAGAGGGCTACTAATGGTTTTTACAGGGCTGCCCTAAGCATAAAAACCAAATCAAGTGCTTTTTTAATTGCTTTCTTTATTAAGTGCGGCATAGACTAGTTGTTTCCTTTCATAGGCACTTAATACCTTGTTGTAGAAATTTTGAGGTGGTAGGAGAGTATGCTCTTCACCCTTGTGGTGAAACAGAAATCTTGACCCATCTTGGGATTTTTAAAGCAAGGGGGTAATTAAATCTTTTCTTGGTGTGTTTGGGAGAGATTCTTGAGATAGGGAAGTATGCTCTTCACCCTTGTGGTGAATCAAAAACCTTGAACCTCAAGAATTAATCCACTCTTTGTTTAGCTTAGGATCCTTTAGCGGGCCTGCTCTTGAGCAATCAAGAGGAACGACCCAAGTGGGGACAACCTTGTCATCATTTTCCTTGGTGGCAAGTGATTCTAACTCACTATAATCTCAAGGCTATCAAGGACACAAAACCTTGGTAGACATAGTGCTTATCTTCGCTTGATGTGAGTAACTTGTGGGATTGTGACCATGAGGAAAGCATTAAGCAAGAATGCTTAAGGTACTCTTGAGGCCGTGAGGTCCTAGTCCTTTATGAGGAGCAAGAGGGGTGCTATGAACGGAAACCCTTACTACGAACCATTAGATAGAGGCCACCTTATTTTAGCCGTTTAGCTTCTTGGTGCAAGGATTGATCCAAGTGGACTTACCCGGATCACCCTAAGACACTCACCATATGTGTTCCTTTGGTTGTGTTTTTGACACTTCCATGACAACGCCAATATCTTTTGTGGGCAACCACTTTGTGTGAGGCAAGGGAGCATCAAGTTGTGGGCCACATTGTTAAGTAATGAGCCTTGTCCTTCTAGGTAGTAATTGCTTGAATTGTCTTCGATTGTGCTATGCCCGTGTAAACGTTCTCAACATTCAAACACACGGTAGCGTTCATAAGGTTTTCTATTTTGATATCACAAGTGATTGTCTTGGCAAGGTTGCTTTTTCCCTTGTTTCAAGTGTTCTATGACATGTTTGATCCTACACTGTTTGCAAACCTGTCTTTTATCTGCTGCTACTACTTGTCAAACTGAAAAATTGCACTGTTCAATCTACAAATTTGGTCCAAGCGCTTCAAAATTGAGTTTTTCACATTCACTGGTCAAGAGTCATATGATATTGAAGTATCCTTGCATACCCTCAACCAAGAATCCTAAGTCATTTATAGTGTCCTGTCATTGCTACAATTCAGAGTTGCTAAACTTGCACTTTAACCTGCTGTAGAGTGTTCTTTTCTGTTCTTACTTGAAACTGGTTTGTTACTTACATGTTTAGATTTGTTCTAGACTGAAACAAATGAGCTAAAACTATTGGATTTGAGCTTAAAAAATGCTACTCTTGATCACTTGTCGCATCACGGTTACCTCTCTAGCTACTTGCTTATTGAGCTTCTTGCTCGTTGCTCGGCTTTAGTCAATTGATTGCTGTAAGTGCTTGAGCACTTTTGACGAGCCATCTCTCTATTGTTCTACTTTGACAAGTGATCTTTATTAGCTTTTCTTATCTCAAATCTAAGAAACTTTATCTCATTCTATTAGTCAACCAACATCTCTTTTCATGCCGGTTATAACTCGGTCTCAATTTGAGCAGGAGAGTCATCCTCCATTCAATTATACACAGTTACCTTCTCCAACTAGACGTTCAAAAGCACCCATTAGCAACAACAGTTCTAGTTCTAACCAATCTGAGAAATCTAAGGCTACACCGTGGTACAAAGGAGGTTTCCTCTTTTCCGCGTTCAAGACTCCCAAAAACACAGACAGTGTCTCACTCACTTTGACTAAACAAGAAAAGTTTCAACTCTTGCAAGAACACTTTGAGCATAAGGATAACCAAGCATGCTTAGACAAAGAACACAATCAACAAAGAATGGATGCTACTAGGTGCATGGATTATAGAGGGACATTTCATGAGCAACCTGAGACTAGTAATCATGAGCATAGACCTCTTTTTACCAATGGAAACAATGGCAACAACACGCCACCAAGATCTCCTCTAAGACCTACTTTTGGTGTGCCTTCTTCACCTCCTAGACCTCCTCCCTCTCAACATGAGGCAGAGGAAGATGATGAGATTTCTAGTGAGGATCTTATGAGATTTGAACAAGATGTGGTCTCCCAACGAATGATGCGTAAGCTTTTAGAGCATAATGGTGATCAATATTTTCAATATATGACTTCTAGAGGATACAAGCTTCCTCCTGGCTATGATGTTAGACAAATTGTCCAACAAAGAGTACCAACTGAATTGGAAGTCCTTCAGGAAGAACTGCGTCGGACAAATCAATGCCTTACCCAAATGGCAATAGAAAGAGAGCCTCCAAAGGTCTCTTTTGTAGAATCAATTTGTGCTCTTCCTTTTGATAAAAATCTATACATGGTCCCATTTCCTAGGGATATTGAGGTTCCCAAATATGACAAGTATGATGGAAATGGTGATCCCCATGATCATGTACGTCACTTTTATGCTCTTAGTATCGACTTTCTTCATGAAGACACATATCTTCTATGATTATTCCCTCGAAGCTTAAGAGGACAAGCTTTAGAATGGTTTGCAAAGTTGACACCTCCTTTGAAGACTTTTGATGAGTTAGCTATGCGCTTCACACAACACTATTCATTCAACATCCAACAACCTGTCATCGTGATAGATCTTGGTAATCTAAGACAACATCAAGGTGAGCCATTTGAAACTTACTTACAATGTTGGAGGTCATTGTATTCTTGATATCCTCATCAGCTACCCGAGAGAGAAAAGATTGACATTTTTGTCAACACTCTGGTGCCTGAGCTATATTATGATCTAAGGAAACAACTATTCTCCTCTTTCAATGACATGGTTGAAAGTGCATATCGAATTGAGGATGTAGCTATAAGAAAAGGGGATATTGTTATTAATAAAGATGCTAAAGGCAATGGTAAAGACAAGAACAAACCTTGGAATAAGAACAAGTATGTTGTTAATGATGGGGTTGTTGACGCTCCTAAAGTTAAAGAGCCTGCTTTCAATCTCTCCAATGCTATCTATGCAGCAAAACAACAAGAAGCTACCAACACTCGCAGTGCTCCTAAACCTCAGTATGCAGATAAGCCTAAGAAGTCATTTCAAAAGCGAGTCTATACCAAATTGGCAGAACCTTATGATGTGATCCTTAAGACTTTGGTTGATAATGGATATCTTACACTTCCTGATAAACCTGGTAACTGGGATCCACTAGATAAGCCTGATTGGTGGCGAGAGGATTCTTATTGTCATTATCACAGAAACAAGGGACATCCGACAGACAATTGTTTTAGGCTTAAGGATGATATTCAGGATCTTATTGAGAATGGCACAATCTCCACTGATGGCTTAACTAGAAATTCTGATCACATAGCTTTCAAAGATCCTCTACCTAAGCATGATAAGGGGGAAACCTCTCAAGCACATAAGAAGAATCATGATGCTAAGATCAATTACATGTATCCTTCTAATACACCTATGATCAACATGGTAGAGCCCGTTGAGAGTGTTCTTATGGTAAGATCTCAAGATGATAATAAAGCCAATCATGGTAAGCCAAAATTGGTCTTGCAAACACGTGGTAGTTCATCTTCCCGAAGTGAGACACTGAATGCTGTTACTAGGGGGCAAGCCAAGATTGTCCTTAAAACTGTGCAAGATCCCAAGCAAGCTTTGCCTTCCAAACAAGTGGCTCCTTCAGCCACCCCTAGCTATGATCTTGTCCAACATTTGCAAAAGACACCAGCATAGATATCTATCCTTGAGTTGCTTCGGTTATCCTCTTCGCATAGAGAGATTCTTGATGAGGCTCTACGTACAAAACGTGTTCCCAATGACATTGATCTAGATCAATTTCAGGCTATGGTCAACCACATTTCATCTCTGCTATCTCTCTCCTTTTCTACAAAAGATGACATATCTATTGCTCACCCACATAATCTAGCTTTACACATTGAAGTTCTAGTCTACAATACCCAAGTCCGCCAAGTCCTGATAGACAATGGTGCAGGGTTAAATATTGTTTCTTTCAATGTCATACAACAATTGGGTTTGTCAGAATTTGTTGTAGATTCCAAGAAGAAGATTACTATAAAAGCTTACGATGAAGTGGAAAGATCTTCCAAAGGTCTTGTCACACTGCCTGTCTGAGTGGGTCCTATCACAAAAGATATTAGCTTCCAAGTATTGGACATCCCACTTGCATATAACATTCTTTTGGGTCATCCTTGGATCCATGACATGCAGGCTGTTCCTTCCACTTTTCATCAGTGTGTCAAATTTCCATACAATGGCACTGAAGTTGTGATTCCTGGAGACCATACTATTGCTATTAATGCTCTGGCTGCTGCTGAAAAATTTGTTCCTCATAATGAACCTTCTGTTGATCCTAGTACGTCTCTAGTTGCTGCTGAGAAATCACTTAAGATGATGAGCCTTGGTATGGGTGAATATACGCTAGATTCATTTGCTTCTATGCCTGTTTCTCCTAGGTCATATGGGAAACCTTCTGATACAATGAAGCCTTCCACTTCTGCTATGGTGATCTTTGATACTTTCATTCCTTCATCCATTCCTTTAGAAGAAGAAAGAGAAGAACTAGCTATTTAAGAATGGATCTATAGAGAAGATTCCAGAAATACTCCCATGCTCAGTAATTCAGACACAGATACAGATGAGTCACCACTACACACTATGGCTCACATGGGAGATGATCTTCCTTCCACTTCACTTCTTTGGGGGGAAGCATGTATGCCTACTGATGATATTGCTGAGTCTTTTATGTCTAGAACCTATGTTCCTAAAGAATCATTGCACTATGATAGACAACGTCACAACATTGAGTGACTGCTACAAAGAGGTGATCTATCACATAACGACATGATTGTTTCTACTTCTCAGCATATTAAGCCTCTTCTAGAAGATTCTCCCATGATAGATATGGATGTTGATATGGTTCATTCTTGTAGTAACCATCCCAACGTGGTTGATGGGTCTTGTGTGGGGTCTGATGAGTTTTTTCCTCGTATTGCCTTAGTGCACTACGTTGGTCCTTCTATGACAAGTCTAGATCTAGCTACTTTTGGAGCCTACCCTATAGGCTCAACCTCTCTTGTTACCAGAGATGACATCCCTCACATAAATGCTATTGAACCAGTCACTCCATTTCATCTCGCATCAACACCTGTTACTTCTTCCACCAGCGAACTAGCAACAAAAAAGATTGAATCAGAAATCACGCATCACAGTCATCAAGTCAAAAGAAAAGAGCAATGGTCAGATGGCGAAAACCACATTATGGCGGTATCCGAACCTAAGAAAAGTAAAGATAAAAATTTGCTCAAAAATAATGACTCCAAAATAAAAGATGAGAAGTTGATTCTCTACAAACAAATGGTGCATTACCTCAAGCATGATCTCATAACTGTTATACTTCAGCCCATTCCTAAAGCTGAGAAAAGAGTTGCTAATGCCTTGGTTACTTTGATATCCATCTTACAAATGAAAAATCATAAATCTCGCTTCAAGTTCCTAGTGGATGAATTACGCTATCCTGCTCACAAATCTTACAATCCTACCATCTTTCCATGTCTTCCACCTCATACTCCTCCATGCCATTCTTTCTGCCATCCCTTACACTTTGCCTTTGTCTCTGGTGGCTTGTATAGGAAGGGTCTAGATGGAAATCTCCTTAGGTGTCTAGAAATAGAGGAGTCAGGAAAAGTACTAGTTGAAATCCATGATGGCATATGTGGATCACATTCTAATGATCCTCCACTAACTCAGACATTGCTTAGGGCTAGTTATTATTGGTCGAACTAGTTGAGACCTCCTATCATCACAACTATAGAATTTGGGCCTAGGGCCTATCAGTTCTCTACATCAAAGGAAGCAGATCTTTAATGCTCATTCCTGTCTGGGGCATTCCTTGTATATACTTTATGATCCTGAAAAAATTACAAAAAAAAAATCATATATGATGCTGAAAAAAAACCTAAAAAGCATATAAAGTACTGAAAAATGAGCATCCTAGTGAAAACCTAGCAATAGGCGCTTTGATGTCTCACCAAAAAAATCAAAAAATTCAAAAAATTCAAAAAATTCAAAAAAAAATAGAAAAAGTGCCTTGGTGAAAACCTGGAAACAGGCGCCTTGGTAGCAAAAATACAAAAAAATTATAAAAAAGTCCTGAAAAAATCTATCAAGTGGTGAAAACCTAGAAACAGGCGCTACTTGAGACCCTCTGCACCTATGTCTATCAGTCTTGCATGGCGTTCTTTCGCTCCACTTCTCGCTTTGCCTCTCCTAGCCTGGAATTGATTCTTGTCTTAGTCTAGGGGGCATATGTTGCTTTAAGCTTATCTTGGGTCTCTTTGTGCGTCTGGGTTTCTTGGTCAACTTGGTTCCAATGGTGTTTTTCAACACCACCCCAATGGTGTTTTTCAACACTACCCTTGCGTCGAGTGTTTCTCAACACTTATCAGATGTCCTACCTGCAGTCTAGTATGATGCGATATTTCTCATTTGTAGATGTAATACTCAAAGTTTGACTCTATGACCTACACACACGCACTTGACTTGCTGAGATTTGTTTGAATTTATTTCTTTGCATGTTGTCTATGATGATTTCTTTGCTGAGTGGTCTCTCCCTAAGAAGTTTTCGATGATGCATAGCTAGAAGACTGAGGGTATGAGAACATGTTTTATTGCTTTTTCTGCTTGTGGGTATATTTTGTTGATCCTAACTGTCATGAGCATTTATGCTGGTCTTACTTGACACTGTGGATTGACAGGGTATTATCCTTGACTATTTTTGTGCAAGTGCATACTTGTAGCCATCTTGACTTTCCTTGTGTCTCGATGCAAGTATAATCTTGCTATATTAAACTTAGGTAATCTCACTGTGCTAGTCATCTTGACCTACATGTCTTTGATGCCTAGGTGAGATTTCCACATTCCTATTTGATAAAGATCATATTCATATTCACATAGCTATGCTAGTGTGTATTGTATGATCTTGTGATGCTATCAATAACACTCGATGATGATATTAGATGTCTATTGGCTTTGTAACCTTGCAAGTAAACCACTTTTCATGTAGCTTGCATTTCTTAGGTTCATCTTGCATATGGAGAGAGGTCTCCTTTCATTTTTCATGGACTTGTTAATCAGCTGTGCTCACCTTTCGCTTCTTCCCGATCATGTCTTTCACTTTCTTGTCTTTCATCTCACATCATTTTCTCTTCATTTTGGGATCCAAACTAAAATCCACATTCACCTTGACCCTTTCTCCTTTTTTCGCATAGTTGGCTAACCTTTTGAGGCTTGATCCTTTGATCTTCGCTGGGGCATCATAACCTCTTCATCCCCATCTCTTTCAAACTTCTAGTCTTTCATTCACTTTCAAATCCCAAGTTCAAATCCCCCTCCGTGGTGTTTTCGGGTTGAGGGACCGCTTGGTTCATGCCCCGGGTCCCATGTGTGGGGCATATCTTCACTGCTTGATGGTTATTCTGTTCTGTTTCTTCGATTATGATTTCTAGTGATTTGATCATGTCTCTCTTGCTTCTGCATTCCCTCTACCCGGATTTCGCTTTTGATCCTGAGGGGGTAGACACATCATATCTTATTGGTTATCTCTTTCCTAAGTGTTCAGTACTGTCACTACCAGGCTGATCATGCAGGATTTTCTATCTCTCTGCACTTCATTCTTTGGATTCAAATCGTTATTTGCTTGCCTTCTTGGCTATCTCTTGCCTTCTTGGCTGATCTAAGTTGCTTTGTGATCCCAATTCGATCTCACATTTCAACTTCATTCTTTGACTACATGTGTTCCCAAATCAATCACACATTAGTCAAAGAGGGGCAAATGTATACACCTAAAAATGGTCACCTAGACTATTAGCCCCTTGCTAGCATTTTTGCTAAAATCATCAATTGCTTATTCTTGATCAAATCCTAGCTTTATCATTTATTCAATTATTTTCTATGGGCTAACCATCTTATCCTAAGTCTTTATTTATTAAAAGGAATATTTCCTCCCCTTTTAATAAATAAAAAGCCCCCACTTTTCCTCTTATCCTAAGTTGCACAAATAAAACATTATTCTTATTTTATAAAAAGAGAAAAGTACTTTTTGTCTCATATGGACACAAAAGTCAACTCTTATTTTCTTATTGGAGGATACTTGTGCACATGGATTGCTCCTCTTTTAAGCTCCACCGTTGATTAAATCTTTTGCCTCTTAATCTCCATGGCCCATTCCTTTTTCATTCCCTATAAAAGGAGAGCTCTCTTCCTCATTTGCACACACAATTTTTATGTTATTGTTATGCTACAGGTTTTCTAGGTCATCTTGGAGCTTTTGGAGATATTCTTGCATCTAGGGTTTGAAAATTTGGAGCATTGTTGGCATTCATCTTGGATCTTCATCAACACTCTATCTTCTTGTCTTCATTCTTGTATCATCATGGCTTTCTTGCTTCATAGTTAGATTTCATTTCTTGCATCTTTCATTTTCATAGCTTAGCTTGCATTGTAATTTCATTTCCATAGCTTAGCTTTCATCTTCATTCTTAGCTAGCTTGCATTGCATTACATTTCATTTGATTCTTGGGGATATTGGCATTCTTGCCCTTGTCTTCATTGAATCTCCCATTGCATGGTTTACTAGCAAGGTTATTGGCTAAATAGCTCTAGCTGAGAGCATTCTTAAAAACCCATGCACTCCATGCCTAGGGAGCTATGGATCGATTTGTGAGGGCTCATTCTTGAGTTTCCTTGCATGTAATGATTCATAGAAATGTGACACAATTATTGCACACAGCAGCAGGGTACAAAAACTTTGAACTCATTTTTGAAGGCTTTAGAGGCCCCAGATGAGGTCAAAAATTTGGGTGATGAGCACTTGCATGGGTCAAGCTTGTAGAGTGCTTTGTGGCATTTTTGAAATGAGGTTATAATAGTCAATCGGGTCAACTGGTGATGATTTATGGTCTCTGAAAGTTGAGCCACCTGAAATGGCAAAAAATAATTTTCCTTCAAAATTTTTGTTTGGGTTTCAAAAGTTATTTTGAGCCGACTTTGATGTAATAAATTGAAAAATAAAATAATTCTAAGTTTGGTCGGCCCTTAGGGCTAAATTTTTGGAACCTTCTCGGGTGGTGGAGAATGCCTTTATAAAGAAGGCCCGTAGTGTTGTCAAGGATAGTTTTGGGTAGTAGATTTGGGTATTGATTTGAGGCTTTGTCCTATAGAATATTGTAAAGAAATTCCCATGTGGCTTTTCATATTGTAATTCTAAAAGTTTGTAATTCCACATTTATGGAGATAATAAGAAGCCAATTTTCTATTCTTGCATATTGTTGTTGTTGTTTCTCTATTTTTGTTATGTGCTTATGGTATTAAGGGGAGCACCCTTCATCAAGTGGTATTAGAGTAAGAGTTCCTGAGTGTGTAAATAGATCACTGACTATGAGGCAGTTTGCACCAGGACTATGGTTAGGGTTTTAGTGCATATCATGAAAATGCCTCCACGAAGGGAACGTGGCAGAAGAGCTAGTGTTGTAACACCTAAGGTTAGAGCACTCCAGAGACAAGTGCGAGGATTGCAAGAAGAGATTCATAGAGGAATGAATCTTAATGTTAGAGATAAAAGTGAGGATGAAGCCAAAGAAGAAGATCAAGAAGGAGAAGTCGAAGTTGTGAACCTGAAGGAAGAAATAATTTTTTGGGCCATTTCCAAGATTAGGAAAAGACCTAAGATTGAGGTTCCTACATTTTTAGGGAATCTTAACCTAGAGGAATTGATCGATTGGATCAATGAATGTGAAGAATATTTTGAGTATGAAGATATTGAGGATCCTGATAGGGTCAAATTCATGAAGGCTAGACTGAAAGGTCATGTGAAGATCTGGTGGCAAGAGATTCAATTGGAGAAAAATAGAAGAGGGAAAGATAAAATCACAAGATGGGATTAGATGGTGGATAAATTGAAGTGACAGTTCATTCCTATTGATTATGAGCTTGACCTACTAAAGAAGATGTAGAGCTTGAAGCAAGCAGGAAGATCTGTTCAGGAGTATACAGAGGAGTTCTATCGAATCCTCATCAGAATAGACCATGCGGAAGCTGATAAGGAGAAAGTTGCTCATTACCTTAATGGGTTGAGGCCAAGCATTCAGGAGGAGCTAAATCTAGTTCGAATGAATTGTATTGAAGAGGCATACGAGTTTTCCCTAAAAGTGGAGGAAAAGCTGAACAAGAAGTTTGAGAGCAGACAAAATGGAAGGGGTCGTGGTGGATGATCTGGTGGATGGTCATATGGAGGCCGAAATGAAGATTCGAAAAAGAAGGATGAGGCCAGTAGTAGTCAAAATCAAAGAGGAAAAAATTCCAATCATTTTCAAGATTAGAATAATAGAGATCAGAGAGGAAGAGGACAAGGTTCAGGAAGAGGAGGCTTCCGTGGAACATGTTTTCACTGTGGAGAAGAAGGTCATAGGGCATTTGAATATCCTCAACACCAAGGAAGGATGGATAGGAGGAATGAAGGGTAGACTAGAGTGGCACATGTGGATGAAGATGCTAGATCCTCAAATTCTAAAGATGTTGAAAGAGGAGAAACGTTCATCAATAGAAGAGTCCTGCTAAGTAGTGAGAATGAACCTGAACAAAGGAGGAGCATGTTTTGCACTAGATGCAAGTGTGAGGGTAAATGATGTGATGTGATTATCGATAGTGGAAGCACTAATAGTTTGGTGTCAGAAGAGATGGTGACAAAGTTAAAGCTCAAGAGATAGAAACACCCACGGCCATATCAGATTGCTTGGGTGCAGGATGACCACAAGGTCATGGTCAGTGAACAGTGCCTGGTAAAGTTCAAGATCGGCGGGTACCAAGATGAGGTACTATGTGATATCATATCTATGGATGCATGTCATATGTTGTTGGGTAGACCATGGCAATTTGAAAGATGTGATGTACATGATGGTCATGTGAATACCTATTCCCTGACAAAGGATGGAGTGCGACATAAGCTAAAGCCATTGAAGGAGACCGAACAAAAGGTATGTGGTAATGCAAGAATAACATTTGCTGATGGAAGAAAATTCCTAGATGGTATGAGGCATGAGCATGTGTGTTTTTTTTTAATTCCAGAAGATGGTAAAGAAGAAGTAGAGGATGTACCTATAGAGGTTGTAGATTTGTTGAATGAGTTTCAAGATATTGTATCTGATAATGTACCTGATGGATTACCACCAGTAAGGAAGATCAGTCATCAAATGGATTTGATTCTAGGAGCCAGTTTTCCAAACAAGGTAGCACACAGAATGACACCAGCAAAAAATGAAGAGTTGAACAAACAAGTACATGAGTTATTGCAGAAGGGGTTGATTCGAGAGAGTCTAAGTCCCTGTGCTATACCAGCGGTATTAGCACCAAAGAAGAATGGAGAATGGAGGATGTGTATAGATTCCAGAGCAATAAACAAGATCACAATCAAGTATAGGTTTCCATTGCCACGAATGGGTGATATTATGGATTGTTTGAGTGGAGCTATGTATTTCTCAAAGATAGATCTGAAGAGTGGATATCACCAGATTCAGATTAGAGAAGGAGATGAATGGAAGACTACCTTCAAGAAAAAGGAAAGAGTGTATGAGTGGTTAGTCATGCCTTTTGGGCTAACCAATGCATCGAGCACTTTCATGCAGCTCATGAATGAGGTTTTGAAAGAATTTTTGGGTAAGTTTGTCATTGTGTACGTAGATGATATTTTGATCTTTAGTAAGACATTGGAAGAGCATGTGATACATATTCATATGGTGTTTGAGAAGCTGAGAGATGAAAAATTGTTGATTAATTTGAAGAAGTGCAGTTTTGTGAAGAAAGAGTTAGTGTATTTGGGATTTGTAATTTCAACAGAAGGTCTAAAAATGGACCCAAAGAAGGTACAGGCTATCCTTGAATAGCCTACTCCAAGGAGTTCTATCGAGGTAAGATCTTTTCATCATCTAGCTAGTTTTTATAGAAAGTTTATTAAAAAATTTAGCAATATTTGTGGTCCCTTGACTAAGACAATGAGAGGGGATAGAAAAGAGTTTAAGTGGACTAATGGGGCAGAAAAGATTTTTCAATTGTTGAAACAAAAAGTTACATAACAACCTATTTTAGCACTTCCAGATTTTAATAAGGTGTTTCAAGTAGACTGTGATGCTACTGGTACTACAATACGAGCTGTTATGAGCCAAGAAGGTAAACCTATTGCTTATTTCAGTGAGAAGTTAAATGATGCCAAGAGAAAATATTTTATTTATGATCAGGAATTTTATGCTATAGTTCAGGCATTGAAGAAGTGGAGACACTATCTGCTTCCTAAGGGGTTTTTTTTGTATACTGATCATCAAGCTTTGCAATATTTGAATAGTCAAGGAAAGTTGAATCAAAGGCATTTGAAATGGGTTGAGTTTTTGCAGAGTTATACATTTGTTTTGAAACACGGAAGTGGAAAGTCTAACAGGGTTGTAGATGCTCTTAGCAGAAGGAAACTATTGCTGACAGAGATGTAGATTGAGGTGGTTGCATTCAAGAAACTCAAGAATTTGTATCCAGAGGATCCTGATTTTGGTGAAGCTTGGAAATCTTGTAAGGAACCTGTTACTCTAGACAGGAGGAAGTGGCTAGATTTTATCATCCAGGATGATATGCTATTCAGAGGGAGTTAGTTGTGCATTCCATGAAGTTCTATGAGGGAGAATCTCATCAAGGAGAAGCATAACGAAGGATTGGCTGGACATTTTGGTTGAGATAAAACCCTTGATTTGGTTAGTGAAAATTATTATTGGCCATAGTTGTAGCAAGATGTCAAGAAGTTCATACAGAGTTGCGGAGTATGTCAGATGGTGAAAGGAGTGAAGCAGAATATAGGGTTGTATCAGCCATTACCTGTACCAGAGAAGCCTTTGGAGGATATCAGTATGGACTTTATTCTTGGTTTACCAAGGACACAACGGGGACATGATTCAATTTTTATAGTAGTTGACAGATTTTCAAAGATGGCACATTTCATTCCCTGCAAGAAGACTAATGATGTTGTTCATATAGCAGAATTGTTTTTCAGAGAAGTAGTGAGACTCCATGGTTTTCCAAAGACCATAGTTTCAGATAGAGACACTAAGTTTGTTGGATATTTTTGGCATACATTGTGGAAGAAGTTGAAGACAGATTTGAAATTTAGTTCATCACATCATCCACAGACTGATGGATAGACAGAGGTGGTGAATAGGATTTTGGGAAATTTACTGAGATGTTTGGTTGGAGATAAGCCAACAAGATGGGATTTGATTTTACCATAGGCAGAATTTGCATATAATAATTATGTCAACAGGAGCATTGGTAAATCACCATTCCAGATTGTACATGGGAGTAGTCCCAGAAATGCATCTGAGTTGAGAAAGATAGATAAAGGAGAAATAAGTAGTGCTGAAGTTGACGATTTTGTAGAACATTTGAAGAACATCCATGAGGAGGTGAGGAAGCATATTACCAAGATGAATGTGTAGTATAAGGCTAAGAAAGATGAGAAAAGGAGGCATAAGAAATTTTAGGTTGGAGATGAAGTCATGGTTCATTTGTGGAAGGAGTGATTTCCAGTTGGTACATATAAAAAGTTGAAAATGAAGAAGTTTGGTCCATGTAAGATACTAAAGAAGCATGATTCAGGAAATGCATATGAGGTAGAATTGCCTACTGAGCTGAACATTTCACCAGTGTTTAATATTTTTTATTTGACAGAGTATCATGAAGGAGGTGTTGAAGATGAGGTTACAACATCACAGTAGAGTATTCCAGCAACTAGTTCAAATATCAAGGAGATTGAAGACATATTGGATAGTCATGTTGGCAGAAGCACAAAGAACATGACATATGAAGAATATTTGGTCAAATGGAAAGGATGACCTATTGAAGATTCATCATGGCTAACAAAGGAGGAGGTTAACTATCTTGGTTTTCCTCTGCACACTTGAGTTGTGATGGGGTCACCTCTCAAATTACCCCAGGTGTCTGATGCAGGAGCATCCTAGGTGTAAGAGAAATCTTGCATCACCCAAAAATATTTCTATTTTTGCATTCAATAAGGGCTATCTTATGTAGAGCTGCTATATATGAAAACTTGCTATTTTTAGTAAGTTGGTCTTACGATCTTAGAATGTTTTGATTTTACATGTGGAGGTTCATCTCAGTCATATCAGCCTGTCGGCAAAGTTTCATGGCTAGATCAGGTCTAGTTTTGAAGATATTGAAGATTTTCGATATTGGCAGCAGGGTACAAAAACTTTGAACTCAGTTTTGAAGACTTTAGAGGACCTGAATGAGGTCAAAAATTTGGGTGATGGGTGGTTGTGTGGGTCAAGCTTGTAGAGTGCTTCATGGCATTTCCAAAATGGGGTTATAATAGTCAATCGGGTCAACTAGTGATGACTTATGGTCTCCAGAAGTCAGGCCACCTGAAATGGCAAAAAATAATTTTCCTTCAAAATTTCTATTCAGGTTTCAAAAGTTATTTTGAGTTGACTTTGATGTAATAAATTGAAAAATAAAATAATTCTAAGTTTGGTCGGCCCTTAGGGCTAAATTTCTAGAACCTTCTCGGGCGGTGGAAAATGCCTATATAAAGAAGGCCCGTAGTGTTGTGTAAGATAGTTCTGGGTAGTAGATCTTGGTATTGATTCGAGGCTTTATCCTATAGAATATTGTAAGGAAATTTCCATGTGGCTTTGCATATTGTAATTCTGAAAGTTTGTAATTCCACATTTGTGGAGATAATAAGAAGCTAATTTTCTGTTCTTGCATATTGTTGTTGTTGTTTCTCTATTTTTGTTATGTGTTTGTGGTAGTAAGGGGAGCACCCTTCATCAGCCTACCTGAGTCTAGAACTCAAAGAGAAGAAGCATTTAATTCTAATCACATATGTCATTTTCCTAGTTCTTGGAACACATATGTAAGTGGGATCTTGCATAAGATTGGTTGAGTCTTCAATTCTTATTTTTTACTATTCTGAGAAGTATCTACAATCTTGTATGCATAGTGGGGTTTGGTCAAAGGAAGTCATCATTCATGAAGATTTATTCTTATGTTAGGTATACCTGCCCAAGTGTGTGGATCTCAAAGTGAAGAAGGTTTGTAGGCCTTGTCAATGTTAGTCTTTTCTTGCCCCTCATTTTGTAGGAAGAAGCAGATTTATGTCAGTTAGGTGAGGATCCCCAAGTTTGGTTTTCATTTTCTCTTTTAGAATTGAAGGATACAAGAAAAATCACTAACACCTCCTTCCCAAGTTCAAAATATCACTAGCGATCTTGAAAAGATGGAAAGTTGGCTTATTCAAGAGAACCATAATCCCAATACTGTTGCCATAATTGAATCATTAAGGAAAGTTATACACAATGATGAAAATAGTGTTAATACCTTGCGTGGTATCTCTCACCTTTTTGTTTCACATGTTAAACATTTAGTCGAAGGTGCCCATGAGTTAGGTTATGTTCTACCTGCTATGACTATTGAACCTTCTTTTCCCATCTTTGTTCCTATTTCTAGCATTCCTACTAATGTGACACCTATTATGACCATAGTTGTTCAAGTTTCTAATCATATACATGTGATTCTTCCTAATCCATCCATTCCATCTCTTCCTATGAGTGTTCCACCTATTTCTTTGCCTACCTCTCTTCCTTCTTATCATAGTGTGCCTTTTACATATTTCAATCCTCTTCCTACAACTATTTTAATTGTTCCTCTTGTCATTTGAAGTGTTCTTACTACTTCCTATACATTTCCTATCCTATCCAATGTGACCATGCCTACCATTTCCCTTATTGATTTAACCATCATTAGTCTTTCTCAAACTATTGCATCCTTGCAAGAACAACTTGCTTCAGTAACTCAGTCCAAGTTTAATGTGCCTACATGTGACATTGCTAATATTTCATCCTTAGACATTATCCACGTGTTTATTCCTCAACATATTGGGATGCCTCATCTTGAAACTTATAATGGTTAGGGTGACCCTGTGACTCATGTTAAGACTTTTCAAATCCTATGTAGCGACTTTTACCATGATCATAGGATCACAACCAAGCTATTTACTAGGAAATTTTGAGATAAGGTCTTGCAATGGTACTATTATTTTCCTCCCTATTCTATTGACTCTTTTCAAAATCTTTCTAATGATTTCATTCAACAATTTCAAAATAATATTGGTCCTCAAGTTTCTTTGATTGACTTAATACATTGCAAATATAAGGAGTTAGAGAAAAAGTTAGTGACTTTATCATTGGCTGAAAGTGATATACAACACATGTTTATTTCTAATTTACAAAAAATATATCAGGGATAAGATTCTTCTTACTGATTTCACTTCCTTTTCCTGACTTTGTGTAGTGCTTCACCATTATCAATTACAAGTAAGCCAGTTTGAGAGAACCACTCCAATGGATCCAGTACCAGTTTATAAGAGTGATGTAGCCACCTACCAAAATAAATCACATAAACCTAATAGCTATATCAATATCAACAAAGCGTAGAATACAATAGATGAACAAGTATATGTCACATCCAAGGGTTCCTCTTCTTATTCCTCTATTTTCCACTGTAATCATAAGCATAATCTTTTATCTGAGTCTGTGAAAAATGTGATGGAAAAGTTGTTGAATTATAATATCATTGAGCTTCCTCCTATTATACCTATTAAATTTAACTACAATGGTTTCCAATCCCTTTGATCCCAAAATTGGTTTTTAATACTATTGTTCATTTGGCCATGATACTAAGAGGTGTTATTCCTTGAAGACTACTATCCAATACTTGATTGATTCTAATTCTATATATATTGATGCCAATGATAGCCATGGAAAAAAAATTGTAGCACCTAGTAAACAGAACCTGTAGATTTACACCAATCTTTTACCTTCTCACCCTACCAACACCACTTCCCAACCTTCTTCGCCTTGTATGCATATTATTTATGATGAAAATATGGAAGAATCCAACCTTGTTGAGCATGAAACCCCACATAAACCTCAACCTCAACCTCAACCTAGTAGACAACTTCCAATTACCTTTGACCATTCTTAAATGATTAAATCTCTTGATGGTCCTCTTTACATTTCTACTAGGGTTTTTGACACTCTTTCGTAATCTTATTGGCCCTACTTGCATAGTAAATGTTATATCTGAAGAGAATATTTTTAGTACAAATACTTGTAAATATATTTCTATGATATGACAGATGCTTGGATTCAAACTTGTAATGGATTTATTTATCATCGTCATGGTTCTATATTCTTTCCTGTGGAGCTTTGTGGTAAATTTTTGGATACTACCTTTTCTGTCATCCCAACTTTCGATCAGTTTCAAGTTAAGCTTGGGTTTCCTTAGTTTTCCTCCATACAAGACACAAATTCTCCTATCCATAAATGCCTTAAGTTCCCCCATGATGGAAGGATCAATATCATTAACCATAGTCTTTACCATCCTTCTAGGTCTTGAGACTATGCTAGCCTTAGTTTATTTCAGCCTTCTTTATCTATGAAACCTCTAACCCATCTTGATTACCTTTTCCAATATTATCAGGCCTTTAAACATAGAAATATTGTTGAATTAAGTCTGCCCAAGTTTTATCCTACCAATGATCTTTTACCTATTCCACTGGTTCATCTTTTATCTGATTCTTTAACTTCTATTGAGAAAACTTATGTTGGAATATCTATCAACCTAGTGTGATTCCTTCAATTCCCCCATCAAAGGGAGAAAATGACCTTATGTTGATTGATCCCAATCCACCTACTATCTCTAGCAAGAAAAAACATAATCAATATGCCCATGACCATCGAAAGAAACCTCAAGCTAAAGCCAAGACACACACACATGCTTCCAAAATATTTTACCTTCCTTTTTTTGGTGCTTGAGCCCATGGAGGAAGTTAATAATCATAACATAGTTTGAATGGATAAACATGATGATTCTATTCATATTTTGGATTCTATTATGATTAATCTTGATCAAGAAGATACTCTTGATGATCCTATTGCTGCTAAAAATTATATACATGATAGTTATTGTGTTGAATATGAGACTATTGATCTTGACAATAGTTTAACTATCATGCTTTCAAAATAATTATCAATCACTCCTAGTATCAAACAAAGTGACCAACAAAATGGTCCTTCCTTAGAACTGGAAATTGTTCCTTCTCTATTAGATGTGTCTCTTCTTGTGAGTTTCCCAAATTCCCTAAATGATATAGACCGAGATGGGGGGGGGGGGGGAGGGGGTGGAAGGAGATGTTCTTGATTGGATTCTCAACATGGTAGTATTTATGTGTTTTCTTGGTGTCTGTTTCTTTTTATATGTTCTATTTAGATTTATTTAAATGATCATTGTTTCTCCATTGGCACAAGGTGATAAATGAATCAAAATATTGTAATCATTCTTCTATTTGTACCTTGCAATGTTCCATTGTGTAGTCCACTTGGGATATTGCGACATGGCATCACCAAATCATTTTGGTTTTTGTGATGTCAACCCAAAAAGACTCTTCTTCGTGACTCTTACATGATTTTTATCTATTGTGTTATAGTTATACTTCCTTTTTGGAATGATGACATTTCATTTGAAATAATATTTTATAGGTTATGATCATATTGACCCTAGAGTTAGTATATTCCTTCATGCTCTTCTTTTTGTCATGAGCCTATTTCCCTTGATATGTCTTTTCTTGGGGGCATTTCACAATGGAAATGTCTCTAGTCGATGCAAGTATGCTTTTTTAAATCCATTTCTCCTATTGAGGCACTTGCAATCACTTTAACATGGGGGCATACACTCTACTGAAATTTTGTGCGCACGCACGTGCACACACACACACACACACACACTATGACATATTTTCTTCTTTGAATACCTTTATGTATTGCAAAAAAATCCTAAGGACCCGATCCTCTTTTGGATATCTTCTTGGATTATTAACAATCTGGAAGGTTCGATCCCTAGAGTTGCATTCATATGATCCCTTAAGGATACATACATCCTTATGCCTAGATTTCCTTTTGCAATTTTTCTCTTTTGAAAATGCAGTTTCCTGAGGGTGAATCTTTGATGAGTTGACTAGCATGCACACAAAATTGCTAGACCATTCAATGCTATCTTTTGTTGTAGCATGTCTTTTGGTGTGGTTCACAGTAGACACACACATCTTACTAGACAAGTTAATCACAATCTTTTTTGTTTGTTTTTTTTTTTGTTAGTGATATCTCTCTTGTTATGATTTTGGAGTTAGCAAGGACTCAAGTCAGTTGGGGGATTGATGTAATATTTGTCTCCTTAGTCATGATGAGATCACCTTATGCATTTTGATCTACTTTACCATGAGTTTGCATTAGGTCCACACTCTTGCTAAAGTGGGGGCTAAATGTATCATCTTAAAATGAAAGAACCTATGTTGAGACATGTTTAGCTATTTTTAGTAGGATTCTTTGGACCTAATTTAAATTCCTTTATATACCCATGGATGTAACTTTTCTTCTGTGCCATATCGGGCCCCTATTTTCTTCTTGTTTGCACTATTCTTTTCTCTATCCCGAAGATCCTAGACCATCCCATGATGAAATAAACCATCAAAGGGTAGGTTGAGGTCAGCCTAGCCCTAGGGTGAGGCTAAGGTTGGTCTTACCCTTAGATTGTGTGCATCAGGATTTCAGGCCCATCTTAGGTTTCCAATTTCTTTTCCTGCCTTGTGTAGTTGGCCCTTTTTTATTTTGGTCACAAAATTGGTATAAAAGGAGGCCTAATCACTTCATTTTAGAGATCCAAGTTATCCATTAAGGATACAAGAATTCATATTCTATTCAAGAGCATTAAAGAAGTGATGAACTACAACTGATTGAGAACATGATTGAAGAACTACAACTGATTAGAGATCACCCAGCACAAAATTGTTATGTAAGATATTGAATCAGTCTTTATGTTGTCATTGATAGAAAAATGTTGCAAAGCAATGTGGTCAGTTAATGAAGCATTCCATTATACAATGAGCTAGTGTAGTGTATACCGAGTGACAGTATCAACCGAGCTTGTGTTCAATGATGCATTTCTTTGTTAACCGAGTATGGACAAAAGAACTAAAAGATTAGTTTAGCCGACAAAATTGATGAGTTGCAAAGTGTATGATTACTAGGTGGAAAGATAAAGTTTGTTATGAGATCAATGACTAGAAAAATTCAAGGAAGATCTAAAGGATGGAATTGATACACATCTACCGAGGAAGGTTTAAGCAGAAAAATCAATGAAGGATATTAAGCAAAAAAATCTGATGGATGAAAAGAAAATGTTTACTTGTCTATTTAAGAGACTAGGGTTTCACAGTGAAACTTATGCCAGAGGAAGGAAACTACAAAGATATCATTTGAACAAGCTTCATGCATGCCTAATCAAACTGGTTAAAGGAGAACCAAACTAGAGAGTTAACCGAGCATCAAAGAACTTTTACCAAGGGACAACAAGTTATTGAATGTTGATGAACTGAATAGGAATAATGATCAGAGGATTTTTATGAGCTTAAGAATAGATCTAGACATCTGCAAATCAAGTTGTATTGTATTCAGATCACACGTTGTTACAATTTAATCATTGTAATCACATAAAATCTCTTAACCGAGTAGACTTGAAAGTCTTATATGTCATTCATAGAATGTACATTGTTAACTTATCAACCCCATAGTGAATTTTGGTTGGATGATAACTGTTAGTGTTAAATCCTCTAACAAGGTCACACCTTACAATGTGTTTTGTAACCTTTAATAGGGTTGGCTCCTCACCGAGCTCACTTCAGAAGAGTGAAAATATTTTAGGTTACCATTCCCAGGTGGTTTTTCTCTTAATAGGGTTTCCACATTAAATCTCTTGTGTTATGTGTTTATTATGGTGATTGCTTGATTGTCATACTTTACATATTGCATATCTGATTTGGTAAGTAATCACTATGAACAATTAATTGGTAATCAGTAAAGGCACAGATAGTTTAGTATAAATGTTTACTAAGCTACAAAATAAGCTGAATTTGTTTTGAAGTTTTACATTTTGTATTTGGGACTCTAGATAACTGATTCACCCCCCTCTTAGTTATTCTAACTATTGGTATCAAAGCTTCTTGGTTTCTTGGAACATAGTTTTAAGGACTTTAGCACAAAGATCACAAAATGTATAAGAGGGAAGTGCTAAAGCTGAACAAGGACAACTTTACAATATGACAAAGCTGAATAAGACTTCATATATCTAGAATTGGGAATTATGCCCTCACCCTATTGGATAATGGCTACTTAGCACTACCTATAGGACCTTTGAATCTTGACCAGTTGAGAGATAGGAATTAGCATAATATTAGCGTGATGGAGATTTTTGCTGCTCTAAAAGATGTCAAATTTTAAGATGTCAAGTATTTTTCTACCTCAAAGGAAATGTGGGATAAACTTACTCTAGTTTACAGTGGTGATACAAATTTTAGAAGAGCAAGAGCTGAAAGTTTAAGAGGAAGATTCAATGATATGAAAATGAAAGGAGAAAACATAGTGCAATACACAAACATAATAAAGGAAGTAGCTAATGCTATCAGAGGATCTGGTGGTGTCATTTTTGAAGAAACAGTGGTAAGAAAAATATTGAGAACCATATTACTAGTTTATGTAATCAAAATATCTACAATACATGAAATGAGGTCTGCACCCAACAGTACTCTCACTCTTGATAGTATGATTGGTAAGCTAACAACTTTTGAACTAGACAACTTTGATAATAGTGTTGTACCATCTGTTGAGTCTTCTTTCATGACTTCTCTAAACATCGATAGATCTAGTAGTAGAAGTAATAATGATGATAATGACAGTAATATTGATGATGAGCTTGAATCTCTTATGGCCAAGGGGTTACCTAAAGGTAAAGGTAGATATAGAGGTAAATTACCTTTAGCATGTTTTAACTACAAAGAAGTTGGTCATATTGCTGCTAGATGCCCAAACAGCAAAGAAGATGATAGAAACAAGGATTGATTTGGTGAAGGAATCTATGTGAGGAGAAACAACATGAGTTACTAATACTACAATAAAGACAACTGAGACAACAATGATAAAGGCAAAAAGGTATGTTACATTGATGAAGAGAATGATACCGAGACTAACATATATGATGATGTTGAAGTAGTGTTTGTTGCAATGAAGGATGAGTCTGAGGAAGAAGAAAGGTATGTAGGGACATCACTTATCTCTAAAGTTAATAAAAATGATACATGGATCATAGATAGTGGATGTACACATCATGTGACTAGTGATGAAGAAAAATTTGATCATCTTGAGCAATATAATGGAGGATCTATAAAAATGGGCAATGATAAACCTTGTATGGTTAGAGGAAAGGGATCCTTACTAATAAATGATAAAATTAGATGTGAAAATGCTTATTGGGTAGAAGGACTAAATTATAATTTTCTAAGTGTGGCACAGCTTAACAATTTAGGCCACCGTGTAGCTTTTGAGAGCAAGAAAGTGAAGATATTTGATGGAGGAAAACTTGTTGGAACAGGAGCACAAAACAAAGGTAACTTGTTTTATCTTTATAATGATAAGTCCTCTTGTTTAATGATGAAAAATGAGGATGCATGGTTATGGCATAAAAGGTTATATCATGTGAACTTTGATAACATGATCAAGATCAATAAAAATAAAAGGTTAGAGGCCTACCTAGCCTAACAAAGTCGAATCATGTAATGTGTCATCAATGTCAAAAAGGTAAGATGACAAGATCTAGTTTTAGGAGAAAATATTATTCAATAAAGAAAATTTTGGAGCTAGTTCAAACTGACCTATCGAGTCCCATGAGAACACAGAGCTACTATGGGGATAGTTATTTCATTTTGTTTGTTGATGATTATAGTAGATTGATGACTATGATGTCCTTAAAAGAAAAATCAGAGGCATTTAATATGTTTAAATGGTATAAAGAAAAAGTAGAGAAAGAAACTAGGAAGGAAATGAAATGCTTAAGATATGACAGAGGTGGTGAATTTATTTCTGATGAATTTACTAACTATTTTAATGAGCGTGGTATAAAAAGATAGGTTTCTGCACTAAGGACACCTCAGCAGAATGGTATTGCTGAAAGGAGGAATAGATCAACTATTGATTGTGCAAGGACACTCATGATAGAGAAGAATGTAGCTCAGACATACTGGAGAGAAGTAATTAGAACAACTGTTTATGTTCTGAACCGAGTACAACTAAAGAAGGAAACAAAAAAAACACCCTATGAGTTATGGTTTTGTCACAAACCAACTGTAAGTTACTTCAGAATATTTGGTAGTAAATGTTTTATTCTGAAAGATGATAGAAATGGAAAGTGTGACTCAAAAGGTGATGAAGGGATATTTCTTGGATATTCCACTAAAAGAAAAGCTTACAAGTGTCTAAATAGAGTTACTAATAAAATGATTGAAAGTACTAATGTCAGGCTTGATGATTTTGATGATAAGAATGGTGAAGTGAGCATCAAGGACACAAAGATTATGGTAGATTCAATTACATTGAGCACCCAGAGTACCTACTGAAGTCGCAAACTGTGGTGACTAATCATGAGGAAAATAACACCGAGGAATAGGAAAGGAACACCAATGATTAAGAAGAGGCTACCAATAAAGAAAATGAACCTGAATAGGATGAACAAGAAAGAAGAGATCGTGTACTGGCAAGATTTTTTAGGAGACATCATCTTGAGAACCAAATCATTGGTGACAAGCAAGCTGGAATGCAAACAAGAAGTATGTCAAGACAAGGTACATGCTTAGTTTGTGAGTTTGAACCAAAGAATGTCAAGGTTGCTTTGGAAAATGATTAATGGATAAATCAAATGACTAAGGAGATTGAACAAATAGAGAAAAATAAGACATGGACCTTAGTACCTAGACCTAAAGATAAGAATGTTATTGGTACTAAATGGATTTTTAGAAACAAGCTAAATGAAAATGGAGAGGTTACAAGGAATAAAGCCAAACTAGTTTGCAAGGGGTATGCACAGGAGGAAGGAATTGATTATGGTGAAACCTTTGCACGTGTTGCTAGACTAGAAGGAGTTTGAATGTTACTGGCTTTTGTAGCACATAAGAGGTTTAAAGTTTATCAAATGGACGTTAAGTCTGCATTTCTAAATGGGATACTTGAAGAGGAGGTCTACATAGAACAACTAGAAGGGTTTGTTGATCCAGACAAGAAAGATATGGTATGTACATTACATAAAGCATTATATGGTTTAAAGCAAGCACTAAGAGCCTGGTATGAAATGCTGCATAATTATTTGTTAAGTATTGGATTTGTTAAAACTAGTGAGAAAAAAAATTTGTATATGAAAAGTGAGTCTGATGACACTATTTTTAATTGCTGAAATATTTGTGGATGATATTATTTTTAGAGGACAAGACCACATATGTAAATCATTTTCTGATGAGATGAGAAAAGAATTTGAAATGTCTATGTTTGGATAGATTAAGTTCTTTCTAGGACTGCAGGTTATTCAGCAAAATGATGGGATAATCATTTAATGAACTACAACTGATTTAGAACTTGATTGAAGAATTTTTGATATAGAGATCATTGAGGAGTTGCTGATTAGATATGTAAAATGATTAAATCAATATTGCATTGTCATTGATGTCAACTAGTTTGACAATACTTATCTTGTAAGTTACTATACTAAAACATCTGTAGAAAAGGAGTGAAAGAGATGAAGAACAAAAAGATCTACATGAGGAAGATGTATATGACAACTGAGGATAAGGAATACATTGGGTAACTTATTGATGAGTCTATGACCTTATGATATTGACCTGATTATGTTACATTCATCTATGATGAAGAATAGAGCTGGAAGACACAAAGTTGTGTTGTCAGCTAATGAAGCATTATAGTATACACCGATGGAGTGTAGTGTATACTAAGCATAGTATAAACCAAGCTTGTGTTCACCTATGCATTTATTTTTTAACTGAGCAGGGAAAAGGAATTAAATGATCATCTTAGCCGATAAGGATTGATGAGCTCAAAAGTATATGATTTTGAGATAACAAATAAAGTTTGTTATGAAGATCAATGGATAGCATAATTCAAGAAAGATCTGATGGATTGAATTGAAATGTGTTATTGACACATCAACTGAGGAAGGTTAAAGCAGAAAAATCAATGATGATGATTAAGCAGAAAAATCTGATGGAGTAAAGGAAAACACTTTACATGTCTATATAAGAGATAGGAGTTTCACATTGAAACTAATGTTGAAAGAAGAAGATAATGCAAAATTATCACATGAACAAGTTTTCATGCATATCTGATCATACTAGTTAAGGAGAACCAAATTGTAGAACATACCGAGCGATAGGAAGCTATTACAGAGCAATAGTAAGTCAATGAAAGTGTTTGAAACATAATAGAAACATTGATTAGAGGATTTGAATGAGCCTAACATTCATCTATACATCTGTAATTCAAGTTGTATTAAGGTAGATCATCTACTGTTACATTTTAACTATTGTACATAGTCAAATCTCTTAACCGAGTGGACTAGGAAAGTCTTTATTATGTATCATTCATAGAATGAACATTGTTATCCTATCAACCCTATAGTGAATGTTGGTTGGATGATAATGGTTGGTCTAAAATCCTCTAACAAGGTCACACCTAATAGTGTGTTTGTAACCTTTAACAGGGTTGGGTCTTCACCGACCTCACTTCAGAAGAGTGAATATTTTTGGGTTGTCGGTCCTAGGTGGTTTTTCCCTTAAGTAGGGTTTCCATGTTAAATCTCTTGTGTTATGTGTTGATTGTGATATTTGTTTGATGTCATATTTACATGTTGCATACTTGATTTGATTGGTAATGATTAGTTTCTATTGACTTTAAATCAGTAAAAGCATAGACAACATAGTATTTCAAGTTACCGAGTATCAGAAGTTTGAGATAAATTGTTTTGGATTATACATTTTGTTTTGGGACATTGGATAATTGATTCACCGGCCTCTCAGTTATTGTAACAATTTTTATTAGAGCTATGGTTGCTTGGAATAGAGTTTTAAGGACTTTGGTACAAAGATCTCAAAATGTATAAGAGGGAAGTGCCAAAGCTGAATAAAGATAACTTCATAGTATGGCAGAGCAGAATGAAGTTGCACATATCTAGAATTGGGAATTCTTCACTAGACCTAATGTCGAATGGCTATATACAACTGACGACTGGTCCCTTAGCACTTGGTCAACTAAGAGATAGGCACGAACACAATGTTACTATGATAAATATTGTTGTTTCTTGTACTGATGCTGAATTTGAAGATATCAAGAGCTATACAACTGCCAAAGACATGTGGGATAAACTTGCTCAAGTTTACAGTAGTGATGTGAATGTTAAAAGAGTCAGAGCTGAAAGCCAAAGGGGTAGATTTGATTATATGAAGATGAAGGAAGGTGAGAACATTGTGCAATAAACAAATAGACTGAAAGAGGTAGTACATGCTATTAGAGAATCTAATGGTGTTATTGATGAGGAGACAGTAGTAAGTAAAGTTCTTAGATAATTATTTTCAGTTTATGCAATCATAATCTTTGCAATTCAATTCATGAAACAAGGTCTGCTTCGAGTAATGCCCTTACACTTGACAATTTGATTGGTAAACTTACAACCTTTGAATTGAATAACTTTGACAATAGTGTTGTAACATCTATTGAATCTTCTTTTATGACTTCTTTGAAGATTGGTAAGTCTAGTAGCCAGAATAACAAGAATGATAGTGATAGCAATACTGGTGTAGGAGCACCAGGGCCAAGGAAAAAGGCCTAAGAGGACACTAGGGTCACTAAATAGATCCTAAGGGGAGTTGAAAGATAAACGTGACCATGTTGGGTCATTCGATGTAATAAGACCATATAATGGTCCATTGATGATGTTGTGATAATGCTTTGATCATTTTGTATTAAGATCAATTATATAAGCCTTAATGGCATTTTGGAGGTTTAGAGTGTACCTTGGGTCATTTTTGGATCCTAGGTTAGATGAAGGGTTGAATGACCTATGAGGTCTATCATGAATGTAATATGGCCAATAAAGCCATTAAAAATGATGTAATGCACTTAAAGTGCCCAAAGATGTAATTGCCTAAAATTGGCAAAATGAGGCCTTTGAAGGCTAAGAGAGGGTTTAAGAGTGGTTTAAGGTGTTTAAAAGATTAGGATAGAGTCCTAAAACCTTTGAAATGTTAAAAATGCATATGAGTGAAAGGTTGTTAAAGATTAATTCAAGTAGACAACACAATATAAACAAATCTTTATTATAACAGTCATGTAACTGACTGTAATCAATTTGTAGAGGAAGTTGGAAAGCCAACCAGCCTTTGGAAGGCTATTTAGGTTATTTTTATGTGATTTTGGTAGGAGTGGTATTTAGGAAGGTTGTTTTGAGGTTGTGTGTGGAAAAGACAATGTAAAAAAGAAGAAGTTCATTTTCAATTAAGATTTTAAAATCTCTGCAAATTGTTAGCTTGCTACTGTGAGGAATAGTCAATGTTCTTGGACTATTAAACCCTTTATTTGAATGTAAAAAGTGGTTTGAAATGCATTATATTTATGGTGGTTTATTTTTTCATTGATTTCATATGTTATTTCCATTTTTTTGTGAGGTTTAAAAGGGAAGAATCTCTGTCATTTTTTGATTATCCCAAATAGATTTTGTGTGCAATCAGAACTATGTCTTGAAGTTAAAATGAAAACATAGGCCCTCCCACTTTTTGTGGTGCATGTGACTTGTGGAAGGAGCCAATAAATGTACTATATATTTCCATAGATGTTTATTTGCAGGAGCATGCAGGGGATGAAGTTAATGGTTTCTGATTGACAAAGAATATTGTCTCATAAAAATTACCCTTAGTACAGGAGAAATATCTTTCCAACCAACCATTGGATATTTCTCTTCTTTGGATATGTTTGATATATCCTAATGAATCCCATCTACACTAGAGTGATCGATAATTTTCCATCTAGTTTGAAAGTTACGAGCCACTGTATATGGATATGTCAAAGAAGACACCAAGAATGTAGTGGTTGTGCAAATTACACCAATTTTTTATGCATGCATGTATAAAGGGATTTGTGTGAAGGAGGAAAGGATTTTGAAAATTAGTGTGGTGTTTCCCCAAGTTTTTTAAGAGGTTAGGGGGGCAAGGGACCCTTTGCATAGGGTGTTTATAGTGATTATTCTCAGAGTTAGGTCCTCATTATTTTTGTAGGATAGTCATATAATATAACCCAATGTTTGTGAAGGAAAAAGGTGAGCAGATGTAGGATTCAAGATGGGAATAGATTTCATTTCTAGTTCATTGGGGATGATTAGAGCTAGAAGCCAGCAAAGGAATTTCTTAGGGAAGTGAGTTTGTGCCAAACCTTGATGTCTCAGACTGAATAGGAGCAGAGAGAGTTGTGACTCTTTGGAGAGGAAATAGGATAGTACCCTAAAGGCTAGGTGATTAGCTGTCTAGATTCTAGGAGGGCCTAGGAAAATTTTATGAGCAAGGTCTTTGTTACATCAGATTGGTATCAGAGAAAGCAAAATATCTAGGTAGAGCAGTGAATTGGGTATTTGATTATGGGTAAATATAGTCAAGATGTATTTGATAGTAGAAGAAAGGGTAATTTATGAGGCATATAAAACCTTTAAAGGTTATAAATGAAAGAAAAGAGAAGAAGTAGATAAAAAGATGAAATAAGAAGCAATAAAGAAGGAAGAAGCAAGACAAAAGGAGGAAGTAACAAGACAAGCATTAGAAAACCTAAGAAGTCTAAAAAGAGCCTTGGAAGAAGGTGAAGCAAGATTGAAGAAAATTGAGGAGATGCTCAAGGATGCTACAAGTTGGCATTTAAGGTTAAAGAAGAAGGTGAAGTGGCCTATTCAGAGACTAATTGTAGCAACAAGGAAGAAGAGACAAGTGGAGGAAGAAGAGGGTACTAGGAAGGGTACTATTGATGCACCTATGATGAAAGGTGTAAAGACTTGTGAAGGAGTCTTGGTAGATACTGGAGGAGACAACATAGTGGAAGGCCTGGAAGGTCTTGAAGATGAGGTTGATTTGTGGGATTAGTTTTCTATAGTAGTAGAGGAATGGTAGAGTAATGGTGGACTTTTAGAGGCACATGAGGGAGCAACCTTCAATGAAGAAATGAATATTACAGAGATGGGTCATGAGGAGGCTCAGAAGATGATCAAATTATCTCCTAGAGTGGAGATAGCACAAGGTGAATCAGAGGTAGCAGTTGGTATCTTGGTGACTGAGAAGCAACAACATGGGAAAGCCAAGTTTACATTGGTGAAGAAGAGCAAGCCAAGATGCAAGATGAAGTTGCATAGAGTTGCATGGGTCCATGAGGATCTATATTTACCAAAGGTCAAGTCAAGATGATGGCCTGATTTTTTTTCATTGGCATTTGTTTACTTGTAGCTTTCCAAGAGAACTTGGAAAGGTTTTTAAGTTGTGGAGCATGGTGCAGGAGCACCAGGGCCAAGGACAAAGGCCTAAGAGGACACTAGTGTCACCGAATAGATCCTAAGGGGAGTTGAAAGATAAACATGACCATGTTGTGTCATTAGATGTAATAAGACCATATAATGGTCCATTGATGATGTTGTGATAATGCTTTGATCATTTTGTATTAAGATCAATTATATAAGCCTTAATGGCATTTTGGAGGTTTAGAGTGTACCTTGGGTCATTTGTGGATCCTAAGGTAGATGAAGGGTTTAATGACCTATGAGGTTTATCATGAATGTAATATGGCCAATAAATCCATTAAAAAGGATGTAATGCACTTAAAGTGCCCAAAGATGTAATTGCCTAAAATTGGCAAAATGAGGCCTTTAAAGGCTAAGTGAGGGTTTTATAGTGGTTTAAGGTGTTTAAAAGATTAGGATAGAGTCCTAAAACATTTGAAAGGTTAAAAATGCATATGAGTGAAAGGTTGTTAAAGATTAATTCATGAAGACAACACAATATTAACAAATCTTTATTATAACAGTCATGTAACTGACTGTAATTGATTTGTAGAGGAAGTTGGAAAGCCGACCAGCCTTTGGAAGGCTATTTAGGTTGTTTGTATGTGAGTTTGGTAGGAGTGGTATTTAGGGAGGTTTTTTTGAGGTTGTGTGTGGAAAAGACAATGTAAAAAAGAAGAAGTTGGTTTTCAATAAAGATTTAAAAATCTCTGCAAATTGTTAGCTTTTTTCCGTGAGGAACAGTCAATGTTCTTGGACTGTTAAACCCTTTATTTGAATGCAAAAAGTGGTTTGAAATGCATTATATTTACAATGTTTTAGATTTTCATTCATTTCATATGTTATTTCCATTGTTTTGTGAGGTTTAAAAGGGAAGAATCTCAGTCATTTGTTGATTGTCCCTAAACAGATTTTGTGTGCAATCAAAACTCTATCTTTTAGTTCAAATACAAACATAGGCCCTCCCACTTTCTATGGTGAATGTGACTTGTGGTAGGAGCCAATAAATGTACTATGTATTTCCATAGATTTTTATTTGCAAGACCATGCAGGGGATGAAGTTAATGGTTTCTGATTGACAAAGAATATTGTCTCAAAAAAAAAGACCCTCAATACAGGAGCAATATCTTTCCAACCAACCGTTGGATCTTTCTCTGCATTAGATATCTTTGATATATCCTAATGATACCCATCCTCACTAGAGTGATCAAGAAGTTTCAATCTGGTTTGAAAGTTATGAGCCATTGTATATGGGTATATCAAAGAAGACATCAAGAATGTAGTGGCCGTTCAAATTACAAGAAGTTTTTATGCATGCATGTATAAAGGGATTTGTGTGAAGGAAGAAAGGTTAATTTTGAAAATTAGTGTGGTGTTTCCGCAAGTTTTTTAAGAGGTTAGGGGGGCAAGGGACCCTTTTCATAGGGTGTTTATAGTGACTCCTCTCAGAGTTAGGTCCTCATTATTATTGTCATATTTTTGCACATTTTGGAAGCTTAATTACTAGATGAGCTACTGTACCATAGTTTGTGTTATTAGGTGATTTGGATTAAGATTTGTCTTCATTTCATTGCAAATACATGAAAAGAGGAAAAGGAAATGAATTGCATCTACATCTATAGATACATCTATCTGTAGCATTTGTGCTGAGAAAAGAATAAGAAACTGAAAAAGAAAAGAGCATCTATCTAGGCTCACACAGGCCGTGAGCATAGCCTTTACCAAAAGTGAATGGATGAGTGTAAATATACATAAAAAGATGTTTATATTGGGGTACCAGACATTGCCTAGTTTTGAAGTCTGAAGCCAGTCCTGTCTAGAAGCTAATGAGATCCAGAACCTGCAAGAAAGAAGAGGGGATTTGGGTTAGATCCAATGGATCTAAGCAATGGCTGATATCACAATACAATAAATGCATATACACACTCAGCCATGCACCTCTAACAAAGGCTGTGCTCAAAGCTATGTACTGGACTCAATCATCAGGGCACCATGGTTTTCACTAACATGTTTGTTTCATGTGCAGATACAGGGAAGCTGATCCAATAAAGAGTTTCATGAATGATCTGGGTCCTTGATGTGGGTAACGATAGAGTAATATTATTGTACTCTATCTATTACCCCTTCGAGCACCAAGAGCACACACAATGTGTACAAATAGGGAACATTCAAATGATCCGGCATTAGTCAATCTAAAGAGTAACAGAGGGCTACATGGCATCTAGTTTTGAACAGAGCTAATGGTAGAGTACACAAATCTATAAGGAAGATAGGGCACTCTATTGCATAGGTGTTCATGTGGTACATACATGCTGAGGGCACACAATCCACATGTCCAGCAAAGGCATGGATCGGATTGATAGCAATAGTTACAATGAAATCAGAGCTATAACCAGAAGGGAAATATCAGCATGGTGATATTCTAGGAATGGAAATCGGTGTACATATAGTGAGATTTGCATGATACAAGCAATATGATGATGCCTTAAAAAATAGAGGCAATGAATGTCTTCAAAGCCAAGAATGTAGAGACATTGTGATATCAGTGTGCTAAAACAAAATGCAATCAAAATGAAAAAAATATGTTGCATCATATATATGCCCTCGAATGTAATCAAGGAGCTTTCATGATGCCCTAGCCTTGGCATTCTTGGGCTATGTAATAATAGTGGCATCAGAAGAACCATAGTGCCATGCCCTAGTTCTCTAGCTTTTCAAAATAGAGATAACACATTTATGCTAGCGACAATACAATTCAAAATAACATGCTCTAGCCTTAGCACTATTGGGCTATATATATGATGCAACATATTTTAGTGCCCTACTACATTTCAAATATGATGCCCTAGTTCTCAGGCTACAACAGAAGAGTCACAAATCAAAATCAAAATAAAATCATGCCCTCAAAGTATAACATGCAATAGAAAATGGCAAAGCCCGCAAGGATATTAAGACTATGTAGAGATGGCAATGTCAGGTCCTCATGTCAATACAAGGAATACAAACAAGGTGCTTGTGCATAAACAACAAGCCTCTCTTTCTTTGATGCCCTAGTTTCAAGAACGAGCTAGAAACAATGTAAACACAACAGAAAACATGATGCTACCACAATTACATGTGGCAATGATGAATGTCATGCCCTAGTTTTAGTGCTCTCGGGCTGTTGGAAATAAGAAGTAAAAAGGATGTAACAGTAGTGATAATCAAGATGCAGATCAACTCAACACAATGGAGCAGTGAATAACCTTGCCCTAGTATCACAGTGGCAATAAATAATAGTGAATATAATAGCTCAATAATAGTAAAAATAACATTCATGTTCATGATGAGCTTAACAAAGAAGCAACTCAATATCAAATAAAGAACATAATAGTGCTATGTTAAACCAGTGCCATGATCAATAAAAAAGCCTTCAAGATATGCAATGAAATGAAAATGTAATCTTTGAAGTGCCTACCTCATTAGATGTTGTCGAATCAAGATTGGTATGTGATGTTTCTATTTCCAAAATGGAAAGTTGCCATCGAGGATTGCAGAGAGTTTGGTATGTTGCCAGGTGCCGAGAATGAAAGCAATGATTGTAGAGTTCCCATTTTCAAATGTAGGGTTTCAATGATAACATATTTCTTTTGTCTCCCCTTTTAGGGTTGAGCAAATATTTAGGCCTCTTTTAATATGTATTTCATGGGCATAGGCTTTATTTCATGTAAAGATATTAATATAATTATCTCTTTTGAGGTAATTATATTAATTATGTTTGATGCCATAGGTTCCCATAGAAGTAATTTTGAGTTAGGTGATAAATGTTATTTAAATCATTTATTTTGGCATGGGGGGGGCTATTATTTTTTTAGAATATTCATGTGTCAAGTGGATATTAAAATATTGTAAACATTTCAAATATGCTTTCCCCTTTCATTTAGGGTTGAGAGTTATTTGTGAATGTATTTAGATCCATATGTTTTAGTGAGTGGGGATAAAGTTTTAATTATGATAAGTCATTGCTCCTATTATTGTATGATATTTGACAGGTGGTGTTCTTATAAACCGCTGTCAGAATATCAGTTATAGCATGACTTAGTGGGTTATGGGTCTTCCGGACCCCACTTTTTCTATCCCACTAGATTCTCAGGAATAGGGCATCTAAATTTTAGAGTGGTGTGATCATGGTCCTAATGGCAGAATTTTCTATTCTTGGAGGATAGTGGACTTTATTGCAGATTCTACAGATTTTCTATATATGCCTCTCACCTTTGGTGATTGAAGGCTAGTTCTTCTTTCCCTCATTCTCACGAGGTGAATGTTGTAGCTCTTGGAGAAGCAATCTGATACTTTGACTCCTTTTATTCAAGTTAATAGCAATTGTCCTTCTTTTCTATAGCTTTGTGAGTTGATTTGATGAATTTGATGTCATGTACTGTAATTGAAACTCGATCCTTTACTTGATATTTTGTTCATTTTGATGTTTGCAAGCACTAGTTTTTCTTGAGGTTTCAATCTGTGTGTGTTTATATGTGTTTGAGTTGTGGAATCCATTTTCCCTTCTCATTTACAACCAGCACTTGATTAATTTCTAAGGGAAGAATCAAATTTGAGAAGAGTTGTGGTGTTTAGGTTATATGTTGGATTACATTGTGAGTTTATTTTCAGTTTGTGGATCTATCCAGTTTGGTGAATCACCTAAGTTTAAATTTTAGTTATTTCACTTTTGATGCAATCTCTCTCCCTTTCCCTTCAAGTTCAATTTAGTTCAGGGGATACAAATGGGGAAGCCAACCCTCAATCCAGAGGTTTATTCTCAGTGAAGCAGTCCCACATCTTGAGATTATTCCCATGTTTCATGGGATTGCTAGGTTTTATACTTAGCCATTACGGGTGCAATCCCTAGTGACAATAGTTTTTGGCATGCCCGGTGGGACTCAAGACTCAATGAGTCTGATTTCCTAGAAAGTTTATTGCAAGTTATTGTTTGGTATGAGTAGTGACAATATTTTGAAGTCATACCTGGTGACTCTAATGGTGTTTTATGTAGATCAATCTGTAAGCTTATGAGTTGGATTCCAACCAGGCAATGTAAGAATCCTTTTGTGTATGCGGAGCTACCATCTGTCAAAAGGAGGTCTAAAGCAGCCCAAGCTAGTGCATCAAAATCTGCAAATCTTACTCCCAATCTAGTTCCTAAGCCTACACACATTCCTACAAGTGCTTCCCCAATCTAGTCAATACATGTACTACTACCCATACAAGCAGCCCCTGCAATTCAAGTTCCCTTAAATCCTCCAATGGCTCAACCCAGATTGCACCCTTTTGTAGCTTTCAATCAAGGTAGTCCTTTAAATTTTCAATAGCATGATGACATACATATATCATCCCTCAAGAGCTTGCCTATGTTTATAGGAGAGAATCAAACCTCAACTATTGAGCATATAAGAGATGTAGCATCCCTTTGTGCCCTGCATAATATAACCCAAGATAATGTTGCTGTGAGATTGTTGGCAGCCTCATTTAAGGGCAAAGCTTTGCAATGGTTTAGAATTTTACCAATTGGTTCTATTGTGGATTGGGATGGGTTGGGTCAAGCCTTGACCAATCAGTTTGAAGACAAATCAGACCATCTTTCATTAGTTGAGCACCTAACTACTATCAAAAGAGCACCTCAAGAATACATGATGGATTTCAATTTCAGATTTCAAATAATGTGGCATAGAATACTAGCTACCATTAGGCCATCAAGCCAACATGCTTTCCTATATTATTTGAGAGCCCTTAATAGTGATATTGCTATTATGATCTAGTCATTGGGTGGGAATAACCTTTCGGTAGCGTATGATCTTGTCATAAGGGCTTAGAATAGTCTAATCCAAGCTGGGAAGATAGCTCCAAGACCCCCAATGCCCATTTTTCCAGAATTACACCCTATCCCAAAATCAATCCCAACTCTAGCATCTATTCCACCTCTACCAGTTCCTACTCAACAAGCTATTGGCACGGTTGCAAGCCAATCTCAGGATTTGGATGATATCAAGAAAGCATTGCATACAGTCTCTAATGGGTTGGTTACTATAAGTAAGAAGCTTGATTCACAACCTTCCCCATAACCTTACCAACCCTACCAGCAACCTCTCCAACAATCTTATCAGCAGCCTTACCAGCTGCCCTATAAGAATCATTACTAGTAGAATAGGCCCCAATACCAACAAGGCCAACAAAATCAAACAAGAAGTTACAACAAAAAAGTGAGCCAGCCTTACAATCCTAACACTCCTAGTACTTCAAGGGAGTTGGTTCCTGTGGCTCAAAAAAACATGGTACAAGATTACCAATGGGGATGCCCATGCAATTAGCAACATGTTCAAGGAATGTTTCCAATGGGTTATGCTCAGGCCCTCATGGTATAGAATAACATGACCATGCCATAAGAGGTGGTTCAAGGACCAAAAATGTAGCAGTGTCCAATTGCCACCACAAGTGAAGTTCAGGCACCTGAGGTAGCATTGGTGAACTTTCAGAAGGAAGACTTTTATGGGGTGAATTTCTCACCAAATGACAACTCAACTTATACTCCTATTGCAGCCAACACAAGATCCAAGAAGAAGGCTTTAGAGGCAAAGCAAATGGCCTCTACCAGTCAACAAGCCCCTATTGTGAATCCACAACCCAAAGCAGTTCAAGCTCTAGTCCTAAACTAGTCTAAAGAGATCAAAGAACTAGTCAAGGAAGCTAGATAGTTTGAATCTACACAAACAGAGGTTGTTGTACCTAAAGGATAGCCTAAAGAAAATTTGGGATCCTTTAATATTGTGGAACAAATGAAGAAGACCTCCATCAGTGTACCATTGATGGACACTTTGGCAATCCCTGGAAAAAAGAAGCTGATATTAAATGAATTAGCTAAGATTTCACCAAGTCAAGGAGTTGTTTTGGAACAACCTAAAGTCCTAGTGGCTGGAACATCTCAAATGGATTAGCAAAAAGAAGAAGTTAGCTCACAGCCCACTGTTGTCTCACAGGTTAAACCTTCTCCTTTCTATGTAACTCTTATTGTTGGGAATCATTTAATTCATAACTATATGATAGATTTGGGGGCAAGTAGTTCTGTAATTTCTAACCAACTGGTAGATCTACTAGAGTTACCTTATGAACCAATAAACAAGCCTATTGTCTAGTTGGATGGGTCATCAGTCAATACCTTGGGAGTCATAAAAGACCTGAGTCTCACTCTTCATGAATGTCATAATTTTTCAATTCCTCAAGATGTCTATGTCATAGGTCTGCCTCCTCATTTTGCTATTTTTCTAAGCAGAGAATTCACTACGAGGATAGGGGGATATCTCTCAGCTAATTGGTCTCACCTATATTTCAAAACTAGATATGGAACCAAGGTCAGAATTAAGTCTAAAGCTTTTGCAAAAACTCATGTTGAACCATACACCCCAAGCCCTATAAATGCTAACTTGATGTATCATGAGCAAGAGCCAAGTGATTCTGAACTTGAAACTAGTGATAGGAAGTTTCTTGATGTGGCACTAGATGAGTGGGCTGAAGAAGATTCAAAAGAAGATGACCCTTTCATAAATATAGATATTTCTAGCATTGGAATGTTCATCATCCATGATGGAGACATTGTGATACTAGAATTGATTAAAAAGGAGGACAAAATCTTTGCCAGTCATGATGATGACTTGTGGAAACTTTTCTTTGATGGGGCTAGAAGCAAGGCAGGTTTAGGTGGAGGTGTTGTCCTGATTTCTCCAGAGGGAAAAAAGTATTATTCTTCCATCCATTTTTCTTTTACCTGTACTAACAATATAGTAGAGTATGAAGCATTAATTCATGGCCTAGAATGGGCTAGACAGAGAGGAATAAAAAATCTAAAGGTGACTAGTGATAGTGAGCTGGTGGTCAATTAGATTCATGGCACTAATCTCACAAAGAGTGACATATTAAAGATGTATAAGCATGGGGTCTGGGACCTGATAGAAGGTTTCTATGCCTTCAATTTAGTTTTTGTTCCAAGAAATTAGAATATGCAAGAAGACAAGTTGGTTGGCATGGGAGAAGAATATGATATTCCAAAGGGTGTCTCAGATCCTGATTCTCAGTATGTGAAGGTTCTGGTAAGACCTTCTATACTAGATAATCAAGTAAGCTGGAAAGTTTTTGAAAATGATGAACAGATTTTAAATTTTCTTATTGAAGAAGTTGAGTTCTCTAGAATGAACCAGAGAAAACATGCTCATCAGTATGATGACCAAATGCTACAGTTGAAGAGCAATAGACTACCTAAAGGATTGGTCATGCTTGAGTCTATATTTAATTCTGATGATCAACTCAGAGGTGACAAGGCTAGTATGACAGTTAAAGAAGAACACTACCATTCTATGGAGGTCCTCAAGAACAAATTTCTCAAGCTGGGAAATGTATGCACTCAGCCTGAAACACAAGCTTTTGTTTCATTATGCCAGGAGTTCAGTGATGTCTTTGCTTGGGAATACTATGACTTAAAGGGATTTGATCCTCATCTAGCCCAACCCACCATTAAACTAGAGCCCCAAGCCAAGCCTGTGAGGTAGAAAGAAAGACCCATCAATCCCAAGTTAGAGGTCCTAATGAAGGAAGAATTGAGAAAAATGATTGAAGCTAATATTATCTTCCCTATTAAGCACACCTCCTGGGTCTCAAATTTAGTGCTAGTTAGGAAGAAGAATGGTGAAATCTAGCTATGCATGGATTTCAGAGACCTTAAGAGGGCTTCACTAAAGGATCATCACCCATTACCATCTATGGAGAAAATTTTACAATATGTTTTAGGATTTGATAGATTTTCTTTGTTAGATGGCTTTTTTGGTTATAACCAAGTCCTAGTTAGAGAAGAGGATCAATACAAGATAGCTTTCACTACTAAATGGGGCACCATGTCATACAGAAGGATGCCATTTGGGTTGTCAAATGCTGGTGCCACATTTGGGAAAGCCATGGAGATGGCTTTTGCTAGCCTAAAGAACAAGTTTGTTCTAGTATATCTGGATGATATAACTATTTTCTCAAAAGACATAGAGGACCACCTGATTCACCTAAGGCATATTTTTGAAAGATGCGGAGAGTTTAGAGTCTCACTGAATCCAAAGAAATGCATTTTTTATTGTTCATGAGGGTAGACTACTAGGATAAATTGTTTCCAAGCAAGGAACAACTATTGACCCTGAGAGGGTGAAGACCATTCTATCTCTTCCCCTGCTAGCTCACAAGAAAGGATTACAGAGTTTTTTTGGAAGGATCAACTTTTTGAGGAGGTTTATCCCAAACGTTGCTGCACTCCTGAAGCCTATGACTCAGATGCTTAAAAAGAATGCAACTTTCCATTGGACCAATGAGGGGAAAAGGTTCTTTGAAGAAGTCAAGGAAGCAATCACATCCGCTCCTACCTTGGTAAGTCCTGACTTCTCTAAAGATTTTTTATTGTATGCTTTTGGAGATAAAGATAGCATTTCTGCAATATTAGTCCAGCACAATGTTGAGAAACAAGAATAGCCAGTAGCTTTCTATAGTCGACGCCTAGATGGCTATGATATAAATTATTTACCAATGGAGAAGCATGTATTGGCCATTGTGAGAAGTCTAAAGAAGTTTAGATACTTTTTGGCTAACAACATAGTGCACCTGATGGTTGCCCATCCTTGCATAAAGGATTTCCTGCTAAATAAAGACTTAAGTCATAAAAGAGTTGGTTGGGTCACCAAGGTTATGGAGTATGATGTTCAGATCAAGGTGAACAATCTTGTTAGGGGGAAAGGACTTTGTGAATAGCTTAATGAGAAAATAACAGATCTAGACCAGCAAGAAGAAGAATTTGTCTTGATGAATTAAGAAGCCAGACAAAGCACAAGCTAGACAATAGAGATGAAGTATTACCTTGCTACTTGCCAGTGCCCTCAAGGCCTTGGGAGGAGTAAAAGAAGGTACTTTAGACTCCAGGCTATTCCTTTTGTTGTTATTGATAACATTCTGTATAGAAGAGATCATGCTAGTGTTTTATTAAGATGTGTTGAAACTAATCAAGTAAGGAAAATACTGGAAGAATTTCATGATGGAGGTTTTGGTGGACACTTTGCTACCAGAACTACTATTATTAAGGTTTTAAGAGCTAGATATTACTAGCCTAGTCTGTATCAAGATGCTTTTGATTGGGTTAGAAGATGCAAGAATTGCTCCTTGTTTGCTAGAAAACAAAAGCTGGCTACCCTTCCCCTTCATCCAGTTGAAGTAGACCAACCTTTCTCAAAGTGGGGACTAGACTTTATTAGACCTATCAACCCACCATCCAGTGCTAGACACAAATGGATACTCACTGCCATAGACTACTTCACCAAGTGGACAGAAGCAGTAGCACTGAAGGAGGCTAATGAGACCTCTGTTTTGAACTTTTATCAAGATATTATATCCAAGTTTGGTACTCCATATTCAATTGTATCAGATAATGCCATGGCTTTCCTGGGAGCTAGAATTTTAGAGTGGGCACTCAAGCATGGAATCTTTTTGAGTACTTCTTCTAACTATTACCCTCAGGGTAATGGCCAAGCAAAATCAACTAATAGGAACTTGCTCAGAATAATCAAAAGAACTATAGAAGGAAACTAGAGAGACTAGCATAGCAAGTTAAAACTATCCTTGTGGGCTGATAGAATAACACCTAAGAGGGCTACTGGTAATTCACCTTACACATTGGTAAATGGAAAGGAGGCCAGGATTCCCCTATCTACTAAAATACCTACCCTAAGTTTGATTAAAGAGATTGATCTCATGCAGGAAGATGCTATGCAGGTCAGGATGGTAGAGCTTATTAAACTTGAAGAAATAAGAAAAATGGCATTTGAAAGCCTGGAGGCTCATCATACCCAGGTCAAGAGAAGTTTTGACAAGAAAACAACACCTAAAGCCTTTAAAGAAGGAGATTTAGTTCCCAAGTGGGATGAAGCAAAGCATAAACCAGGGAAACACACTAAGTTTGATGCTATCTAGACTGGACCATTTATGGTGATTAGATGCAAGGCCCACAATGCTTATCAACTGACTAGCATGGATGGAGAGGAGCTTCCCATTCTAGTGAATGGGATTCACCTTAAGGCTTTCTTCTGAGGTTCTTTCTACCCTATATTTTAGTAGTGCAATAAGTTTTGGCTTTCTATTTTCCCCAAGTGCCTAGCAAAAGTTGTTTGAATTCAGTTTTGTTTTTAGCTTTCAGTTGTTTCAATTCAGTTTGGTTAGAAATAAGCCTAAATAGTTGTTAGGTAGTTAGTTTCAATTTTGTTGGAGAGAAGGAGTTTTGTTTTGGTTGGAGTTTGGTCAGTTGTTAGTGACTCTGTGCCCAATGGATCTTCAAGGTAGCTAGTCAGGATGCTTAGCAGGCAAGCACTCCAAAGAGGTCACCAGAATTTTGTCACATTTTTGCACATTTTGGAAGCTCAATTACTAGATGAGCTACTGTACCCTAGTTTGTGTTATTAGGTGATCTGGATTAATATTTGTGTTCATTTGATTGCAAATACATGAAAAAAGGAAAAGGAAATGAATTGCATCTACATCTACACATACATCTATCTGTAGCATTTGTACTGAGCAGAGAATAAGAAACTAAAAAAGAAAATAGCAACTATCTAGGCTCACATAGGCCATGAGCATAGCCTTTACCAGAAGTGAATAGATGAGTGTAAATATACATAAAAATGTGTTTATATTGGGGTACCAAACATTGCCTGGTTTTGAAGTCCAAAGCCGGTCCTATCCAGAAGCTCCTGAGATCTAGAACCTACAAGAAAGAAGAGGGGACTTGGGTTAGATCCAATGGATCTAAGTAATGGCTAATATTACAATATAGTAAATCCATATACACACTCATCCATGCACCTCTACAAAGGTTGTACTCAAAACTAACTACCAAACTCAATCATCAGGGCACCATGGTTTTCACTAACATGTTTGTTTCATGTGAAGATATAGGGAAGCTGATCAAATAAAGAGTTCCATGAATGATTTGGGTCCTTGATGTGGGTAATGATAGAGTAATCTTATTGTACTCTATATGTTATCCCTTCGAGGGCCAAGAGCACACACAGTGTGTACAAATAGGGAACATTCAGATGATCCAGCATTAGTCAATCTAAAGAGTAACAGAGGGCTACATGGCATCTAGTTTTGAATAGAGCTAATGGCAGAGTACACAAATCTATGAGGAAGATAGGGCACTCTACTGCACAGGTGTTCACATGGCACATACATGCTGAGGGCACACAATCCACATGTTCAGAAAAGGCATGGATCGAATTGACAGAATAGTTACAATGAAATCAGGCTACAACCAGAAGGGAAATATCAGCATGGTGATATTCTAGGCTTGGCAATCAGTGTACATATAGTGAGATTTGCATGATACAAGCAATATGATGATGCCTCACAAAATTGAGGCAATGAATGTCTTCAAATCAAAGAATGTGGAGACATTGCAATACCAGTGTGCTAAAACAAAATGCAATCAGAATGAAACAAATATGTTGCATCATATATATGCCCTCGAATGTAATCAAGGATCTTTCATGATGCCCTAGTCTTGGCATTCTTGGGCTATGTAATAACAGTGGTGTCAACTGAACCATAGTGCCATGCCCTAGTTCTTGGGCTTTTCAAAATAGAGATAACACATTTATGCTAGCGACAATACAACTCAAAATAATGTGCTCTAGCCTTAGCACTATCGGGCTATATACATGATGCAACATATTGTAGCGCCCTACTACATTTAAAATATGATGCCCTAGTTCTTGGGTTGCAACAGAGGAGTCACAAATCAAAATAGAAATAAAATAGTGCCCTCAAAGTATAACATGCAACAGAAAATGGCAAAGCCCACAAGGATATTAAGACTATGTAGAGACGGCAATGTCAGGTCCTCATGTCAATACAAGGAATACAAACAAGGTTCTTGTGCATAAACATCAAGCCTCTCTTTCTTCAATGCCCTAGTTTCAAGAATGAGCTATAAACAATGTAAACACAATAACAAACATGATGCTACTGCAATTACATGCGACAATGATGCATGTCATGCCCTAGTTTTAGTGCTCTCGGGCTGTTGGAAATAAGAAGTAAAAAGGATGTAACAGTGGTGATAATTAGGACACAAAGGAAATCAACACAATGGAGCAGTGAATAACCGTGCCCTAGTATCACAGTGGCCATAAATAATAGTGAATATAATAGCTCAATAATAGTAAAAATAACATTCATGTTAATGATGAGCTTAATAGAAACACAACTCAATATTAAATAAAGAAGATAACAATGCTATGTTAAACCAGTGCCATGATCAATAACAAAGCCTTCGAGATATGCAATGAAATGAAAATGTAATCTTTGAAGTGCCTACCTCATTAGATGTTGCCGAATCAAGATTAGTATGTGTTGTTTCTATTTCCAGAATGGAAAGTTGCCATCAAGGACTACAAAGAGTTTGGTATGTTACCAAGTGCCGAGAATGAAAGCAATGATTGCAGAGTTCCCATTTTCGAATGTAGGGTTTCAATGATAACATATTTCTTTTGTCTCCCCTTTTAGGGTTGAGAAAATATTTAGGCCTCTTTTAATATGTATTTCACGGGCATAGGCTTTATTTCATGTAAAGATATTAATATAATTATCTCTTTTGAGGTAATTATATTAATTATGTTTGATGCCATAGGTTCCCATAGAAGTCATTTTGACTTAGGTGATAAATGTTATTTAAATCATGTATTTTGGCATGGGGGGGGCTATTATTTTTTTAGAATATTCATGTGTCAAGTGGATGTTAAAATATTGTAAACATTTCAAATATGCTTTCCCCTTTCATTTAGGGTTGAGAGTTATTTGTGAATGTATTTAGATCCACATGTTTTAGTGAGTGGGGATAAAGTTTTAATTATGATAATTCATTGCTCCTATTATTGTATGATATTTGACAGGTGGTGTGCTTTTAAACTGCTATCAGAATATCAGTTACACCATGACTTGGCAGGTTATGGGTCTTCCTTTTGACTATCTATTTTAGGGACCCCACTTTTTTTGTCCCCCTAGATTCTCGGGAATAGGGCATTTGAATTTCAGTGTGGTTTGATCATGGTCCTAGTGGCAAAATTTTCTATTCTTGGAGGATAGTGGACTTTATTACAGATTCTACAGATTTTCTATACATGCCTCTCACCTTTGGTGATTGAAGGCTAGTTCTTCTTATGTGTGTGAAAATTGTACCTAATCTGTAAACACAACACTTCAGTAAAACATTAGAGGTTGGCTATAATCAAAATCATGCAAAATTGAAATCTAATTTAACCAAGCAATTTACTACCTTCTAGTAGGTGCGAGATTAATGTTCTCAGATTGTTATCGAGATCAATGACCTAGACGACACCTAAATGAAGGATTTGAATGCAAAAGATGGATATGAAATTGAATGCAATTAATCTATTTTTTTGATATTTTCTATGCAATAATAATGATAAAAACTTGATATGAATCTATGCTAATATGGAAATTGATCTATGAATATGCAAAGTAAGCTAACAATGATATGAAAATGAATCTAAATGAATGTAAAAACCAAATTTGATCTCACAACAATGTTAATTCACAAGAAGCTTTGATCCTCCACATTCCAATTCTTCAAAATAGTTGTGCAATTCGTAGATGACTTTGGCAAAATGAGCTTGCAAAATTATGAGATTTTGTGGATGCAAATTTGAGAGATGAATTATGAAGAGCTAAGCTTTGTTTTTATAGAAATCCAGGACTTTGAAGGTGCATGGGGAAAAAAAAAGCCATAAATCACTCAAATAACTCAGGTTGATTTTTGAGTTATTTTTAAATAAAGGATAATTAGCTCACAAAAATATGCAAAAGCTAAGTTTTAACTCAAAATAGAGTTTAGCTTTAATTGATAATTGATAGTTGTCTGCTTTTATGATTGTGCATGTTTTATTTATGAATTAATTTAATAATAAAGTAATTTATTTCCAACTTAACTGCTTTTAAAAATAAAACAATTGGTTTATGGGTTAATCAATTATTTAATCAAACTTTTATTAAAAACTATATTATTAAATAATGACAACTTGCTTTAATTAATTAAATAAGAATTTAATCAATTATTCATATGATATTAGATTCATTGTCAAAATTAAATAATACAATTAATAATAGATAGAATTAAATTTAATTACACAATTAAGTGGCAAATATTAAATCTAATTAATTAAATATGAAAATATTCAATTAATCAAACTTTAGGATAAATGTGATTTATTGCCAAATAATTATAAAATTAAAGATAATTATGATGATTAAGAATATTACTAGGAATATTTCCCGATGTAGAATTTAAGATAATCAATTATGATTCGATGATGTTTAGATGTGCCTTAGATTAGGACTTTGATGTCGATTTTGTTCGAATTGAAGATGTAGGAGATTAATGAACTTATAGCCCATTTTTGGGGTATTACATTTTGCCCCTCTTTGAATTATTGTGTGAAGTGCAATGGTTCAAAGAAAGTCTGTGTTTGATAGAGATATTAAACTGATTCAAAATTGATAATTGATATGAGACAGAAGCTGATTGATATTGATTTGATATGGAGATAATAGGTCCTGAATGACCAAAGATAATGTTCACTATAACAGCAAATGAACCTATGATTGCGAAAAAGTGTCATAACACCTGATTCCAAACTTTAGGATTGCTAAGAATTGAGTGACCGGTTCTAGACTCGATTGTCTTAGCAGAACTAGAAGGTATCACATCTGAATCCTTCAATTGCCGAAGAACCAAGGAAAGAACACTATGATCCGATGGTTGCAAAAACTAATACAGTTTACAAGATTAGGAGAATACCAGATTGATATGGATCTTGATGAATCTGATATACCCCAAGTGATGATAGATTTGCCCCAAGCGATGAGGACTTTTGATGAATCAATAACTAGACGTGGTTGTTGTCTTGATCACTGATGAAAGATATTGATAGAAATTGATTTACAGACTTTGAATGATGTGCAATACCATGCCCCCTTCGGGATTAAAATTGAAATCTGACAAGAAAAGTCAGCGTTGATAGTTTAGAAGCATGTTAATTGATTTGAGAAGTGGTTAAACACGTCTGGGAATGCATTTTGCATTATTGGAAGGTCCCAAAAGACCAAGTTTGACTAGGTTAAACCATGAGTTGACCATAGTTGACCGAGTTGAAATTTTGATAGTTTGATGTAAGATAATCAGTTAAGTTGAATACTGGATTCCTGCTATAATTGAAGGTTGATTATGCAAGTAGTTAATAATATAAACAATCTCAGATTTTTATTTTGATCCTGAAAAAGGATTTTACTTGTTGTTTCATTGGAGGAACCTTTGTGTAAGATTCATCTCTTGTTAGACTTGAAGATGCGATTTGAAGAATCATTTAAGCATTGAAGTTTGTTTAGCCATTGTGAGATCAGGAAAACATGTTGTTGGGTATCCTAAAATTTTTCAAGGTTTGAAGTCCAATTCCTGGTTTAGGTCTCCATGCGAGTGTTTTTCCTGGACTAGGGTTTGTAAAGTGTCGTGAAAATGGTCTTGACATGTTCAGGAAAACCCTTACCCTAGGTCTTGTCTTCCAAAATGTTTCCATTTCATTTCCAAACTTCATGTGGTCCTCTTGTTTCTTTTTCTTGGTTGCCTTTAAATCACTTAAGTTGCTATTTGCGCATGTGCTTGTTTGCCCCTAGTGTTCGCTGAATCATGAAATGTATTATCAAAGGTCAAAACAATCTGGCAATTCAGCGAATGAGTCATGTTCATGTTCATTAATAATATCAGTCGCCAGTTCTCTAGATCCTCCAGCGGTTATCCCAAACATCCAGCGAATTGGCGAATGCATTAAAGCCAAGCTTTTTGACCCTTTGTTCGCTAAGTCTCCAAGTGTTTCGGCGGTTTCATTTTCCTTTCCGAGAACTAGCGAATGGTGGTTATCTCCAGTTCTCGCAATATTTGGCAGTCTTTTGAAACAATCTGGCGATTCAGCGAATACTCTGTGTTCACTTGTTCTCAGAATCTGGCGGTCAAGGGTCGTTTCAACTAGAGAATTAGCGAATACCGTGGATTGCTTTCAAGATCAACGGCCCTGTTTTAATCTCAAAATACCTATGGGTCCTGCATATTTGATCTGGCGAATGAGCGACTAAATGAAAATAATGCTATCCTCTAAATTTGGCGGTTCTAATGGTTTGCCCAAAAAGATTTCAGCGGAGATAAGTTTTCTCACATTCGCTTATTCTCAGAATAAGTTGGTGACATGCTAAACCATTTAGCGATTCAGCGAAGCCTTTGGTCTCTAGTTCTCTTAATAAAAAGGTAAAGGTTAAAACAATCTGGCGAATAAGAGAATCAATGGATGATAAGTTTTAAGGTCTCAGTCGCTTATTCTCGAAATGAAATCTTCAATGATATAGAGTATTTGGAGAACTAGCGAATGCTCTTTGGTCGCTGATTCTCGGAATTAAATGGTTAAGGGTTTTGATATTCAGAGAACTAGCGAAGCCAGTGGTCACCAGTTCTCCGGTTGATAGCTAGGGTTAGCATTCTATTCAGCGATTAAGAGAAGCCATTAGTCACTGGTTCGCTAAATGGGCTTAGATGGAAAAGGTCATAAAGGGAAAAGAAAAAGGACCGTTGCCACATGGATAAAGTACTTTGTCGATATGGACATAAAACCAGTAAGCCATCAAATCAGCTTCAAGAAGAAAGATTGCATGACGCAAACAGTTTTAAAGTACAGAATCCTGATCATTCCCTCTTCACCTTGTTTTCAAGTAGTTTAATCTATCTGTCAACATCCGGACATGGCGAGCTCAAAATTTGAAATCTGGGGGTACATGAAATTGAATATGGGATCCATTAAGGAGATTTGCATTAATTGTGGTAGTTGCACACCTTGGATTCATATCGATGAATAAGTTGAAGCTCATTGTTTATTTGTTCAAGTTTCAGTTGTTAAGAGTTTCTGTCTGTCCAGAGCATTTTCGAGCATAAAGCATTTGAGATACAGAGAATTCAAGGTGTTTCTGTAGCAAGGATGAGTCAACCTGAGAAGAGTGCAGCATCTTCCAGTAGTGAGGCCAAGTCCAAAACTGGTGAGGACAAGAATAAGCCTAATTTTTCAGATGAATTCCTGAAACTGTTGCCGGGCTCCAGTCAGAACAAGAGGGCTGCTGATGACGTGTTTGAAGATCTTTTGGAATGGTGTAGAGACCCAATCACTCCAGAATTCATAGGTTACACCATTTTCAACTTCTTTTACAGCAATAGAAATAAGCATGTTCCTGTCTGTAATGGTTGGGTGTTAGGATTAGGAAAAATGGTTGTCCCTGACATTTTCCTAGATATTGATTTAATTGTTTCCCTAGCTAGAAGATATGACCCTATTTCAAGGACAATTAGAAAAGAAGACCAATCACCCTTAATTACTCTTGATAGGGGATCCTTTATGAAAGCTTTTGGTCTATACACGTCCTTTTCCACGGAGATTGATTTGAACAAAGAAAAGGCAAGATACAGAAGCAATGTAGGGTCAGTAAAAGACCAGTTGGTTAAGCATATGCCAAAACAGGACAAATACATAGCCCCCCTTCCTGCTAACATGAATGCCCCATACCAGTTCAAATCCCTCCATCATTATATGAGATATACTTGTTATGCATTATGTAGAGTTTTGGGAATGGATGGGAATGCAGAATTTTTACCAGCTGACTTGCTGATGATCATCCTGGATATTCAAAATCCTTTGGTAAACACTGACTATGATTACATTCAGTATGTGATCGATAGGATGCATCAGGGGCTGATGTCTGTCCAAGAAAGTAAAAGTCCTATTGAGTTCATGCATTATTCTCTATTAATGCATTTGATTCTATTTTTCAATATCAACAGTTTTGATGCAAACATGTTCAAACCAAGGTTCACTTTCAAGGATCAGCACAATCCAGTGCAGTTGTGGGTGAGGATATGGAATTCTACCTCTAATGAAGCAGATTTTTGTGTTTTTTAGAATTTTATTGTCTATCCAATTATCAGGATGCTAGGCATTAATGTCACCAGGCTATCTCCTAGAGTCCTCAGGCTTTTAAGACCACTGCAGTATGTGGATAAGTGGGATGGAAATCATAATTGGGGTGATTTCTACTTAGGAGATAATTCCACCATTATCAGAGTTTATGGTTGTCCCCAACCCCCACATTTATTACCAAAGTATGTGCCTCCGAGATTGGCTTGTTTGGAATTTGTTTGGCAACTAATGTGTATAGATAAAGAGCTTCTGGCCCCTCACAGAAAGGGTACATTCACACCTAGGCAATTCAGGGTAGGTGACTTCCTGATAGGAAAGAGGGCTTTTCCTCAAATCAGTGCATGGCTACAACAATTCAAAATGGTTACTGGTGCTTGTAGGCACATAGATCCTGAGGACTTCATCACGACTGCCAGGATGACTTACATCCCAAACATTGGTGTGATCAAGGAGCATGAAGGTTTGGATGAAGAAGATGTGATCAGAAACATCTTAGATGAAGATGAGGTTAAGAGGAGATGGTACAGATTCTTTGATTTAGTGGATTTGTCCAACCAATTGAAAGCATCTCAGATTCCTTTTGAGGGTTTTTTCCCTGATCTTCCTTATTTGAAGAAGATTGATGGGATGATTGAAAAATATGATACGTTGGCAAATCAATTGGAAGGCTTGATTGATCAGAATGAGCCAGAGAAAAAGAAAAGGAAAGATTATTCATCTTCTGATGAGGAAGAATTTACTGATGAATCACAAGAAGAAGATAGTCCTCCACAAGTTGAGAGACCACCAATTGTTGATCTCACTCAAGATCAACCAGAAATGCAGGATATTTCAGAGCCACCATTGAAGAAACAGAGGCTTGAGGAAGGTGAACCTTCAAGGCATGTGAGACAAAGAAGGGAAATTGATAGAGCATCTGCTCTTGTACCAGGTGATAGGCCATATCATCATCAATTGAGGAAAGCAATAAGAGCAGGAAAGAAGATAGCCATTGAGCAAGAAGGCAGAGAAAAGTCCTTATGGTTAGAGAAGGATATCAGAGAGGTTTATCAAGAGGAATTCTTGAGTGATGATCAGTTCATTAAGACTGATGAGTTCAAGAGTTTTCTCATTTGGAACAAGCAGCAAGAAGTAAAGAAAGCTCTGCCTGAAGGTATGGAGCCAAGTGAAGAAACTCTGAGAGCTCTTGCTTCATATGATCCTAGCCTTGATCCTATAACAGTGGATGAAGCCAGAGATTTGGTTAAATCAAGTGGAATGTTGTTAACCCCAGGATGGGATTTGACTTCTGCATTCCTCATTGATCAACTGAGAAAGCAACCAGAGGGTAGCTTATCATATGAAGTTCACATTGGTGACATGATAAGAGGAAGTGGCTATGACCCTAAGTCCCAATCTATTGCAATGTGGTCTATGGCCCCCAAAACCCAAAAGCCATCCCTATTGAGTATAGAGGATAAGATGGAGGGGAATAAAATTATATGGACTATACAACATACAACAGACCTTGAAGTCTCCAAGGCAGTAACTCATTGGGCTAATCTGAATGAAGCCAAGACAGCTCAGCTATCAGAAAGATATGCCAAATTGTTTGAAAGTTCAAGCATGGTAGCCAAGGATAGAGATTTGAAAATGATGAGGATCAAATAGTTGGAAGATGAGCTGGCAGAGATAAAGGTCAAACTTGAGGAAGCCTCAAAAATAATTCCTCCTCCTCCTTTGCAAGTTGAGGTACCTGTTCAGATAAACTTGGAAGCACTTGAGGGACCTGTTGAAGACTTGGAAAAGGTGAAATTGTATGCATCCCTAGACACTATAGCCAAAATAGTGCAGTACAGGCAGGACAAAATAAAGGACAGGATGGATGCAGTTCATAAATCAGTCAGCCTATTGCATCAGACCAATCAAAAGGTGAATGACTATTTAGCCACCTTGGAGCCACTCTATAGTATTTGGTCTGGGAGGAATTTATTGTTTGATAAGCTTGACAGTTTACAAGAACACAGGCCTGATATCCCAAAAGTAGTAACTGATGTGTTTGAAAGGATTGGCCTAATAAGTGCAGCATCAAATCTTTTTAAAGGAAAGTCAAACCAAATAAAGGCTAAGTTAGCCATGTTTGATAAAGATTACAGCAAGTATTTGCCCCCGGTATATGATGACAATGGAAATGTGGTTAAGCTGGAAGATTGGAAGTTGTCAATGGGTCAGTTGGTCATCAATCAAGATGCCTTCCTAAAAGATAATAAGGCTTTGGACGTGCAAGGAACTAACAATATAATTGATAGTTTATTCAAAGTTGAAAGTGACTGTATCAAGTTTATATCAGAAGTTAAAAATGTGACTGATTCTACATGGGAACGGCAAGTCAACTTGTTACAGGAGCTGCAGAGTTACGATTGGCCATCTGATGATGATGTGGCAGCTTGGGAAAAGTTAATCACAAAGAAGAAGAAGAAACCGGTTATCCAGCTGACAGAGGAGGAAGAAGAATAGATCGCACTTGGCACCTGATCCAGAATTTGAGGGAGAGCATGTTCAAACAGAGAATGATGTAAATTATCCTGTAATGGCGGTCATCATTCATATGACAAACTTGGTAACTGCTCTGAAAATATCTACAAACAAAGGTGCCAGCTGCGGAAGTTGTTCAGAACTGAAAAATACGCCTTGCTGTCTTTATTAAATATCTTTCTATTTGTATTTTCTTTTGTTTTCTAGCATAAATTTCTATCAGCCATCCGAAGCTTGTTGCATTCTTTCGAGGATTCCAGGATGGTTGATTAGTATAAATAGTCAGTTCCTATTGATGATCGAGGTTGGAAAATATTTTGTAAAGGAGAGGTCTGAAATATAGAACCTAATTTTCTGTGAAATCAAGGAAGATTGTACTAATGCATTTTATCAATTAATACAAATACACTGGAGTTCTGTTGCTATCATTTGATTGTCTTTACATGTGGAGTGTTTTAGTTTCTTTATGCATTTAAATTGTAAGACAGTTTAAATACATCTTTCACAAGGTGAATGTAGGGGTTGAGCTTAAGTATCTTTCAAGGAAAGAGTAAAATCTTAGGGGAGGTCTCTGGGAATTGAATATCTATATGTGAATTTGATGACAGGTGTAGGAATGGAAACAATGATATGTTAGGCATGTTATTTGAGTTTCATTGTATTCGCTTTAATAGATATATGTGAAGGTAGAGTTCGACTCTGATGCCCAGCGGATAAGGGACTGGTTTTAGATCCACTTACATTGGTTTACCATCCAATATATAATTGATTGAAATTTTACTTTATATGCATAATTTCCAGACTTGAGTCATATTATGACAAGTTCATAAATATGTATTTCAGTGCTTTGAAGAAGCAATAAATGAGGTTAACCCTTCCCTGAGTTTAACTCTAAAAGGAAGAAGGATGAATATCCTTAAGCCATTGTATCGTGTTGCTGTTTTTGTAATCTATATCATGATGTTGTGTATCAGGATGATTTGGGTTATACTCGGAGTTTTAGCAACTTATTGAGTTGGATTTTGAAGGCAGTAACAGAGCAGTGAAGGAGCAAGTTCTCAATTCAGAGCTCAGCTGAACGTTGAATTGACAGAGGTACACCCGCCTGAGTATATATTACTCAAAGTGAAGAAGGTTTTAACCTTCATCCCTTAGTAGTTTGTAACTTGCTAGGTTACAACCATTGGGATTATTTGAGTAATTGATTAATCTGCAGGTTCAAACACTAACACATGCAAAATGCAAAGAGACATGCAAAATGAAATGCAACCTAAGACCTAGGACCTAGTCACTGATCATATGTCGATTTGTTATCATCATTGAACTTTTAGGTAACCGGATAAAACAATACAATGCCCACTAGCTATGAAACCATAGACATATGAATATCGATTTGTATGTGCAAGAATCAATACAACACCCACTGGTCAACAACCATGGATATATGAATATTGATTTTATTTTTGGAATGTCGGATTAGATATAAGTACCAAGGCACAAACGCCAAGATGACCTGAATATCATGTCCATTTTGATATAGCAATTTGTATAAGCATCAAAACATAAATGTCATGATGACCTGAATACGCCTTGCATTCAAACACATCAAACAGTCAAAAGATCATTCTAAATCCAATGTGAATTACCCATAGTGACCCTTTATCATTCACATCCTTAGGTAAGATTGCATTTCACAATAGGAGAAAGAACTCACACAAAAAGACAATAGTTAGATCAAACTTCCTTGAATTTTCTAGGTATCAATGGTCAAGGTACACATGGCCATCCAATTCGAGATAGAGGCTCTTACAGTCAGAAACCATTTCAATCCGGAATTTTCAAAGTTATTAGATTTTCACATACAAGCAGAAGACAAAGAAAAGATTATGCCCCTAGTCATCACTCTCTAAATCCTATAAAGGACATCATTGAAGAGCTCGAAGGGACACAATATGCAAAAATCTCAATGTGAATTAGTAAGCATACAAGGAGATAAAAAGCATGAAGCACAGATCATTTTTAGTTTGTTGTTTGATGTTGATTGCGTTGTTGTAGATGCAAAATCCTTTCTGGAGACAAGACCGACTGACTCACTCACATGAAGCTTCAAAGGACTCTAATTGGATATGATACGTCTTAGATACATGAGAGACCATAGGATATGACATTGATTGCCCCCAAGTGTGAACATTCATAAGATACAGATGCTTGAGTAGATTGGTGGACAAACTGACTTATTGAAAACTGGAAATGCAAAAACAAATCGAGAGATATGTACAAACTAAAGCAAGACTAAAAGCTGGGAAAGACCAAGATTGCACTAATAGATGGAGCATTTTGAAACAAGTGGTGCCCGTTTGCTAGGTTTCCACCATCTTGGCAGAGATTCTATTTTTGCTACCAAGGCACCTGTTTCTAAGTTTTCACCAAGGCACTTTTTTTTTCTTTTCATTTTTTTGTATTTTTGATTTTTTCAATTTTTTTTTATATTTTTGATATTTTTTTATTTTTTTGTGAATCATCAAGGTGCCTATTTCTAGGTTTTCACCAAGATGTTCATTTTTTCAGGACTTTTCCAATTTTTAAGATTTTTTCAAGATATTTTACCATAGACTGAATGCCTTAGGCATAGAATTTTTTCAGATGGAGAACATTGATTGGTTCTCAAAGCTATTCTCCTTCAGTCATTGAGAGTTGATAAGCACTAGAGTCAAAAGTAGTGGTGATGAAAAAGTGACCCAACCAGTTGGGTTCAAACTTCCCCTTGCGTTCTCGATGGGATTGATTTTTAGGATTTTCTCTCAAGACTAGATCGCCAACCTAAAATTCTCTGTGTTTGACTTTCTTGTTGTAGCCTCTAGACATTCTCTTCTGATATACGCTAAGATGATCATACACTGCTTGTCTATGCTCATCTAGTAGTTCTAGTTCTTATAACCTAGACACTCTGTAGTCATCATCAGTTACTAGACCATGCATTCTAATTCAGAGTGATGGGATTTCAACCTCAATAGGTAGTACCGCTTCAGACCCATAAACTAAAGCGAAAGGTGTAGCCCCTGTAGGTGTTCTGATACTTGTTCTGTAGGCCCATAGAGCTGGATTAATCATGAGATGCCAGTCTCTGCTACTTTTGTTTACTATTTTGATACTGATTCTGATACTGGTTCTGATATAGGTTCTGATACTTGTTCTGATACTTGTTCTAATACTCATTCTGATACTTGTTCTGATACTTGGTATATTTGATAGCATCTTTTTCCATTTACAAACTCCCAAACAAGATAATATCATGCAGTCCCAATGTCTAGCAAGGTGGAGAACAAGAGGGATTGACAAGCTGGTGGAAGAGATGGAAGACAAGAGAATAAAGGATAATGAAAGGAAGAAATCCTCAAGGGAAAACTCCTCAAGAATACCCAAGCTAGGGAAAAATTGTCATGTAAAGTGCATTTGGACAAGCAATGAAAGGCTAGCATAGGATAAGTCACAAAATCATAATGCAAGAGCAGGAAAGGATGCAATCCAAAGGAGTAGACATGTCAAGAGGCTTCATAGAACTGTGTTTTACTCTCTTTTTTATTTTTTTATTAGATCAAGACCAAAGGGGAAAATGATAACGAAAGGCTAGAATGAATGGAGGAAAATAGACATGAAGGCTAAGCAGGAAGGGAATAAAAGAAAGATCATCATAAGATAGCTCACAAAATAGCCAAATGTCTATGTATAGATCAACATTGTCAAGATCAAAGAGAGATGATGGAATGGATGAAATATGTAGAAGAACTACACATGATGCCTGATTTCCAGGTTTTCATCATGGTACTTATCCAAGGCACCACAAGAGAGTGGTTTTCACCATAGGATGAATTTATTTCTCTTTACTTTTGCTACCAAGGCACTTGTTTCCAAGTTTTCACCAAGGCACATTTTCAATTTTATTTTATTTTTCATTTCTTTTTGAATTTTTGGAAGAAGGAAAGCTTTTTAGATAGTGCTCCTTGAAAGGATAAACCATGATATGCCAAGGAATCAAAATGATATGCTCAAAGAGGCTGATAGGGAAAGGGAGATGGAAGAGAAAAATGGAGGATACGGTTTTATGTAAAGCGAGTGAGGTTGGAAGATAGAAGGAATAGGCAAATGAGGAAAAATGATAGAAGGTAGAAGGATAATGCATGGAAGGATTGTGAAAGGGTAGATGGAAAGGAAGGCAAGCTCAACATCAACACATACCTTGAAGGGTGGTGAGAGGGTAAAGGAAACATGAATGAAGGAATACGTGAAAGAATATGGTGAATGGATAGCACAGGTTGTGGTTTAGGCACATAGAATGAAAGAATGCTTTTGGAAGAAGATGAAGTGGAAGCCTTTGGAAGCTTGAATGTCAACTTTACTTTTTACTCAACACTAGACTCTTTCAAGAGAGACTTTGGAATCCATATACTTGTAGGCTTTTTGTTTCCTTTTGATGATCTAGGGAGAATATCTTTAATGATAGATTTTGGAACCCATACTTGTCTTGTAGTTTTTTTCTTAGATATCTCTTTTGACTTTATGCCTCCATGTCGATTAGAGGAGACATAGTGATATTCTTTTTTTGATGGATTCTTGTATTGCTTCTTTTTATTGTATTGACCATTCAAGTTACTTCCAAAAGACTTGGGACTTGTGGAAGAAGAAGGATATGACTGGTGTAGATGGGTGGGTGGATGAAAAGGATTCAAGGGTATGCATCTATGTTGATCTTGAGGAAAGATAGGAGATGGAGGGATGTAAGGACCCAAGATGGATGGAAAATTAGGAGAGTTAGGAGGGGAAAGTGAAGGGACATAAGGATCCAAGATGGAAGGTAGATGTGAAGCCCTTAGTAGTGGTGGAAGAGTTCCAAGGATGGAAGTGCAAGACGCAAAAGGATAATCAATAAGTTCATCAACATCTATATGACAACCAAGGGTATCAGCATCTTTAGAGTGAGCATTAGAATTTTCAATAGAATCATGGACATCTTGAATATGAGCACCTTCTTTGATAGGATTTTTCAAAGCTTGCAAAGACTTAGGAAGAGTAGAAAGTGGAAACGAACATGGAGTGGTAGAATAAGAAGATGAAAGACTTTGATCTGGACAAGGATCTTTGGATATCTCAAGTGCATACTTTTTTTCTTGATTTTCAATAGGCTTAACATTGGAAGTAACAACACTATTTTTACCAACCTTAATGGAAGTATCATCTTTGGAAAGCTCAAGTATAGTAAGGTCATTTTGATTGTCAATAAGCTCAACAGTGTAAGTAGTAGCCTGATCTTGCTTAGGAGAAGACTTAAGACATGGTGGAATGCATGAAAAAAGGTGTGCAAGATCAAAAGAACCCTAAAGTGGATAAGAGACATCATGAAAAGGAGTGGACGACATGGAGGGTTCTTGATCTTGATCTTTCTTTATGTTCTTTTCTTTATCATTTTCAGAGTCCTTTTGACATGGAGCCACTTCTAAGGACAAGGAAGCATGTTGGGATTGTATGGATGACTTTGGAATAGATGGTGGAGGACTAGCTGAAGTAGGGATTATAGCATATGAAGGCTTAGGCTCTTTATGTTTATCATTATTGAAAGTATTTGCAGCCAAGTGAAGGTTAGCTTGAGTTTCTTTAAGAGGTAGCCCTGGAAGATAACTATAGGGAACCACATGAAAAGTATCAGGGCTTGTGTCAGATGAAGGTTCTGTGAAAGATTTGAAAGACTCGGAAGCTTTAGGAAATGTATGGATATTGGAGGAAGTAGGGGATGGAAGGGAACCATCACAAGACAAAGGTCCAACATTAACATGATCTTTCTTGAGAAGATAATCTTTATTTTCAAGAGGAGAGTCCTTAGGAGAAGGATTCTTATAATATTGATGCTTCAGGCTAGCACGATGCATTTTATAGTCCTCAGTAGTAGTAGATGGATCATAATCAAGGTATTGTCCACAAAATTCATCAAAGTCTCTTTCAAAATCAGAATCATATGGATCACCATCACGATCTATCCAATGTGACGGCCCATTTGTAGTAAGTAGGAACACATGACGAGGAGGAATCTTACAAACAAAGGTGTCATAGGTATCATTACATTGTCTGTCATCATAGTCATCATAGTCTCCAAAGCTGGATGTGTCACTCTCCATGGAAGAGGTATCATAAGGGTTATCACATTGCTCAAATTTTGTCCGGGGCCATGGTGACATGTACAAGTCTTTATCAAATGGAAAAGGACATAGAGCTTCCATGGAGAACTCTTTAGGTTCCTTTTCTTTCTTAAGATTGTTAAGTTCAACTTGCATAGCTTGTAGCTGCTTCATCATAGCTATGATTAGAATGTCTTCCTCATGTGTACTAATTATTTGAGACATGTGTACTGATTTTCAATAGCTACTGCTCTATTCTTGACACAGTGATTTGTATGACAGATTCTAGAAATATGCTGAAAAGGCTAAGTATTTGGCAATTTTGACAATTCTTTAAAAATTGCTCAAACGACACTCTGCAGACTCATACAACAGTGGGTAGGCTATGAAACGACAGTTACAAAACTCGTACAATAGTTGGGTAGCAATGAAATGATAGTTGAAAATCTCATACAATAGTTGCAAGATTTTGACTTTGAGAATTTGCTGGCATGGAAACTCGTATGACATTGGGTATTCAATCATATGACAGATGGGTTGTAATGAAATGACACTTGGAAAAACTTGTATGAATTTTGACTTCCTGAAATGATTTTTGACTCCAGAAAGGATTTTACGCCAGTTTTTGCAAAATTTTGAGTTTGCAGATTCAGATTGTTTGCAAATTTCAATGTCCAGATTTGAGGATTGTAATAGATTTGTTCATTTTCAGTAACTAGATAGATAAACAAGCATGCAAGATAGCAAGCAAGTGATTTCAAGCATGTTTGAAAATAATGAACAAGGGCAAAAGCAACCTTGTGCATGAATAATCAAGTGACTTATTTGTTCTAATCCTCAGAAGCGCTAATTGTGTATGTTCCAAAAATGTTTTGCAATAACGCACATATACCCTATAAAATAAAAATTTGGCCTCGCTAGGGTTTTTAGTAATGTTTTGACTCCGCAATTTTTATGATCCAAAGGGGTGAACTCCAATCCTGATGCACCAAGGTTTTGACACAGTCTGATAACTTAATCTTCAGGAGCTGCTAGGGAGATCTGACAACCCAACAATGAACCATACCCATGGAGATTTCTTCCACAAAGATATTTATATAGCGGCTGTCACTACCATGGCAAAAATGGCTATTACCGCTTGAGGTTCTGTCAATGTAGTTTTCCTTGTGAAGGGATTGTCCGCTATGGTTAACCCTCTCTAAAGATGACTCACAATAGTATACCACAAGGGGACTTGGCTCTAGATCCAAGGTTTTTGACACCTTTTCACTTTTAACCCAAACAAAGCAAGTAGATTAATCCGAAACACTAAGACAAAGTTTTGCTTCACCAAGGTCTATGATGCCAACTCCATGTGATCTATCAACCTCTCTGGGGAGAGAATGTATCAATCAATAAGAGAAGGTGCACTAACCAATTTTGATTCACCAAAGTTCATGATGTCAACCCCACGTGATCTATCAACCTCTTCTGGGAGAGAATGTATCGATCAATAAGAGAAAGTGCACTAACCAATTTTGATTCACTAAAGCTCATGATGTCAACCCCACGTGATCTATCAACCTCTCCTGGGAGAGAATGTATTGATCAATAAGAGAAGACACACTAACCAAGTTGAATGTGAAACACACTAAGTATCCTCCCTACCTACAAGGATTCTATTGTCAAGAAAGATTTTGCTAGGAATCCAATCTCTCAAGAATCATGAATAGTGTTCATAGGGCCTAATTACTATGTGAGCATAGATATATTCCTGAAAGAAAATCTACCAAAAGTACCCAAAAAGTAGAAAGAGGAACACTTAACGCTTAAAGTGAATATGAGATGAGTCCACAAGGTGGAACACTTAACACCTCACACAAGCTGAAAATGAGTCCCCAACTTAGAAAATAAGTGAGTTCCTAAAAGCACAAAAGGGTTGCCAAGTGGAACACTTAATGCTTTTGTCCTGTTGACCCCTCCCCTTTATGGCACTAAGATTGCAACCACGGGGTGAAAATGAGGGGCCGGCAGATTAGCGACTCCAATAACCCAAGATAGCAATCAAGATCAATCACAAGTATTTAAGACTACTTAATGAATCCTTAAGGGGTCACAACCTAGTATCAATTATGCAAGTGTGTAAAACAAAAGCATGAAAAGAATCACCCAAGCTAGACACACAAGAGATTTATTTTAAGTCCCAAATCAAAATGTCATTAGATGAAGGAGAATACCTAGGATCCTTGCAATGCCCTTAGTAGATTTTACCTAATTTTTAGTAATTTTTGTTGAGCTTTACTATGCAAGCAAGCTATGAACTCTCCAACAAGCCAACAAGCAAACAAGATATGTAAGGTATATTCAACTTATGAAAACCCTAGGGTTAGATCTAAAAATCAATTGTTAGGAGAAATAATAACCAAAAATTAATCCAAATGACAACTCATATCATACATTGAATCATATGAAAAATAAGTGCATACCCATCACAAAATTTTAATTTTTTTGCACTGCATTTGACCTAGTCAACAAGATCTGATTTTTTTTATATGATTTTGGCCCCAAAAATAGAAATTTGGAATAGAGACCCCTACTAAAAAATAGAGAGCTTTCCAAAAATGCAAAAATTTTAGAAAAATCTCTTCATTTGTGCCCTAGAGTCCCATTTTATCAAAACAGACCAGTTTAAGTAAATTGACTATTTGAGCTATGATATCATGTCCAAATTTAAAACACAAAGAATGGACCCCCTATATAATTTAAAGAGCTTTTCAAAAATATAATTTTTTTTGAAAAATATGCTGATTTACGTCAGATATTAATTTTTTCCATAATTTCAAAAAAAAATTATTAAAAATTCAAAACATCTCACAAAAATTCTAAATTTTTTACTGTACCTTTCTTGATACGTCACCAACCTGCAAAAAAAATTTTAGACTAAAACTTTAAGCCATTTGGGAGATAAAATTAAATTTTTGAAACTTTGGGGTTTTAGCTCCCAAAAAAAAATGAAAACTAGCATGTAAAGGTGGGTTGCCCCATGGTGGGTGCTAGAAATATGTGTGTGAAAATTGTACCTAATCTATAAACACAACACTTCAGTAAAACATTAGAGGTTAGCTATAATCAAAATCGTGTAAAATTGAAATCTAATTTAACCAAGCGATTTACTGCCTTCTAGTAGGTGCGAGATTAATGTTCTCAGATTGTTATCGAGATTAGTGACCTAGACGACACCTAAATGAAGGATTTGAATGCAAAAGATGGATATGAAATTGAATGCAATTAATCTATTTTTTTTATATTTTCTATGCAATAATAATGATAAAAACTTGATATGAATCTATGCTAATATGGAAATTGATCTATGAATATGCAAAGTAAGCTAACAATGATATGAAAATGAATCTAAATGAATGCAAAAACCAAATTTGATCTCACAACAATGTTAATTTGCAAGAAGCTTTGATCTTCCAAATTCCAATTATTCAAAATAGTTGTGCAATTCGTAGATGACTTTGGCAAAATAAGCTTGCAAAATTATGAGATTCTGTGGATGTAAATTTGAGAGATGAATTGTGAAGAGCTGAGCCTTGTTTTTATAGAAATCCAAGGCTTTGAAGGTGCATGAGAAAAAAAAAAAAGCCATAAATCACTCAAATAACTCAGGTTGATTTTTGAGTTATTTTTAAATAAAGGATAATTAACTCACAAAAATATGCAAAAGCTAAGTTTTAACTCAAAATAGAGTTTAGCTTTAATTGATAATTGATAGTTGTCTACTTTTATGATTGTGCGTGTTTTATTTATGAATTAATTTAATAATAAAGTGATTTATTTTCAACTTAACTGCTTTTAAAAATAAAACAATTGATTTATGGGTTAATCAATTATTTAATCAAAATTTTATTAAAAACTATATTATTAAATAATGACAACTTGCTTTAATTAATTAAATAAGAATTTAATCAATTATTCATATGATATTAGATTTATTGTCAAAATTAAATAATACAATTATTAATAGATAGAATTAAATTTAACTACACAATTAAGTGGCAAATATTAAATCTAATTAATTAAATATGAAAATATTCAATTAATCAAACTTTAGGATAAATGTGATTTATTGCCAAATAATTATAAAATTAAAGATAATTATGATGATTAAAAATATTACTAGGAATATTCCCCGATGCAGAATTTAAGATAACCAATTATGATTCGATGATGTTTAGATGTGCCTTAGATTAGGACTTTGATGTCGATTTCATTCGAATTGAAGATGTAAGAGATTAATGAACTTATAGCCCATTTTTGGGGTATTACACTTCTTTCCCTCATTCTCACGAGGTAAATGTTGTAGCACTTGGAGAAGCAATCTAATACTTTGACTCCTTTTATTCAAGTTAATAGCAATTTTCCTTCTTTTCTATAGCTTTGTGAGTTGATTTGATGAAGTTGATGTCATGTACTGTGATTGAAACTTGATCCTTTACTTGATATTTTGTTCATTTTGATGTTTGCAAGAATTGGTTTTTCTTGAGGTTTCAATCTGTGTGTGTTTATATGTGTTTGAGTTCTGGAATCCATTTCCCCTTCTCATTTACAACTAGTACCTAATTAATTTCTAAGGGAAGAATCAGATTTGAGAAGAGTTGTGGTGTTTAGGTTATATGCTAGATTATATTGTGAGTTTATTTTCAGTTTGTGGATCTATCCAGTTTGGTGAATCACCTATGTTTAAATTTCAGTTATTTCACTTTTTATGCAATCTCTCTTCCTTTCCCTTCAAGTTCAATTTAGTTCAGGTGATACAAATGGGGAAGTCGGCCCTCAATCTGAAGGTTTATTCTCAGTGAGACAGTCCCACATCCTGAGAGTATTCCCATGTTTCACGGGATTGCTAGGTTTTATACTTAGCCATCACTGGTTCAATCCCTAGTGACAACAATTATTTTTGTAGGACAATCATATGATATAACCCAATGTTTTTGAAGGACAAAGGTGAGAAAATGTAGGATTCAAGATGGGAATAGATTTCATTTTTATTTCATTGGGGATGATGAGAGCTAGGAGCCAGCAAAGGAAGTTCTTAGGGAAGTGAGTTTGTGCCAAACCTTGATGTCTTAGACTGAATAGGAGTAGAGAGAGTTGTGACTCTTTGGAGGGGAACTAAGATAGTACCTTAAAGGCTAGGTGATTAGCCTTCTAGAATCTAGGAGGGCCTAGGAAAAGTTTATGAGCAAGGTCTGTGTTATATCAAATACTGATGATAGGCTTGATGAACTTGAAGCTCTTATGGCCAAAAGGTTACCTAAAGGTAAAGGAAGGTATAGAGGCAAGTTACCTTTAGCATGCTTTAATTGTAAAGAAGTTGGCCACATTACTACTAGATGTCCACGTAAGAAAGATGATGAAAGAACCAAAGACTGATCTAAAGGAAGTTATGGGAGAAGAAGCAACAGGAGCTACCGATACAACAACAAAGACAACCAAGACAGTAATGACAAAGGAAAAAAGGTATGTTACATAGCTAAAGATAATGAAACTAAATCTGATTTTGATGATGAGGTAGAAGTAGTATTTGTATCTATGAAAGATGACTCAGAAGAAGAAGAAAAACATGAAGAAACAACACTGATCTCTATAGTCAATAGAAATGATACATGGATCATAGATAGTGGCTGTACACATCACATGACTGGTGGTGAGGAGAAATTTGATCAACTTGAAGAGTACAATGGAGGATCTGTGAGAATGGGTAATGATGCACTCTGTATGGTAAGAGGTAAAGGTTCACTAATGATTAATGATAGAATAAGATGTGACAATGCATATTGGGTAAAAAGGACTGAACTATAATTTGCTAAGTGTGGCACAGCTGAAAAATTCAGGCCACCAACTTGCTTTTGAGAGAAAAAAGGTAAAGATCTATGATGATGGAGGAAGACTTATCAGAACTAGTACACAATCGGGAGGTAATCTATTTTATCTTGATATTGATCAGTCTTCTTGTTTGATAATGAGAGATGAAGATGCTTGGTTGTGGCATAAGAGGCTATGCCATGTGAACTTTGATAACATGATTAAGATCAGTAAAAGAAAGAGAGTTAGAGGTCTACCTAACTTGTCAAAGCTAGAACATGTTATGTGTCATGAATGTCAGAAAGGTAAGATGACTAAGTCTAGTTTTAAAAGCAAAGACTACTCAACAAAGAATATACTTGAGCTGGTTCATACCAACCTATGTCGTCCTATGAGAACCCAGAGTTATTATGATGATAGATACTTTATTCTTTTTCTTGATGACTATACTAGATTGATGACTGTCATGTTCTTAAAAGAAAAATGTGAGGCATTCAAGATGTTTAAGTGGTATAAGGTAAAAGTAGAAAAAAAAACTGGTAAAGAACTAAAATTCTTAAGATCTGATAGAGGAGGTGAATTTATCTCTGAAGAATTTACTAATTTTTGTAATGAGCATGGTATTAAAAGATAGGTCTCAGCACCGAGGACACCTCAACATGTTCTTAAAAGAAAAATGTGAGGCATTCAAGATGTTTAAGTGGTATAAGGTAAAAGTAGAAAAAGAAACTAGTAAAGAACTAAAATTCTTAAGATCTGATAGAGGAGGTGAATTTATCTCTGATGAATTTACTAATTTTTGTAATGAGCATGGTATTAAAAGATAGGTCTTAGCACCGAGGACACCTCAACAAAATGACATTGGTGAAAGAAGGAATAGGTCAATAGTTGACTGTGCTAGAACACTAATGTTACAAAAGAATGTTGCACAAGCATACTAGAGGGAAGCTGTCAGTATAGCTGTTTATGTTGTTAACCGAGTTCAACTGAAGAAAGACACCAACAAGACACCCTATGAGTTGTGGTTTAGACACAAACCTACAGTAAGTTATTTTAAGATTTTTGGAAGTAAATGTTTTTATTCTAAAGGATGAAAGAAATCGTAAATTTGACTCAAAAGGTGATGAAGGGATATTCTTAGGATATTCTACTAAAAGCAAAGCATATAAGTGTTTGAACAAGGTTACAAATAAAATGATTTAGAGTCCTAATGTTTGGGTAGATAAGTTTGATGACAAAAATGCAAAGGAAAGAAGAAAGGAACCAGAAGACTATGGTAAATTCACTTGCATTGAAAAACCTGAGTATTTACCGACACAACAGATAGTGGTAACCAGTCAATAGGAAAACCCTACTCATGAACAGGAAGGACAAACCAAAGAGCATGATGGAGCTAGCGAGAAAACAAATGAACCTGCCTAGGATGAACAAGAAAGAAGAGACCATGTACTGGCAAGATTTGTTAAAAGACATCATCCTGAGACACAAGTTATTAGAGACAGACAAGCTGGCATGATGAAAAGGAGGAAAGCAAGACAAGGTACATGTCTAGTTTGTGAATATGAGCCTAAAAATGTGAAAATCGCATTAGAGAATGAGGAATGGATTATTGCAATGAATGAAGAGATAGAACAAATAGAAAAGAACAAAACTTGGAGTTTAGTACCCCAACCAAAAGATAAGAATGTTATTGGTACTAAATGGATTTTCAAAAACAAACTAAATGAGAATGGAGAGGTGACAATAAATAAAGCTAGATTGGTATGCAAGGGATATGCACAAGAAGAAGGCATTGACTATGGTGAGACATTTGCACCAGTTGCTAGACTAGAAGGAGTGAGAATGCTACTTGCATACACTGCACACAAGAAATTCAAGGTTTATCAAATGGATGTGAAGTCAGCATTTTAGAATGGAATATTTGAAGAAGAGGTCTACACAGAACAATCAAAAGGATTTGTTGATCCTAACAATAAAGACATGGTATGTAGACTACATAAAGCTTTATATGGTTTGAAGCAAGCATTGAGAGCCTAGTATGAAAGGCTGCATACTTAGTTGTTAAGTATTGGATTTCTAAGAACTAGTGAGAACATCAATTTGTAGATGAAAGGTGATACTACTGATACTATTATGATTGCTGAAATATTTGTGGATGATATTATTTTTGGAGGTCAAGATCACATATGTAAAGCCTTTGCTATTGAGATGAGAAAAGATTTTGAAATGTCTATGTTAGGAGAGATTAAGTTCTTTCTAGGACTACAAGTGATTTAGCAGAGTGATGGGATATTCATCACACAATCTAAATACATAAAGGAAGTCTTGAAGACATTTGGCATGGAAGATGCTAAACCTATGGGAACACCAATGGCTGCTAGTTGTAAACTAACTAAGGAAGATGAAACTACAAAGGTAAACCAAATACTGTACCGATCTATGATTGGTAAGCTAATGTATGTAGTTCACAGTAGACCAGATATAGCACATGTTTTGGGAAATGTTGTTATATTTTATGCTAACCCTAGAGAATCACACATGGTTGCTACTAAAAGGATCTTAAGATACCTAAAAAAGATTGAAGGTTATGGATTATGGTATCCTAAGGAAGGAAAATTAGAACTAAAAGTTTATACTGACGCTGATTGGGTTGGAAATGTGGATGATAGGAAAAGCACCATCGGAGGAGCATTTTTCTTTGGTGAAAGACTTGTTACATGGATAAGTAAGAAACAAGCTTGCATTTCTCAGTCAAAAGCTGAAGTAGAGTATGTGGTTTCTGCTACAAATTGTTCAAACATTACATATATTAAGCAAGTACTGGAAGGAATGAATGAGGTAATCATTGAGCTGGTGATTATATATTGTGATAATACAAGTGCCATTAATATTTCAAACAATCCAGTGATGCACTCTAAGACAAAGCATATATCTATTAAGTATCACTACTTAAGAGAATAAGTAAAGGAGAAGCAAGTGAAGTTAGAATTTGTTACATCTAAAGAACAAATTAAAGACATATTTACAAAGCCTCTATCGAAGGACACATTTGAATACTTGAGGACAGGACTAGGGGTCCATCCCCTATCTACCGATCACTAAGGTGATCTGGATGTTGTATCGGCCTAATCTTATTAGAAGATCATTCATGTTGATGCATCATAGTTCACACCTTGGATCATGTCTAAGGCTATGAAGAGTTTTGGAAAACTGGAACAAATTGGCATATCAGTATACAGAGATACAGAGACTGCACCAGACAATAGAGAGTTATTTGGCTAATACAGAGTTGTTTGTTTATTTGTTTCTTTTGGAATTGTTGTCGAAGGGAGAGATAAAAAATATGAAACACATGGAACCGATGAAAACAATGAGATATCTATCTGAGGGAGAGACAATTTGACAGAGCTGAACACTAACGATCAATTACAGAGAACATAAGGTTTCTAATGTTGTTGAGTAACATAGTGATTAAACATATTAAGCTAAGGGAGAGCTTACACAACATTTGATCATAGAATTGTAGAATACATGTTTGGTATGTGTATGGTATATTTCATATTACTTAAGTTGCCATCAATGCCAAAGGGAGAGATTGATGAACTACAACTGATTTAGAACCTGATTGAAGAATCTATGATACAGAGATCACCGAGGAGTTATTGATTAGATATGTAAGATGATTAAATTAGTATTATGTTGTCATTGATGTCAACTAGTTTGACAGTACTTATCTTGTAAATTACTATATCGAAATATCTGTACAAAAGGAGTGAAAGAGATGAAGAATAGAAAGATCTACATGGGGAAGATGTATATGATAGATGAGGATAAGGAATACATTGGGTAACTTATTAATGATTCTATGACCTTATGATATTGACTTGATTAAGTTGCATTCATCTATGATGAAGAATAGAGTTGAAAGACACAAAGTTGTGTTGTTCATTAATGAAGCATTATAGTATACACCAATGGATTGTAGTGTATACCAAGCATAGTATAAATTGATCTTGTGTTCGCCGATGCATTTCTTTATTAACCAAGAAAAGAAAAAGGAATTAAATGATTAGCTTAGCTAATAAGGATTGATGAGCTGGAAAGTATATGATTTTGAGATAACAGATAATGTTTGTTATGAAGATCAATGGCTAGCATAATTCAAGAAAGATCTAATGGATTGAATTGAAACATGTTATTGACACATCAGCCGAGGAAGGTTAAAGCAGAAAAATCGATGATGATGATTAAGAGGCAAAATTTGATGGAGGAAAGGAAAATTCTTTACATGTCTATATAAGAGACAAGAGTTTCACATTGAAACTAATGCTAGAAGAAGAAGATACTGTAGAATTATCATGTGAACAAGTTTTCATGCATATCTGATCATACTGGTTAAGGAGAACCAAACTTTAGAATATACCGAGCGATAGGAAGCTATTACCGAGCAATAGTAAGTCAATGAAATTGTTTGAAACATAATAGAAATATTGATTAGAGGATTTGAATGAGCCTAACATTGATCTATACATCTCCAATTGAAGTTGTATTAAGGTAGATCATCTACTGTTACATTTTAACCATTGTACATAGTCAAATCTCTTAACCGAGTGGACTAGGAAAGTTTTTATTATGTATCATTCATAGAATGAACATTGTTATCCTGTCAACCCCATAGTGAATGCTAGTTGGATGATAATGGTTCATCTAAAATCCTCTAACAAGATCACACCTAACAATTTGTTTGTAACCTTTAACAGGGTTGGGTCTTTACCGACCTCACTTCAAAAGAGTGAATATTTTTGGGTTGCCGGTCCCAGGTGGTTTTTCCATTCACACGGTTTCCATGTTAAATCTCTTATGTTATGTGTTGATTGTGATATTTGTTTGATGTCATATTTACATGTTGCATACTTTATTTGATTGGTAATCATTAGTTGTTATTGACTGGTAATCGGTAAAAGCATAGACAGCATAGTATTTCAAGTTACCGAGTATCAAAAGTTTGAGATAAATTGTTTTGGATTATACATTTTGTTTTGGGACACTGGATAACTAATTCACCCCCCTCTTAGTTATTCTAACATCATCACACAATCCAAGTATATCAAAGAAGTACTGAGAACATTTGGCATGGAAGGTGCTAAACTAGTCGCAACACCAATGGTCATAGGCTGCAAACTGACCAAGGATGATGCAACTACAAAGGTAAACCAGACATTGTACTAATCTATAATTGGTAAGTTAATGTATGTAGTGCATAGTAGACTAGATATTGCTCATGTTGTGGGGATTGTTGCAAGATTTTCTACAAATTTTAAGGAGTCACACATGGTTGTTATAAACAGAATCCTAAGATACCTAAAGAAAATAGAGGACTATGGACTATGGTATCCTAAGAATGGTAAATTTGAACTCAGAGTCTACACTGATGCTGATTGGGCTAGAAATGTAGATGACAAAAAAAAGTACCACTGAAGGAGCATTTTTCTTTGGTGAAAGACTTGTTACCTGGACAAGTAAGAATTAGTCTTGTATTTCTCAGTCTATAGCTGAAGTAGAGTATGTTGTTGCTGGTACAAACTATTCAAATATTGCATATATCAAGTGTTGGAAGGGATGAATGAGGTAATCACTGAGCCAATGATTATATACTATGACAACATGAGTTCCATAAACATTTCAAAGAATCCAGTGATGCATTCAAAAACAAAGCACATATCTATCAAGTATCACTACTTAAGAGAAAAAGTACATGAGAAGCAAGTTAAATTAGAATATGTTACATCTAAAGAGAAACTTGAAGACATATTTACCAAGCCTCTACCGAAGGATACATTTGAATACTTGAGGACTAGACTTGGGGTCCATCCCCTGTCTACCGGTCACTAATGTGATTTGGAGGTTACATTAGCCTAATCTTATCAGAAGATCATTCATATTGATGCAGCATAGTTCACACTTTAGATTATGTCTAAGGTTGTGAAAGATTTGAGAAATCAGTGGCATAATCAGTATACTGAGATACAATGTTTGCACCAGAAAATAGAGAATCACATGGCTAATATAGAGCTGTATGTTTATGTTTTTCTTTGGCATTGTTGTCAAAGGGAGAGATAAACAATATGATAATTGAGAAGATTACTAGAACATCTATCTAAGGGAGATACATTCTGAGAACTGGAATGATCATATCTATAGAAGAAGGTCTGCACTTGCAATGCTGTCATGTAATGTAGTGATTAAACATATAAAGCTAGGGAGAGCTTACTGAGCTACAATATTCACTTACAAAGTTGTAGAATACATGTTTGGTATGTGTATGGTACACTTCATATTCCTTGAGTTGCCATCAATGCCAA